>OY751313.1:36497731-36726891 GCA_963564615.1 Rhorus exstirpatorius
ATACACGGACGTCCGGGTAAACCGGGTAAAGCGGGGAGGAAGGATGATTAATTAAGGAACATATCCCGTCGGGAGTGAAGAGACAAGATGGAACGGGCCAGCCTCTGTAGGGAAATTAGTTGGAAAAAATTGCATTATAGTTAAGACAAAGTAACAATAAAAAAATTTTCATCTTATTGCACAAAAATTACCTTGGAGCATTGTTCGAATGAAAAGTCAGTTTGAAAAATTATTAGACTCAAAAAAAAAGTATCTTAAGGGATTTTTTGACAATTTTTGTCCATTTTCCACTCGCAAGTCATTTATTCCATATTGTTCGAAGCTTGCTCATGAATCAAAAAATAAGGATATGAGATAAACAGCATTTTTCTATAAGTTTGTTACAAAAGTACAAGATAGATGAATATTTATATTTTTCACAACTTGATAGCTAAGAAAATTTTCAACGTAAAATTATCATGGCTCGCTAGTCCTTAAAGTGTACCCACGTCCATGTATTTATAAAACTTTCATATTAATCGAAATAAGTGTATACGCTACTCAGTTTCTATCCGTACATTTGGATTTTCACCATAAAGCCCTGCAACATTCTTTATATTCTATTAGGAAAGCTCTGTGCATCCTCCAAGATTCATGGAAGTAGTATAAGCCCGTCTACGTGCGGACTCTGCTGGGCAGGCAGTCTCTCATACGGGCAAGATTTTGCCACATGCCCAAGACTCGATTCTCTCTCTCTCTCTCTCTCTCTCTCTCTCTCTCTCTCTCTCTCTCTCTCTCTCTCTCTCTCTCTCTTTTGTACGTGTACTTCCTGCTGAGGCTGGTGTGGCCTCCTTTCGTTGAAAACTTATGAGATAACCGTGTCAGACATATTCTCCCGAGAAACTCTCCGTCCAACTTACGCGTACAAATGCATTTTATACATATATATATATTGTCCAAAAGTAGAAACGGACAGACGAACAGTTTGCCTCTCTCGTTTGATTCACTGCCTTCGCCCTCCCATTACGCGTTACATTGTACATACGGGCACGCAACGTTTTCCTCCATTCAAACTCTTCCTCGATTATTAATCCGAATGTTATCATTGAATTTTCGAGATATTTATTCTACCCTCGAATTTCCCTTTCCAATCATCCTTATTTCTCCTCAATTTATGGTCAGTTCCTTTTGGACGATAAGGCCAGCTCGATTATGAGGAAAAAAAGGACACGTTGTGTTCTTGGTCTGTAACGCCGAACCGAATAAATAATGATACGTAATGCTCTTCCCCGCTCTCTCTCTCTCTCCTCTCTCTCTCTCTCTCATGTCAGACAAGTAGTGCAGGCACGTGCTCAGTCAGACCGAAAGTTTACCCGGGATAAATTATACGAGAGTGCCCAACGTACTACGTATACCAATGCACGCTGAGTTATATATAGCGTGTGTTAAACAAATGAAAATGGGCAGAAAATACTTTGCGAGCGCCGGGTCGATGGAAAAAAAACTTTTCGGAAATGTAACGTCCAAAAGAGTGGAAACAGGTAGGAGGCTGAAAAGCTTGCGGTGGAGATTAATTTGCGAAAGTAGCGTAAATAGGAAGAATATACAGACACAAATAAAAAAAATTTTAATTTACATCGATTTCCGTTTAACACGTTGAAGAAATCCTACCAATAATTCGCTAAAATCAATCTGTTGCTTAAGGGTGGGGGGGGGGGGGGGGGGGGGTAGGGTCTGCAGGCTGAAAAAATGACCATTTTTTATAATTTTTTTTTCGGCGATGAGCTAAATATTATTTATTTTTATAAACTGCTCCGGATAAAATAACATATCATCAATAAGTAGTATTTTTTTTAGTGAAAATATAAAAAATAAATGATTGGTAGCAGATTCCCGAAGACGCCTCGAAGAAAAAGTTGGTTTTCCGTTGCCCTGATAACTCGTCACTGGATCATCGGAAATAAAAAAACCAGGAAATTTTGAAAACTATATGACTTTCCCCTGAAATTGACGAAGGGAATTTTTTTTAGGATTTTTTTTTATTTTTGGCAGCACTTTTGAAGTTAAAACAGCGATTTTCGGCGAAAAAAAAGTCTAATTGTTATTGTAAAATCAATATTTATTGTAAATTTAAAAAAAAATCGATGTCAATGTCTGAAAAAGTAGATCAAGAATATGGGGTTAAATTTTCATAAGGATCGGTTCATTAAATTTCGAGATATCGCGGCAACGGACTTTGAAAAAGGTAGTTTCGAGATAAACGCAGAGCAGCTGCCAGATGTCCCTCGGCTTACCTGCCGGCTCAGGCCGGCACCGAACAGAGCGCTCCGCTGTAAACATCACAACTCTCATAATTTTGCTCCGATCGCTTTGAAAATTTTAAACACTATTCTTAAATGTCTATACTTTCATATGAGCAAATAAAAAAAATGAAAAATTTCAAGACCCTACCCCCCCCCCCCCCCCCCCCTTAAGCTAAATCCCCGGTATCATCTCTGGAACTTGTGCTGCCAAAAATGTAACCCGTAAGTTTATGGGACCTCGCACCCTACATATTTTTGAAAAATTATCGAATCGTCGAATAAAGATGAAACGTGGATGAACCCTTGTAATTACTTTTTTTTTCACTCTTCACTTCTCTTCGTAAAGTTGAATATAGAAAAATTATACGAGGAATCAATGTATACGTTCTCAGTATCACTTTTTTGATAATATCAAATTTATCTAGGAACATTTGACTCATTTAACAAATACCTACAACGATTTTTTTTTTTTGAAAATTTCAAAATTCCATCACCTTGAAATGTTTCATTAATCGATTTTCGCCAAATTCGATACCGTACGCTTACCGGTAATGCTCTATTTGTGCAGAAAGCTTTTGCCTGATATATCAAAAATTTCAAGCATTTATGCTCTTTATACGTTTACGAAAAAATTTAAAAATATTGTAAAAAATAATTTTTCCGATTCAAATAAACGCCTCAATTTGGAGAATTACCCTCGCGCGAAAAAAAGCTTTTTAAAGCTTTAAAAAATTTGGATTGAAATGACAATTCGATGAAATATCGAATGAGTCTAAAAGCGATTAACATTTTGGAAAACCAATTTTCCACTGTAAAGGACAATCAAGGTCTTATTTCACAGGAATTGCTCGCTAAACAATCACATGACCATCCTTTACTTCTTGTCTCGGAAGAAAAATCAAAAGATCTAATACACACAGATATATCCTGTTGTTAACAAATCATTGAAAAACTGTCTGTTAATAAAAATTAAATATCGTTATATTCTACTCCATTATCGCAATTATTCTTCGGGCTGTCCACCTAAAAATACGTAACTTTTAAGTGCATATTGCTAACAAACACGATCGTTAAAAGAGTTTTTTAAAAATTTCCAAACTTTAAAAACTCGTGAAAAACTAGGAAAATTTCCACGCAATCTAACAGAAAAGAATTTTAGCACAAATATCCTTAAATGTGTGTGCCGAGGTAGAATGGAAGAAAAAAGAGATGGACGCCCAGGCTCCCCGTGGCAGTAACGTTGTTTTCTGTTCAGACGAGTGGGGTGAACGTCACGTACCGTGTTAGATTCTGAATCTGTACGAAGTTTTGCTGCACAGTATTTCCATCATCACAGACCTCAGAGGAAGATAGAGCTCTCTCTTCCTCTTTCTCTGTTTATTCTATCCTGAACTCAATCACTTTTCTTTCACGTGCATCATAGGAAACCTTTTGCTGTGTACCGTTATAAATCTGGTTTTACGATGAAAAGGGAGAAAAAAGGTAGGACGTGTAAAACCAAAGACCACACTGGCAGTGGTCTTTTAAAAACTCGCAAGAGATGAAAAGCAAAGTATAAGATGGGACGTTTTTTACGCTACGACTAGACTGAATAATCTACACGAAATAGCTCTTCTCCCTCTCTCTCTCTCTCTCTCTCTCTCTCTCTCTCTCTCTCTCTCTCTCTCTCTCTCTCTCTCTCTCTCTCTCTCTCTCCGTCTGCTTCGCTGAACCTTCTCAAACATTTTTGGTGGATGAGTAAATTTTTAACATATATTGCGAGCACCGTTTTTTCCTAGGTTTGTTTTTCCCTCGTATCTTGCTTCTGTTTACGTTCTCTAACCACCAGCTTGGGGTTTGTCAACCAACGCTTGAAGCGGCAAAATCAGGAAACTTTTGACTCTCTCGTGCATTATAGACGCAAATGGCTTTTCACATTCAAACACGCAATTTCCTTTCATTACATCAAATTTTCAAGTATACGAATCTCCAGCTCTTGTTCCTCTGTTTATTTTCTTAACTTATTCTACATTATGATTGAAGGATTAATTTTTATAAGTGCCAGAAATGGATACTTACTTTTCACTTTCCATGTACTGTCAGCTGTCATCTGGACTTGTAGCAGATGACAGACGAAATTAATGGCTGAAAATTCTCGAAATATGAAGAAAAAGAACGCAGTACCCCACCATCATTAAGTTTTTTTTTTTCAAACTATTCATTGAATTAAGGAATTAATTTTATTTTGGCCCACTTATCTGTACATTATTTATGGTCCACGCATTATAGAATGGAAAAAATCTTGTATAAAAGGTATACCCATGAGGTTATGCGCTGTTCTAGTTGTGACAAATCTTCATATTTCACCACAAGCATGCATGCAGCTCTGGCAGCTTCTTGCGCGGAGTCGAATATCGCTCGAATCGAGGAAAATCGAGTGTCTCGCAATTCTCGCACGTACGCTGTATTCGCGGCAGGTATATCTTGAATCTTTGATTGTTTATAACTGTATTATTCATGAATACGTGGGTAAGGCGCTAGATGGAGAATCTTCTCGTGCACACATAACAAGGATATTGCCCATATAACGGCCAAAAACGATTTCTATATACTGCATTATTGGGCTTGGACTATCGCATGGTTTTCCTCTTTATGTACGTTATACAATATTTAACGCGTATACGTGACTCAAATAAAAAGATTGTTGAAACTAATCGGAAATTGATTTATTCGCTCATATATGCCTATCGGACTTGATCTTTTGTCACAGGCGCCAATTATTTCGCCGGTATATAATGTGTGCACACTGAACTTATGCGGGATTTTTGCTGGATTTATGCGGGAATTCAATCGACTTCTTATATAGTTCAAAGTATATACAAAACGAATGTCAAACTCATTGTCATTCCGAACTGGATATAACACGAGAAGTTATAACGAGAAAAAAGTACTTGGTCAGAGTAGCGGATGCTCCTTCGTAAGCTACATGGCAGTGTTGAACTTTGGGGGTATTTCCAGCGAGATTCTTACTCGGATGATGGCCACCTAGCCAGGCCCTGGCTGGTAGACTGAATCATTGTTGAGGCGATACTTTACGCATGGTAATCGTGCTTGCATTACCACAGCGGGGCCTCAGGTAAGCACCGACGGTAACGCAACATGTTTCACGCAGTTTTCCCGTGCCCCGAACAAAACCGATACAGCATATGCTTAAGAATGTTTTGGACTTACGCGTTCCCATCCAAAAATAAAAATAATTATGAAATTTTAGATGGACCCCGATGAGTTAAAAATTCAAAAGAAATCAACGACATCAACGATACTATCAAGGATATTGAGCTTCAAAAACAATAATTTTGAAAAATTATTAATCACAAAGACAAACAATGTTTTTGACTAAGTATTCCAAAATTTTTTTTCATGAATTTCAATATCTGATCTTTCATATTATACACAGTTTTTCCCATAAATCCGGCTCAATTGTTTATATGTTGATAATTCAAAAAATAGAAAAAAAAATTGCTTTAATTTTTTCTATCCCACAATGAGATTCTTCAATACTGAAGAATTTTTAAACAATTTTATAATTTTCTCAAAGCTTCTCCTTCGACTCGAGTCATTGAGGCAATCTTGAATTTCCTTGATAATTTCAATCTCTCAGGGCAATTTTTCAGTAACAGATGGGATCAGCCACGCCAGAGAGTTTTGTTATACGGTAGACTTGCAATTGGATAGAGATGTTAAGCACTGCTCATATCTAGTAGAGTTGTTTTCCAGTAGAGTCGTAATTGGGCAGGCTCGTTGGGAGAATTTAATTTCTGATAGAGACGTCATTTGAGGAGTGAAGTTTCGGCTAGAGTTGTAAAAATGTGCTTTTCAAGAGACAAAAAGGAACCATTGAATGTACTTGATTTACATCGGATCACATCAGACGAATTGGTTTCGAGTACGAAACGAGCAGCGAGTACTCAAAGCACTGATCATCAGCTCGGATCTTGAAAATATATCGAATGACACACGAGACATTCCATACGGGAAAAAAAATTTTGCAAGAAGTTTTTTTTTCGCCTGTATAAATCCCCTCCGAGAGAACTCTTCGTTCTTCGTAACGCGCGTGATGCCATATATAGAATAACGGGAAAAAAAATTCCGGTCGTGAAATTCCGAAATGTGACCGGGACTTGAAAACAAAATCCATTTAACTTTCCAGTGTGAATTCTCTCTTCCTCTCTTTCTCTCTCTCTTTCTCTTTCTCTCTTTTGTTCCCGTTTCGAGTGCCCGGCCAGAACGACATAAAGATGCGATACACGCAGCTTCGGAGAGGCGCGGTTACGTCGAGCAAAAGAGAGCAAAAAATAGACAGAGAAGAGCGAGTCACAATAGAAGAAAGGAGAGAGAGGGTACGTAGCAGATTCCTGATAGGGTCACAAAAGTTCCTGCAGTCACGGTGAAAAAAAGTTGCTTCCTCATGGAGAAAGCTTTGTTTTCATGGGAAAAAATTCGAGATTTCCATGTCAGATTGATTAGAATGTTTCAAATAGTCCAAAAATCACATTTAGAAAAAATATCTTGACGTATGTGTCCATGCATGTATGTGCTGGCCTTGCAAAATTTAGTTATATCCTGAGAATGCATCGAGCGATCATGCCCAACCTTTGCGCATGAGTAGGACTAGTAAACTCCTATATAGTTTGCTACAATTTTTCGTCTAAATTGCTAAAAATTTTTACATTTTACAGAATTTTGAGTTTCTCGAAAAATGTCTGCGCTTGCTTTGATTTTCGTAAATATTACGCTATCGGGTCGAAGCTTGTTACAAAAATAAGCTAGAGGACAAGGATGTTCGTAATTGAATTCCTCGACAGTCGATAGAAGGATTAAGATTTTATAATAATTTTGAATTTTTATGGAAAACAGGATATGTTAACTCTAACTTTCGTAAATTTACCACTATCGAGCCAGCACTATCCGCATATTATAAATGATTCAGGGTATACCAATGTTCAGTATTGAGTCGGAAAATAACTAGTAAATGGGTTTAGATTTGCGAAAACTTTGAATTATGTGAAATTTTACATTTTTATGGGAAATCATATGTTTGCTTTAACTTTCGTGAATTTACTTGGCATGGAAGTTAGCAACGTTGCGGGCCAACTAAATCGTTGATAGCTGTCAGTTGTAACGTACTGCTTTTCCAGGGAACTGTTTTGTTCAAAATTTCTCGATCCCGCAAACGATCTCTGCTAGTTAAAATATATTTTTTTTTTTTCATCTTTCCATCATATCGAAGAAGGTCGATTAATTGTTTTGTCCATATTATAATGTATGCACGGAAAAATTTTTGTAGCTCGAAAAAAAGATCGCAAAGAGCATTAAATATTTTTTCTGCTTTCTGTGGGGCATCTGCTGTGGTGGTTGAATCATTTTTTTTTCTACGTCCCTTAATATTAAATAAGGTTGATGAATAATTTCGTTCATATTGTATACGTGCAAAAAAATTTTCGTGGTCTAAGAAAGATCGCACGAGCATGTAATTTTATTTTTCACTCGCTGAAAAAGCAATACGACCAACTGACAGCGGTGTCAACGATTTCGTTGGCGCGCAACGTTGTTAACTTCCGTGCTATGAGAAATTTACCACTATCGAGCCAGCATTTTGCACACTGAATTGATCTAGGGTATGATATGCTTGCTCCAACTGCTTTCGTAAATTTACTAATATCGAGCGGGTACTTGCTACAAAAAGTAAGCTGGGGGATACTGATTTCCTGTACAATGTTATTTGTTTCACGGCATCACAAAAGGTCGATCGACGATATGGAGTAATCGTTCAACGGTATTGATTTGACCCAAAAAGTTTCGGAAAAATTTTTGTGCAGTTTTGACATTGAAATCATGAAATTACTTTGAAATCGCGTTGAATATTTTTAATTTCTTAAATCGAATTTAGAAAAAAAGCGTGTTCGCGCTCGAATTTCGCGGGCCTGCTCGGGCCTTGCGTCGCTGGGGGTCTCAGCCTCGTGGCGGCGCTTGCTATGCGGGAGGGGGGATCTGTCGAATTCGTACCCCATGATTTTGGATTACGCTAGCATGGTTCGTGGGGGCGTTGACTGAAGATATATAAAGACGGTTCGCCTTATGGGACTTCGTGTGCCAGCTAAACTGCGTCCTGAGCTAGCGCCATCTCAGTAATTTTGGTACCGCAGTCTGCAATAAGATAAAACAGTTTCAAGCGTCACGGCAGTTATCGACCGCTATATGTAGTTGCCACGATTGTTGAGAGTCGCGTAGATTATTCAGAAATCGGACATATCTTCGAACTCACTTCTGTTTGTACCGACTCACAATCAGTAGCAACATTTTCATAACAGAGGAATATTCGCTCATCAGTAAGAATATTAGGCCAGTCAAATTCTGTATTTAAATTCCAGTCATTAATAACCAAGTGGAAAAATATGAAAACGACGATGTACATAATAAGGATCTTGAGTTGTTGGGATTGTAGCATCCACACGTTTTTGCAAAAAAAAAATTAAAAATCGTTAAAAGCCAAGATTTTTCGCGTCTGAGACTTCCACGGCTTGTAGAGCGTAGAGCACACAATTTTCTATGAAGAAGTCATTGGCAGCACCTTTCTATCTATTTTAATTTAGCCGTGAGAGCGGCCCAAAGAAAAGGGAAAAACTGCTCGATCTGATATCTGCACGAAAATTCAAAAAACCCACTTTAGATGTTAAATTCAGTCTGCCTATGTTAATTGGTATGAAAAAATCGGTAGATTTTTTTAATGTAATAGAACAATCCAAAGAAGAGATTTCATGTTGCTCAAAATATTTTTCTCACAATTCCAATTTTTGGTGGGCATTTATATATTGTTGCTAATTTTTTTCCTAATTTTCGTCTTTTCGTAATTCAGGGATTTATTTTGCCCTACATAATTGTCGCAAGACGTTAAAACTTTAGGAATATCCCTTCGTTTTTGATGCTCTAAAAATACAAACTCCCGACATATCACTATATATGCTACCGGAAGTCGTTATTTGCAAGTAATCAAATAAAATTGTGTTTCTGGCCGTTTTTAACAATAAACAATTCTTCTTTTTTGAATTTTTTTGTGCTAATTGAATTACTCTGAAGAGTGTCCATTGTTGTTGAATTTTTATTAAAAATTAGAATAAACTAATATTTTCTAACTTTGATTCATTGTGATTTTATCTGTTATTTTTCCCTTCCTTCACCATTAAAAAATCACAAAAAATTTTTTCACGCCACAATCGATTTTAGTATTTGCTCATGTAGCCACTGCATGGTACTGCTGCCAGCTGTTTTTTAGGATTTATTTAAAATAAATGACAATTTGTTCTTCATTATCACTTACTCTTCAAAAGCACCGTAATATTTTAATATGGTTCAAAACATAAATAAATGCTAAATAACAGCTGACAGCAGTGCTGTGCAGTGGCAATATGAGCAAATACTTAATGCCCATATTTGCTCATTTTTAAAAACACCAATAGAAAACTGCCAAAATTACATTTAAAAACAGATAAAAATTTAGTACACAACCTCTATACAAATTTTTACATCAAATTCTAGTCTAATTCTTGACATACTTTTTCGTAAACAAAATTTACATTATTGATAAATTGTTTAATTTTTCGTATTCCATGTTACAATTTTTCACGTAAGACAAAATAGTTAGCGTGAAAACTAGAAATGAAATACTAAGGTAGTGATAAAATGTAAATTGGTTTGATAAATCATGAAAATTTAAAAGATAAAAATGACATTTGATCGGAAAAAGTCCTACTACGATTTTTTGCAAACAAAAGTTTTAGTTTTTGACGTAGAACTTGTGCACGAAATTGTGCCTATTTTATAAATGTATAAATGGCAGTTTTCGTATGATATTTTGTGAGTTCAGATTATTTTAGAGTATAAGGGTAGCTAAGATTAAAAAAAAACAGATATACTTTTGGAATCAATTTAATTGAAACAACAGTTATGAAACTGATCGAAGGAAGCGAGAGGGTCAGAGCCTGGTTAAGTTGACATATAATTCACACTACCAACTATTTTTACAACGCAATTCGAAGTCCGATTAATATTATAAAGGTGGCTGATCCATTCGACGTTTATATAATAAACGTCGGAATGCATATTGTAAATCGTAGGATGCCGCTCTTGAACGCTGCAATTGGCACAAATCGAATACAAGAACCAGTAGTTTTATTTTTTCACGACCTACAAATGATATTAATAGTAATAATATATACACTTAGAAAAAAATACAATTGACTCAATGAAATGTCTTAATGTCTGATCGCGATAGAATATTTGATTGGTGTACAACTAAATATGAATTGGTATGTTTAAATATTATTTGATAGGAACAGATTTCAGTTTTTTCATGTAACATTTCGTTATAATAATCAAATATTTATTCTTGACCAGACATTAAAATATTTAATAATAATAATAATAATAATAATAATTTATCTGTAGTTTGATTCTTGTCTCTCTTCCTATAAGCACGTTACTACAGAAAACAGGATTGCGGGCCCAATCCTTTTGATTGCCAAAGTAATAGCGATAATGTCAATTATTAGCTACTTATCCGAAGCATGTATAGATGTATGCGCGCGCGCGCGCGCGTGTGTGTGTTCGTGTGTAACGAAGCGTTGGACAAAGGCGTCCTAGCGACCGCGGGGGTGCTGTGCTGTATGTATATTAGGGTGGTCGTTATTTGGGGTCAAAATTAATTTTACCCTTTCCGCCCCCTAAATCGGTTCGAAATACGTAAAAAGTAACGCTGTATTTTATCAGATTTTTAAAAAAATGTTTAACCCTTGACCACGGAGGTTAAAGTTTTCCATTTAAAATACATGGGATTTTTCCGCATTTGCAGTCACTATTTTACTGTGGGCCTAAATATTTTTGTAAAATTTTGAAATTCTCACAAATTAGTTCACAGGCATGCTGCTACATGGAAAAAAATTCCCAAACCCCTACCCTCAAAATGTTGTATAACATCACCATGATAATTATAATTTTTTTTTTTTTCATTTATTTTGCTTCCTCGTTTTTTTTTTATACGTGTATTTAGAATAGAATAATTTTCTAAATGAGTTACAAATTCTTAAGTATTGTCTCCTTTTTTGCGTCTGGATTATTTTTTCGATATTCACTTACAATTTGTAAAATGAACTGTTTTTGTTGTTCGTTCCGTGTGAGTATTTCATGGTAATCGGTGAACAGACGAACACCTCTTTCCGCGGCGTCGTTAATCACTGTTAATTGTTTTGTGATTTTCAAACCGATTGCGTAATTTTCATTTTGACTCCAAACAGATGGATCAGTCTTTAGAAACTCGTGATCAATTCCAAACCTTCGGAAAAAGTTGAGCGTTTGAGGGGTTACGAAATGATCCATTTCTTTGTCATAGTAACCACCAATATCTTTCAAATTGACCTGGATTCGTTTGGGGAACAATTCATCGATTTCTTCGTGTGGATTCAATTTCAAAACCATCTTGCGCCGGAAATATGAATTATTTTCCGACCGATAGTGAGATTGCACCGTGAGTAAAGTCCGTGATAACTAATAAAAAAACGACTTCAAAAATATTTTTTTCAATTACTTTGATTTAAAAACCAAACCGATTTTGATGAAATTTCTATGGGACCAATCTGAAAGTATATCCTTTCAAATGAAAAAAGAATTTTCCAAATCGGTCCATAAATGACGGAGTTCTGAGATAACAAACATTAAAAATAAAAGATTAAAAAAAAAAAAAAAAATTATAATTATCATGGTGATGTTATGCAACATTTTGAGGGTAGGGGTTTGGGAAATTTTTTCCATGTAGCAGCATGCCTGTAAACTAATTTGTGAGAATTTCAAGATTTTACAAAAATATTTAGGCCCACAGTAAAATAGTGACTGCAAATGCGGAAAAATCCCATGTATTTTAAATGGAAAACTTTAACCTCCGTGGTCAAGGGTTAAACATTTTTTTAAAAATCTGATAAAATTACAGCGTTACTTTTTACGTATTTCGAACCGATTTAGGGGGCGGAAAGGGTAAAATTAATTTTGACCCCAAATAACGACCACCCTAATGTATATATCTACGTTTACTACGTCAGTGCGTCGGAGTTACATTTTTCTTGCACTTAAATATTGTAAAATTATTGTTCAATCATGCCGAAAACAAATGCTGATAAGTGTGTTGTATGTTTTTATGTAAAACAATGTCAATATTTTTTCTCTTGGTTATTAATTAGTGGAATATCAGGCCTATAGTTTAGTTTCCATTTGACTGGCCTATATTACAAAGTAAACATTGTAACCGTTAACTTTGTAACTACAGTCAAACCTCGGCACCTGCTCCCTAAGTCCCTATCCAGCTTCAATCCCTGTCCGCCGTTCTAGTGCCGTATTTAAAAAAGATTTATAGAAAATTTTCATCGTTTTGTGACGCATTTGTGCCCGGGGGCTTAACTTTAATAGGGCGAGACGTTTTGCTTTTTACATGTATACATTTTAGTTGGTTAAAAATCAAATAGTCAAAAAATAGTTGATATAAAAAAATGAGATTTTCAATAATTACATAAAATTATGATACAACATAGTTATAATTCAAGAAGGAATTATATTTACGCCTAGCTTTGAAGCGTATCTATGCCCATTTTTTCAGGGAAAAAATGTTCCAATTTACACATTTTTACTAATTACTTAATATGTATAAGCTGGAAAAAAAATCAATTTATAGGAAACATTTTCATCTGGACAGGGGTTGGATTAACGACAAAGTTTTTTGGGTTAATTTATCAAAACTTTGTTTTGCGTTTTCTTAAACACAATAAAGATTTTTATTTTGGAAGAATCCCGGCCACGCGGAACCTCATTCTATATTGTGTTTAAAAAAAACCTAGTTTTGTGTTTTCTGAAACACAAAATGGTTTTTTTTTTTTCAGGAATGAAATTGGACCCGACCACGTCGTATGAAATTCCACGTAACCAGGATCCATGCAGCTAGGATTCTTACTAAAAAAAAAATCCCTCGTTGAATTCATACTATTATTACTTTGAAATTTTTCTAATTTTTTTTGTCCCTATCAATGTATCGCATCAAGTATTTTCAGGATTTTTAACTACTACCACGGTTTTTGAGAAAAAAATTAGGCATAGATAAGCTTTTAAAAACAGGCTTTTATATATGTATATAGGAAAATCAGCTTTTAGAACCGATAGTTTTCGATTGTTTATGTCAGATAGAGATGCACGAAGTCAATGAGAAAATATCTACTGGATTCAGTGCATATTTAAGATTATTACGTGATCGACAAGAACAAGTTTTTCTGCATAATATTTAAGCATAACAACTAGTGTGCTCGCGCTGTATAATAAATCTATGGAATCTCTCTTTCGCACGCTGCCTGCCCGGCAACCCGCGCACCGCCTCGCGGACCTGGACCTATCCGGACTCTTTTTCAAGCCGATGAGAGCTCGAGAAAACAGAAAACTTTGGCAGCTATATCAAATCCATGCACAAGTCACCGAACCGATCGATATATGAAAGTGTGTGTGTGCGTGTGCGTAGATATAGATATAGCAAATACATAGTGTGAGAGCTGCTTGTGGGCCAGCGAAGATCCGAACAAAACGGAACGAGCGATAACTCCTATTTATAGATGAAATAAGAACAAATAGTCGACAGATATTGTAGATATAATAATAGCGAAATAAAAAAAACATCTCGAAAGCGACTACGAGTTACCAAAAATCCTCTTATGGGTAGTCTCATCTTGTCAAAAAGAACGTTTTTCTTTTTCTTCGCAATTCTTAACATAAAATGAATATAATAATATTGCATACTTGTTACGATTTAGGGAACACGGACCTAAGAATGGCTTAGAATAATTCTAGAAATAAGTCGTACGTCATTTTATCGACGTAGGTACCATATGTAGAGTGAAATAACAGTTCAATCTGTTGGAAAATATATGTGCATTCAATGGTAAGACAGTGCACCAGCAAATCAACTACTACGAACATTTACCATCCGGAATGAATCTTCCGCTCCGGTATGCCAGCATGATTTAGTGAATTTCGGTCGGTAATGTCAATATCGTTTGCACCCCCGTGCCCACTCGAGCCCACTTGCTCGGCACACAAAATAACCCAGGGTGAACCGTCTTTATATATCTTCAGTCAACGGTGGGGGTCAATGGCGTGAGTCAGTTAAGATCGAGCGCTCGAATAGGTAGGACGTAATGAGGCTTCTTCTATCCGTGCGTGCAATTACGTCATTCTCGTTTCACCACGCGTGCTCGCGAACGTCTGGGACACCGTGCCGGTTTTCTCCCGATTTCGCGTAGTTTTAAGATCCGCGCGTATTTGGGGCCCCACGTCGGTTCGTCCGTTTTCGCGTAGTTTTAAGACTCGCGCGTGTTAGGATTGGTTTGGAGAACGTGGTCCATCCGCCGGTAATCCGGGGTGCCCGTTCTCGGGGCGAGCGTCAGCGCGGCAACATTTCTTGCCCGAGCATCTCAGTGTGGTCCTCGAGACGTCGGGAGCACTGTTTGCAATTTACATGGCTGTGGGCCATTTTGGGCGTTCCCTGTGACCCCGCTTCCACGAGAGCGTCGGAAGTCGCGGCGTCGAACACGTGGTTTGCGTAGTTGGTAAGCGAACGATATTTATAGTTTATTGAATGATCATTCAATCTCGTTATTGAGACGCACCCGATACTGTCAATTATTATTTGTATTGTGCCTTCTGCTTGTGTTTCAATAAATATTTGTCTTGCTTCGGCTTTTCCCTCTGCTCCGTGAGGGTTTTTACGCCGAGGCAAGCACACATTGCTTGTCGCGAAATCGTGCATTATTTTATTCATTTACCCTCTCACTCACTCTTTCCTACCCGGTCGACGTCTGAGGAAACTCACGGTAAGTTCATTAAACAAGCGTGCAAATTAGAAACTTTGCTCCCGCATTATTTTAGAGAGCTTTGTGGTCGAGATGAAATATAATAAGGATGCAATTTCCAAGTTTCTAATTTGCACGCTTATTTTTCTAAAATTTCGGAATTCTGTAAATTCTCGGAATGGGTTGGGTCTCGATAATTATTGTGCAATCGTTCGTACAATCAGTCCAATACAATCAAATACAAGAAATTCACTTTTTTCAATCGAGGATTAAAAAAAAATCTTCGATTCATTTTACTATTCGTTTCTCCACAAATTCAGATAAATCACGTGGTCAACGAGACTCATGTTTTTTTTTTGTCATCTATCTTCATCGCTGCCGATCCTTTCTTTTCACCTTTTGTTTCACTCTCTCGTTCTCTCTCTCTCTCTCTCTCTCTCTCCTCTTTTGCCTCTTTTTCATATACTCCCTAACCATGAGTCCCAATTATCCATCTTTTTTCTCTATTTATCTATTCTTTCTGTCATTTCGTGTATTTGCATGAATATCGTTGCCTGGATCTTCAACGTTTTTTACCCCTAGAATTTTTACATGTCCGATGTTCTCACTGTAGTCCCGGCAAAGCGTAAAAGTGTCGATGTGCTTCGCGGTCAATTAATTTTAACGAGGGCATGCTGGATGATTTATGTGAGCTCGGTCCAACGAATCATGAGCTCTCTCTCTTTATCTCATTCCCCTGCTGGTAAGTCTCACAGTATCACGTTCTTCACTATATCGATAGAACCACACGAAGGTGGAAAATTTACAAAAGTGTCGTTAATGATCATATGCAAGAGAGAAAGAGAGAGAGAAAGAGAGAGAGAGAGAGAGAGAGAGAATGAAAGAGGGAAATGAAACTAGAATTTTTCAGCGTTATCATGAAATTATCATTTTCTTTGCTATTGTAATAATCCACTCCTCGAAATTATACAGTACGATATTGATCCGGTCCTATCGGCCAGGTCGAAGAAATTCATCTTTACGACGAACATCAAGAGATTTATCGAGAACGATAAATCTCAGCATTTTGTAAATGACACCATCAGACAGAGAGTATCAGAGATTTTTCAAGAACGAATCCTTTCGACCGGAAACTGTGGACCGGAAGTGCTCGAGGTATAGCCAGCAAGTAGTATTTCCCTGAGACGATTGTATGAACCGACAAAAAAAATTGCACATCCGGATTGTAAAACGTGTACATAGTACATGTATGTAGTGCGAGTATTTATATTTGCGGTGAGTGTGCGGGGCTGTATAGATGTTTATGGAAATAGCTGGAGGGTAGGCATCTGTGCAATGGTTTATCGAACGTGTCGAAAAGACGGAAAAACCGATCGCCGAGTTATTCAGGAGCATGATCAATGTCTTTGAGAGGGAGCATATCGCTTTGCCTGGTTCTATTCTCTTTTTATCTGCTTATTTTTCTTCGATTCCGTGCCAACACCGGGCTTATATGATTTGTATACATATGAGACATTTCGGGCCAGATCCACGAGTCCCGTGACTCTCATTTTCTGGATATACTGATTCACAATTTTGCTTCCTCATATACGAAGCTTTGTTTTCGTGAAAAAAAAAAAAAAAACGTGCAAATTAGAAATTTGCACATAGCTTCCTCATTGTTTTATCTTTCTCGCAAAGATCCCTCTATGAGCAAGAGAGTTTTACCAAATTTGGCTTCCTCATAGAGGAAACTTTGTTAGCAAGATAAAATAATGAGGAAGCAATGTTGCGAATTTCTAATTTGCATGCTTTTTTTTAATTCAATTTCAATCACAATAATACAAAATAAACGTACACGAATTTTTCAATGATATTTTTTGAAACAATAACGGTAATATTTTGAAAACTTTGAAATTTGTTTTCATAAAACCACCAGGTTCGTAGGACCACTTTTATTCATGAAAAAAAATTTCATATTCTTCTGATGGTAAAATTGCCGGAATCTCCACCAGCTCTTTTTGCTTTCTTTCAGTTCAGACAGTTCCAATCGTTGCAGCCTTTATTTCGGGGCTCAAAATCGATCGGGGATAACCGCATAAATGACTGGCAATACTTGTACAAGTCTATGCATAACATAGTATAATATAAGCCGGAATGGAGGATCTGTGGCGAGTAAATTCTCAATTCTTATGCAGCGTTCAGCACCAGCTCCGGGAGCTCTGGAATGCCGAGACAATGACGACGGCTGTAGTGAACGAAACGGAAAGCAACCCTCCTATTTTGTCACTGACTTTCCCGTTCTCGTCGTTTGTCTTTCCGCGACCGCAAAATGTGCTTCACGATGGGAAAAAGACTATAATAAATAGAAAGAGAGAGAGAGGGTATGTGCAAGCGTTACATCAAAGTCGAATGAGAAACAGATTGTCTCGCAGTTCCACGATACAACCGGTCGTAGGAAACGGCCACTCAATGTGAGTTACCCTTTTATTTCCGATATGGAGACTTGTTTCGTGCGTATATTACGGTATACATAATGTATTGCGGCAAATACAAATATGATTACGGTACTTGTGCGGCAAGTTTTTCAATTCGTGTAAAACAAGTACGTAACGAAATAAAGACAAAAGTTAGTTATTTTATATAAAATAATTATCCGAGAGTTTCGAGTGTCACCGCGCGCGGTGACACTCGAAAGTATATAGAGAACAATTATTTTCATTTTTGACCAGCATTTTTTTCCTAGGACAAAAAAATTAACGACTTGAATCCTGGCTCAAAAAGACTTATTTTCCGCTCCGAAATGAGGACAAAAAAGACCCACTTTCCGTGCACGTGTTACGAAATAGTACATTTCGACACGAGTACGCAAAGGCTTTTTTGACGAAACGAGAGGATTACGGCACGAGCCGAAGGCGAGTGCTGTAACGAGTTTCGTCAAAAAGCCTTTTCGTACGAGTATCGAACATTATTTTTCCTCATGAGAGCCGAGAAAGCGCAACGAAGTTGCGATTTCGAAGTTAGAATGAGCAAAAATGAGTTTATATACTCGTTTTTTTTCTTCTTTTTTTTTTTTGAAGAATATCAGCGAAGAACACAAGCTTCAACAGGCTTTTTTTGAATGATTGAAAATATATATAACATATAATATTGCTATAATAATTCGGTGCGAGGGATGGGACCACAATGTATGTTATTATCATTCCTGAAATGGGATTTGAGGACATCTATAATATTCCACGGTTCGGAAATTGTTTTACGCCAATTTCCGGTGAAGTGTACTCTCGTTTGGTTTATTGAAAAAAAAAAAGAATTCGTAATTTTCGTTCATTTTCAATTAATGAATCAGGGTTTAACCCTTTGAAGCATACATTTTTTCTGACATAAGATCTACTTCAAATTTGGGGTCCGGGGGTTTTTTGGGTCGCCGATTACGATTCCGAGCTGAAAATTCAGAAATTCAAAATTGCAGATCCAATATGGCGGACCAAAATGCTCAAAGTAGCTTGATGAAGATGAAACTCCGTATGCAGGGGTTTTTGAGTCGTTGAATACGAATCTCAGTTCACAATTGAACAATAAAAATGGCAGTTCCAATTAATATAGGATAATGAAACACAGAAACTGGCTTGGTCACTGATACTAATTGAGCTTATAATTTGAAAATAACGAATGCCAGATTCAATATGGTGATTCGGTGTAGCAGAATCAACATATTGAGCAACTCCGATGTACGAGTAATTCCAGTAAAATCTCCGGTTTTCGTTTGCCATATTGGATCCGACATTTTGAATTTATGGATTTTGAGCTCAGATTCGTAATCAGCGACGCCATAAGCCCCCGAATACCGAGTTTCATCTTCATCAAGCTACTTTGAGCATTTTGATCCGCCATATTGAATTTTTGGATTTTGAGCTCGTATTCGTAATCAGCGACCCAAACAAACATGTCTAAATTCATTTTTTGTTCATTGTTTACCTGCCGGATTAGCTACAATTACATTTATAATCTAAAAAAACGAGTTTATTTTAAACTGTAATTATTATTAACATATCCACTAAGTCTCGGTCTTCTCGAGCGACAACTCGGAGAGGGCGCTCGTTTCATCAACGAAAAATATCTTCTCGCACGATCGACTCCCGTCTCTGTTAACCGATTGAATGGTACAAAAAAAAATTTGGCTTGAACGAAATATCGTAATTTTTTGCCCATCGGAATTTCAGACGTAATTGAGTGATAAAAAAAGGGGAAGGGAGGAAATAAAAAAATAATGCTCCGGGTGAGGATCGAACTCACGACCTTAAGATTATGAGACTTACGCGCTGCCTACTGCGCTACCGAAGCGATATGGATGGATGTTCAACCTTTGTATATAAAGGAGAGAACTTTTAGGACTAATAATCACTTCATGAATATAAATTTGATGTAAAATACTATTAATCCTTTAAGATCGGAGCATCCAATGGGATACAGTAAATGTTACATAAATATAGCATATCGATGGACTAATGCCAAAAGGGCGTGAGCGCCTTTTTTAAAAATTTCGGCGTTTGTACTGCCAGAAGGGCGTAAGCGCTAAATTTGGCGGGTATAAGGGAAAGAGATTTCTACAGCCAAACGGGCGTAAGGGCCAGGTTGCTTACGCCCGTATGATCGTAAGAACTTGAAGAAATTGTGAAATCAGTCGAATCGTACTACCAGAGGGGCGTATCTCCACCCCAATAAAGTTTGTCGCTGACGCCCCTGTGACAGTATTAACCTGAAGAAATTGGGAAATCGATCAAATCGTACTGCCAGAGGGGCTGGGTTGGGTTGGGTTGGGTTCACACAGTATTTAAATAAATTGTGATATCGGACATAATATTTTGTGAAATTGTGAAATCGGACATAATATTTAAATAAAATGTGAAATCGCGAAATCTTACTGCCAGAGGGGCGTATCGTCGCAGCAAAAAGTTTGTCGCTTACGCCTCTGTGGCAGTGAGATTTGACCGATTTCACAATTGCTTAGAGTTTTTACTGCCACAGAGACGTAAAAGCGCCAAACTTTTTTGGGGTGGAGATACGTCCCTCTGGCAGTAATAAGATTTGACCGATTTCACAATTTCTTCGAGTTCTTATTGCCGTACAGGCGTAAGCGGACCTGTCACTTACGCCCTTCTGGCAGTAACCCATTTTTTTTGCGCTTACGCCCCTTTGGCATTAGTGTATCGACATCTTTACGTTTCATGCAACTTGATAGCTTTTTTAGCAATAAAATTAACTTTCTTTTCTTTTTCTTTTATTTTCTCGGCTCTCACTCATCATAAACGTACTGTTAATCATACAAAATAAGGGTAGAGTATCTTACATTGATCGGATAATGACATTCGTTTTAGGATAAAATTATTCATTCTTCATCCGGAAAAAGCAAACTGAAATTTTGAATCAATGTGCCAGGCCGAAGTAAAATTTCGTTGTATGTCAATTTTTATTTTTTTCTTTTTTCATGAAGGCTTCCAACAATACGTACTCAAAATATTCATAAAACTAAAGCACAATTACGAAAACAAACAAACAAAAAATATCTGTAAACACTCTATTGTTTTAATTTTTATTTTTTTATTTTGAATCAATTACGAATCTACTTTACCATTTCGTTAATTTACATCAAAGAAATAATATATGAGTCTTTATGATTTTATTGATCACTGGTCATACCTCACTGGTCTCTTCTATCGATCGATTCTCACGAAAACAAAAATTTCACGATATGAGAAAATGATAAAGACAGAGAGAAAGAGAGAGAGAGAGAGAGAGAGAGAGAGAGAAAGATCCGGGGCAATAAAATTCACTTTGATCGGATAATGATATTTGTTCTATTACCATTTCGTTAATTTACATTAAAAAATTTATATATGAGTCTTTATGATTTTAATCATCACTGGTCATAACTCACTAGTCTCTTCTATCGATCGATTCTCACGAAAACAAAAATTTATCGTTCCCCCCTCCAACCTTCCCATAGATCCAGGGGAGGGTTTGAGGGGGGGAAAGAAAAAAACAAATCTGTGAAACTTGGTGAATCAAGAAATTTTTGAGGCACGTTGATCAACGAGGGTTGATGAATCGTCGATACGATCAAATTTGCTGCGGGTAGCGAGTTCCAAGTGGATTAGATTGTTGTCGAAGCGAAGTTGGGTCGAAGCGAACAAAACCCAAACCCAAACCTTCAGGGTGTTTATAGAGTTCGTTGAGAAAGACAAAGCGCCGTTCTGTTGTACAGGAGGCCAGGGAGACGATGCCGAATCTTCGATTGTTAAAAGACGCGACGACGAAGCATCGGATATCAGCAAGGACTCGTGCTTGTAATCCTCGGCGATTAAGCCGTAGTCTCCGATAGGAACAAGGAATCGTCCCGATTATTACTGAATGATGATGAGGATAGAGAAATTTGCAGCGTGGATTCGTTACGAAATCTGCGAATTTTCGTATCTCTTCAGTCTTACGATCAAACTTCTCGATGAATTTTAAAGAAAAATCGCAACAATCACGAGTTAGTTAAATGTATAGGTTGAGACTGTAGGTAGAAAATTAAAATGACCTCGAAGATATTTGCATCAATAAACGAATTGGCATACCCGGTTCGATCTATCTGCCATTACTGTTTGTTCGTAGGGGTTTTTTTTTCTTTGTGAATTTTTATCATCTCCGTTCTTTCGGCCTCAGCCACCGCATATAGTGATGTTAATAAGAAAAGTAAAAAAAGAAAATACGGGGCTTGAGAATTTTCATAAGAAAAGAATTCATTCTGGGGTCGAATCTCGTGCAAACAATATTGTGGCAGATAAATCGAGTTAAAGACGTCAATGAGTATCTCATGGCAGATATCTTCAGGATCATGAAATTAAAATGTGGAGGAAAAAAAAGAAGAAATAAAAATCGTAAAATTAATTTCTATGACGAGCCGAATGTTTTAGATGAAAAGAGATGTTTTAGATGTGAGTTGGATTGGTTGGGACTGAGACAACGATGTGTGACTTAATTGGAAGAAAATATAATACTCGAATGAAAGAAACTAGTCGCAGAGTCGAATGTACGAAATCGATATAGATGACTCAGGAAGTGTTATATTATAATATATATATTAGGGTGTTTCACATTTAAAAAATTTTCGATTTTTGTACGGGCCCGCTCAAAAAATGCTTTCTTCTGGTCTAAAAAGAAGCCTTGAGAAGAGTGAGCACTGTAGCACTAGTGTTAGGGTCTCCGAAAACGAATTTTCTAAAAAAATAAGTCAAAAATCGATATTAGCCCCTCTTTAACACGTATTGTTTCTTTTATGTTTCACAAACAATCTATTATGACCCAAAAAGATCATCTGAAGCACATTACAGAGAAATGCTGACATAAAAGGATCACAGAAACATTTGTGGAGTGAAACTTTTGAATTAAAACTTCTTCAGCGGGAGTACTACGGAATATTGTGAAACGCAATGTTTTGAAACGCGCTGCTATGAAAGGCCCTGCTATGTTACGTACTGCGTTTGGATTCCTATACAGGATTCCCTATTCTCGGTCTCCTCTTTGAGCGGATCTCCCTGCAAAATTCCCTAACCTTGGTCTCCTCCTCAAAAAATTTAAGAAGTTTCACTCTATCGCGCGTGGTGGTTGCCACACATTTTTTTCTAATTTTTTTGCCTGATTTTTGCAAAAAATCTTGATTAAGAGCGAAAATCAATCTTTTCACAATTGTTTGTACTTTATTTTTTTTTTCAGCATTAAAGGCAGTTTCCTCTTCTCACAAGTAGGATATTGGTTTCGATGATGTTTTACGACTTGTAGAGCATATTGTCTCTGTTCCTCATCTTTGGTGAATAGAGGAATGAATCTCCACAAATGTTTCTGTGATCCTTTTATGTCAGCATTTCTCTGTAATGTGCTTCAGATGATCTTTTTGGGTCATAATACATTGTTTGTGAAACATAAAAAAAAAACAATACGTGTTAAAGAGGGGCTAATATCGATTTTTGACTTATTTTTTTAGAAAATTCGTTTTCGGAGACTCTAACACTAGTGCTACACAGTGCTCACTCTTCTCGAGGCTTCTTTTTAGACCAGAAGAAAGCATTTTTTGAGCGGGCCCGTACAAAAATCGAAAATTTTTAAAATGTGAAACACCCTAATATATATATATATATATATTAGGGGGGTTTTTATTTTCCCGATGTTCGAATTTTAATTGTACCGCCCTCTCATTTGTTTCTAAATAAAAAAACAAAAATTTTGAGCCCAATATGAATGTCCCAACTTGATTTTTACTATCCGCTTTCACCGCGAAGTTTTCCATTTAAGGAGTTTCGGTACACCTACTGAAAATGCTGCCATCAACTCAATTTTTTTTTTAATAAGTGACTAATATATAAAACGTGAACTGCACAAATTTCAAGTCGATCCTCGATGTCGTTTTTGTAAAAATAATTTTCGAAAATTTGGCTTATACACGGCGAGAGTAAATGGGAGCAATATTTGTTTAAGCTGTCAATTCCATTAAAATACTACCACCCGCATAAAATTTATGTCAGATCTTTATTAGATCTTTAATATGACTGTCAACAAATTTGAATAGGTTCGTCCATCTGGTTTATTAGTTACAAGCCAAAACACAAGCTCACCATCCACGGGTATAGCGCATGAACGGTCAGACTCTCTTTTGTTTTATGCATGCCCCGCTCACCGCGCGCCGCCACACCCTCGTTTCCGCTTATTCCCCGTCGGCGGTCTGTACCGAAACTCCTTAAAATACACGTGATCTTTGTTTTCTAATGTTATTATTTTACTGACACATCTAATCATTGACGAAAAAAATTCATTTTATATGGAATTGACGGGGATCGATAGTACTTTCAAAAGGGGAAAAAAAGAAAAAATGTATTGGCCATTCTAAGGCATTTTTATCCTGCTTATTTGAATATTTTTCTTTGTTTTAATTGAAAATAGTAGGGAAAAAGCAAGATATCAGTCATATCTGACATTTATTACGTATTAAGATTATCTAGAAATACAGCAATATGAAGAATTTTAGGTTCTACGAAGTCATCAAAGAGATAATCAGGTAATAATCATCCGCTTAAACAAACATTACGTAGTCAGATTGATCAGTACTTACCTGAGTAAACACTTACGAACTTGGGTGACAAACACACCCGTATCAAGTAAAAGCTCTTACTTATTCACGATTGGATAAGTACTTGTGAGAGTAAGCCCCTTTTACTGAACACTTACTCGAGTAAACAAATATCTATATGAATAATCAACTTAATGAAGTCAGAACTTACGTAGTGAGCTGTATGAATACTTATCAGAGTAAACTCTTACAAAGTTGGATGATCAATTACCCGTATCAAGTAAGCTCCAACTTATTTAATTTGGATAAGTAAACCGATCTTACTGAACACTTTACTTACTCGAGTAAACGAGTATTCATACAAAAATAAGCACTTGACGAAGCCAGATGGATAAGTATTTATGTGAGAAAATTCATGCATACTCGGATGAACAAGTACCTGCGTCAAGTAAAACCTCTTACTCACAATAACTGAACGAGTATTTATACGAGTAAACTCGTCTTACTGAACACTTACCCGATTAAACCAGTACCCATACAAACAAGTACTTAATGAAGTTACCCAGTCAGGTGGATATGAGTACTTGTCTACTTTGGTAAATACTCGCTTACTTCGGTGAACAAGTACACCTGTAGCAAGTAAGCTCTTGCGAATTTAATAGGAAAAGTACTTGTATACGAGTTAACCGCCGTGTCCTCGTGGAAATGAATAAGTACTTATTTAAAATTAATGCATTCTCATACAAGTGAACAGGTACTTGTTCAAGTGTGAGTGCATGAATTTATTCTTGTACGCCAATACACGTGATCCTGTGAATTTTAAGTATACTTATCTCGTCCCTGTGTACTATATGAGAGTACCAGCACACCGGCGATATGGAGCGCGAGACACAAACTTCGCTAGACAACAAAGACCCTCGGAGTCTCTCTCGACCAATGTGATTCTCATATTATGTAACACGTGTATATATGTATGGCGCAACGGGATGAGATCGAAAAGGACAGATATCCGGCACAAGGAAATCCACAGACCTCCGACAACCTGACGATCGCTTTTGTCAGTCTCCCTCGAACTATCAACTACGTGACATCCATATATATATATATATGTGTATGTATGCATGAACATACGCGGTATGTACAAACGGTACATTGGCTATTGGGATACCGCGAGGTTTATCGACGGTAACAGGCAAAAGCGACGACAGCAGCAGCCGACCACTGCAATACGCGTATACCATGTACTACAAGCGATATAACCGCACCGTACAACCATCAAACTATTGTGCTGTATATACTCAGGGGGACTGGTTGCCTCAAGTTCAAGTCAATCGATGCCGAGAAAGAGTCCGGGCTATATGCACATACATCATATACATGTGGTATTGAAATTAAAAAAAAAAGTGTGCAAATTATAAGCTTGCACATTGCATTCTCATTGTTTTGTTTCATTCAGAAATCTTCCCTTATAGAGCAGGCTGATTTTCAAATTTTGGCATCCCCATGGAGGAGGCTTTGTGAATAAAATTCAATAAGAAGGAAGCAATGTGCAAGTTTTTCATTTTCACGCGTTTGTTTTTCTTTTTATTATTTATTTATTTTTTTTTTTTTAACTGAATTAATTTAACTGAATTATTTCGCGTCGTTCAACACCCCAGTGCAGCAGCGCCTCTAGCGGTAAGATTAAGAAATTCAAGCAGCTACAATAATTCCAAAGCCCAAAAAATCTTTGTAATTCGTAAATTATGTAGTCTGCAAATGTGCTTCAAAACAGGACTAATGTACCTGAACAATCGAAGAAAGCGTACAAATATAATATTGTTTTGTACCGTGTTGCAGAAATACAATTGTATCAACGCCAGAAAAAGAGTTTATTTGCGTTTGGAACATCTGTAAATCTATTCTTGGCAAATTTGCAGATGTCGCTTTCACCGTATCCTCAATACATTTTTTTTTTTTTTTTAAAGAAGTTCTTAACCCAGAGAAAAACGGTAAGAACGATTCTAAAATATAAGGGGAGGTTTGTGCCGGTACTAGGAATACACCGTAATTATTTCAGATTTTTTGACCGCGTAGTTGAGGAGAAAAAAAAACATTAATTGTGCCGCTTATACGTGGACTCTTATGGGAGAAGTATTCGAAGCTATGATTGGAGATTATTTTAGGAGTGAAAAAACGGTAACATTTCCCCGAAGAACCGCGCTTTAACGACGGATCAGACCTTCATAGATATAATTTGCCCATGAAGAAAATTTTTCACCGTGCCGATTGTAAAATATACTTGTAAACAGAGAATTGAGCGTGAGTAATGGCAAATTAATAAAATGAAAACGTATTTGGTGAAACAAATGCCGAACGCAACCTGGCCCCGCACGTCACCCACGCCGCGCCGTCACGTTCCCCTTGCCGCGCACCCAATTCATGTTAAGAACCTCCTTAAGTTACAGCATAAGCTGTAATGAATATTACACACACTCGTGCACTAATGATTTACTTTCGTGAATTTTTTTCACCGACGAGGATATCCTATCATTTTAACATGGGTTATCCAGCGGATATAACTATATCCGGAAGATAACCCTGGGCGGAAAAAACCGGGCATAACCTTGCCCTAGTACTGGGGGGGGGGGGGGTGTTGTGACGTCACCTTGGCCCGCAAAGCGCGTGAATTTCTTACAATTTTTACACCTTAAGATATTATAATAATTTGCTTGCTCAAATAAATTAGCGCAGTGTTCATTAACTTCAGAAAATATATAACTATGACAGAATGATGAAAAAAAAAAAAATAAGGAGAAAATCGTTTGCACGCGAGTTCTCTGGTTTTCGGCTCTGTGTGACTTTGATTTTACGAATGTCAGAGCACTCGTATGAGGCATTTTTTTTTTTCGAAAATTTACAATTTAAAAAAATCCCGACCCCTCGAGCGATTCTAGCCAAACTCAATGACTGGCATCCTTGTCCCTTGGGTCTGTTTAAAAAATTTTAGCTCGACGATCACGAGTTTACGAAAGTTCGAGATCGTGCAACAATTTTTCGATTGTTTCACTTGAAATCTGAGCTCAATGAGAAATTTCAATGAAAACTTCAGCAAAGAAGATTTGATACTGAAAAGTATATGAGCGATTGGCATTGAAAACTCGAGCTGCTCTTTTCTTTTTCTTGTCTCATGAAAACTAAAACTTCCTACATGAGGAAGCAAAAAGTTGGAATCTCGAACAGGGCGTAAGATTGGTAATACTTTTTTTTAACAAGAGATTAAGGATGTATCGGACGTACTTTCCCAATCAAAAGGGACTTTTGTCGACAATATTGCATACTTCATGATAAGATAAAAAATCGGAAAAAATTCAACCACAATAAAGACGCTAAGAAGATTACTTTTTAATAATAATAATGCCCAAAAGTTATCAATAAATTGTTTAAACAAAACATTGCTTAACAAATTTTTAAGGAATGTTTTTCTTTGTCATGTGAAATGAATTCATTGATTTTTCTAACTTGTACATAAATTTTTTTCAAAATTTCCTTATCATTTTGAAATTTCGGTTTTCGGAAATTCGTAAAGGTTGTATTTACGAAACTATTCGTTCAATGCCCTGGAAACTTCTTAATTGTAATGTATACAACGTTTTTACGAAAACATATCCAAAATTCACGATTTTTCCTTTTATTTTTCGAAAATTAAAAAATTTTCGAAAACCGAAATTTCAAAATAAGAATTTTTTTTTTAAATTCACGTGCAGTCAGAAAAATCAACGAATTCATTTCGCGTGTCAAAAAAAACATTCTCTAAAAATTTTTTAAACAATGTTTTGTTTAAACAATTTATTGATAACTTTTTGGCATTATTATTATTAAAAATTAATCTTCTTATGTTCTTTATCGTGGGTGAATTTTTTCCGATTTTTATCTTATCATAAAGTATGCAATATTGTCGAGGCAAGTCACTTTTGGTTGGGAAGAGTTACGTCCGATACATCCTTAATCGAAAGAAGCGTAAAGAAAATCCGAGAGTCTCGAGACGTTCAGAGAAAAACACTTTTTTTAACGGAGAAGAAATGAAAATTTAAATAAAACAAAAATAAGAACCAAAATTCGAGGCGTGAACACACGAATGCCTCTCCAAGGCTCTCTTTCTCTCTCTCTCTCTCTTTTTCTTTCTTTCTCGTCGACTCATTAGTCAGAGAGTCACTCGAGAGCTTTCGCAGCGCACTCGGGGGCTCGGGCAAAATGTCGAAAAAAAAAAAAAAAAAACGACATATAAAACAGGCGCAAAGACGCAGAGATGTGAAAATAAATTTTAGAAAAGAGAGAACCAAATGTAGCGTACATTTTTTTGTTTAATTTGAAAAAAAAAAAAAAATGTGCGAGACTTTGCGTATCGTTGTTGAAGGATGGAAGAACAAATAATACGAGAAATAATGCTCGGTAGTTCGTTTCGCCATTCGAGTAGCTCGTGTAATTGCGAGTTGCGTGTTATCGGTGAGCCAACCACGCGATTCATTACTAATAATATTCGACGTACAAAGGAAGCTCTGGTGCGTGTCAGACAGCGTTGTTGCTCGTACGCGATCCTAACACCTCCTCCCTTGCCCCGCGAGCCCCTGGACATTACCATTACCGTTCGCTCTCATTGTTTCCCGCCAACCTCGTTAATTAATTATCACGAGACAGCTCGGGTTTTCCGCGTCTATCTCGCGTATTCTATGGACTTCCGGTATTCTCTCGGAGGCTTTGCCGATAACGCAGGATTCGTCGGTTGTCCCAGTTTTTTTTTTTCTTCGCAGCGCTGCTTTTTCATTGTTTCTTTTTTTTTTTTTTTTTTTTTTTTTTTTTTTAGTCAGATGAGTACCAGAGTCATAGCTGGTCGAGGTAATCCTTGCACTTTCGCACCTGTTGGAGAATTTTGTCAATTAGAAAAATATCTAAATACGATTTTTTTTTTTCACGCGACGTTTTTTTTTTTTTTTTTTTTTTTCACGCGAGAAATTTCGACTTTAAAATCATCGTTTTAGCATAAGAAAAAAATTAACGCGTGCGCAAGTTCAATTGAAAGATGAGCCTACTCAAATATCGGAGGTGTGATTCATTCGTGAATCAATTTTTGCTCGCGAAAAATTGTGAGCTTTGGATGGATTGCATGAGAAAACGAAAAAAAAAAAAATAAATAAAACGATAGGCTCGCGCGATGTTTGGCAAAGAAATTTCGAACTAATGATCGGCACAACTCACGGGCCAGGCTTTATGATTTAACCGATCAGTAATTCATGCGAATTTTAAGCATTTATCAATGTCAAACTGTCCACTCTTATTATCGCCGTGGGTGATAAAATTATATTGACTAGAATTTATTTTGAATTATAGTACAGGCTAGCCAGGGTAAAATGATTCAAGTCAGATGGATAATGAAAAATCGAAATTACTGAGAAAAAAAAAGAATACTTCAAGTGCCATCTCCACAGTTATTATAAATTCTGACAACTACTTTCACGCGTCTTGGCAGATTTTATAGCTCACTCCGATAATTTTATTTGCTAAAATAATCGATCACGTGACTAGCCTCTCTGCCACGAGGACTACCCGAAGAATTTCAAGTTTTTGAAGTACCGAGCGTTAGAATCAATTATGGTTGAGAGAATTTTATGAATTTTCGACATGATTTACGCAGAGATTATGTGGATTAACCTTGTCCACGAAAAAAAAAAAAAAAAAGAAAGAAAACCTCGCTCAAATTGACCATAGAAGCGCCTCGCCGCTGGAGCCTCGAACTGGCGGGCGTGATAGCAAAAAAAAACTATTTGACCTATCGACCCAAACCAAAGTTCATTGCTCTAGATTATTAAAAAACCATCCTAAATGAACTAAAAACATTCATAAAAAAACTGATTTTATACTATTTTTAGTGCACGAAGAGAGAGAAAAAAAAAATTGTAAAAATCGTCACTTTTTTGTTCAAGCTCGAAAATTAATATGGTTTCACGATTTTTTCTGGATTTTTTTTCAGTTCATCGAGAATAAAAATATATGTCAATTAAAAATAATTGTGGTTTTTACGTTACAGACAAGAATTAAGCGCACCATCTTTCCCGCCGGTTCGAGACTCCAGCGGCGAGGCGCTTCCATGGTCAATCATATACTCCGCCATTTTGCGACAATTAGTTGATAAATTTTTTTTTTATACTCTTCAAATATGTATTAGAGTACAATAAAAGTTTCAAGAAGGTCCGTTGTTTCTTTTCGTATAAAAAAAAAAAAATCACCAAAAATCACCTTTTTTTAGGCCTCTACACCAGACGACTGCCTTAAGGAGGTTCCGCTCGAGCCTAAAAAAAGTTACAGCGACTTGAAATTTTAACAGCGTGTTTTTGAAGGTGTACTTCGTGTACCGGAAAAATAATCAACGAGATTCACCGCCTACTTTCCGAGATAAAAATTCGTATGGATATTCTTGAAATGCGGTAGGGTCTCATGGCATCAACCGTTATAAAGTTCGACATCAGGTGCATAAAAAAACGGTAGTGGTTGTTTAAAAATTTCAGGAAAGTAAAAAATTTGTCTATTACAAAGCCCTAGAAAAAAAAATGGACGCGATTCACCACGCCTAGCGGGAATAATGGCAAATTAATCAAATGAAAACGTGCTATATTTGATTAAACAAATTTCGAACGCAGCCTGCCCCGCCTTATAGGTTCCCCTTGCCACACCCAAGTATAGGAGCAGAACCTCCTTAAGGGGGGGGGGGGGGGGGTAATTCGATCAAAAAGACCCTTTTTCAACATTTTTTTTACAAGATACAGGCAATGTATTATAAATTAACTGATTACGGTATTGTAGAGTAACATTTCAAGAATATTTACTCAAAATTTTAGTGGAAAATATTAAAAAGTAAGCCGTTGGCAGTAAATCTCCCGGAGACGTCTCGAAAAAAAAAGTTGTTTTGCTGCGACGGTTATAACTCATTACTGGATCATCCGAAATCAAAAAATCAAATTGATTTTATTAGTTTATGAGTTTCCCCAGGTAACGCTGTCAAGTTTTTTTTTTTTATTTGTTGTTATTTTTTATTTTACAATAACATATTTGCCGATTTTTTAAAGCGAAAATCGCGTTTTCGACTTTCCAGTGTTACCAAAAGTTGAAAAATCAATTTAAAAAAAAACTCGACAGCGTTACCTGGGGAAACTCATAAACTAATAAAATCAATTTTATTTTTTTATTTCGGATGATCCAGTAATGATTTACAACCGTCGCCGCAAAACAACTTTTTTTCGAGACGACTCCGGGGAGATTTGCTGCCGACGGCTTAGTTTTTAGTATTTTCCACTTAAATTTTCAGAAAATATTCTTGAAATGTTACTCTACAATACTGTAATCAGTTAATTTTACATTGCCTGTATCTTGTAAAAAAATGTTTGAAAAAGTATCTTTTTTTCACCGAATTAACGATACCCCCCCCCCCCCCCCCCCTTAAGGCTGTTGTGCTGATCTTTGACCCTTCAGAGTCACACTATCAAAAAATATCACGCCAGTTCACACTGGGTCGATTCTACCCAGTCAGTTTTTCAAATAAACGATTGTGAGCAAACTATCCGTCCGAGGTGGTTCAAAAAATTACGGAACACGCTTTGAACATTCTAGATTACGCGCGAAACATTTATTCGTAAAAAATAAAATGGCGACATGGTAGAAAAAAAATTCATAAAGGGGTGAAAACGCAAAAAAAAGACCCTTTTTCGCTCAAAAAATCGACGGGGTGAGCGTGAAGAGTTAAAAATGTTACCATTCAAACTAAATTTTTCCACAATGCATACGACCCCTTTATCTAACTTCCTGTAAAACTTGGATACGATTCGCAGTACCGTTTTTTTTTTTTTTTGGAGAAAAAAAATCGGAAACTTGACGTGTTTCGTAGACTAATTGCATTTCCGTTGTAATGAACTTTCGACCATTCCGCATTATGCAAGTTATGTCCGCTGAGAAAATTTTACCGCCGAGCTCAAAAAGTAAATACGTTTTGAGAGGCATCGCCTGAACATTCGGTACAAAATTTCAGAATTTCTCACAGTACAGTTTTTTTTAATATTGATAATGAAAGAGGGTCATGTGGGTCATAGGGGCTCATCGGTTTTAATCCGGCGAGAGATAGAGAAATCGAGAAAAGGCCATACAGCTCTCAACCCTTTCCTGTCCGCTGATTCAGTACGAAATGGCAAACGAATTTTCCCGGTCGAGATAATTCAATCGACAATTAACCCAATGGCTAGACCAGATTAAAATGATTAATTATTTCCTGATTGAAATTCATTTTTAATTCATATTTCATTATATAATTAGATCGGACAATCGATACTTTTTATTTGAATAAAAAAATTCATTTTCAATTGATATTCCATTGCTCAATTGAATCGGATAATGGATAATTTTTATTAAGCCGAAACTTTATATTCAATTAATATTTTATCGTTTAATTAAATTGAATAATTTATATAATGCTTATAACCAGATTCTTATAATCAACCAGAAATAATTTCGAAGCGTTACGAACGACGAAAGTAGTGTCGTTAAAACGTAACGATGGGAATCAATCGTTAGATCATAAAATGGAACAGATTGACTTTTTTTTTTTAATTAGTCTGTTCGAATCTACTCACTCGTGCATAACGAAATTAATTCCTCGAGTCCACATTTCTAGTGCACTATATCGGGGTATTTCTTTTTTTTCTTTGTCTTCATGGGCATCGGTCCTGGCATCTTGAACAACGTGCTGAAAAGAAGAAAAAAAAAAAAACGCCTCATTGAATTATCGAGCACGAGCGAGGATTGATCAAATGGCAAGAGCAAAAGAAAAAAGAAAGCATTTTTTTTTCTCATCGCTCATTGAGATTCTGTACGTACTGGCAGGTCGTGCAAATCGGGCTGAACTTGCAAAAAACTGTAAAGATAAATCGAATTTTTTTTTTTTTCATTAGAAATAATTATATTTGAGAAATAAAATTAGCGACAGCGAAATGAGCGTAATCGCATTTTTTTTTTAATTTTTTTTTTTTTTACTAATGATCTTACTCGATAGGCAAACGGAGCAAACGTAGCCGATATCGACTAGCTCGTGGTGACAAAAACAGGCAGCTCTGTAATCGACCTTCACCGGTGGCGGTAGAACGAGCTTCGAGCGAACTTCAGGATCGGGCAGAAAAACCCACTGTCGAATATTCGAAATTTATTATCAAAAGGGAAAACAGAAGGGACAAAGAAATGTGGGCAAGATTAAGATGAGTGGGCAACATAGGAAGGGTGGAAAAGAAAGGAGAGAAGGATTAAATGTATGCGGAATATGCAAAGGACAAGATGAGACGATGGAGCATTTGTTGGTGTGTAAAAAAAATGGTGGAGAATTCGTAACGGAGGAGGCAAGAACGAATGCAGAGAGGAGAAGGAATTGATGAATGGGCAATAACGAGAGAAATTATAAAAATGCTATTTGAGAAAAATACAAAAAGGGATGTGTGATTACTATTGGGAAAATGGAGGAGGTTCGTAAAAAAAGAAAATTAGTAAGGAGGAAGAGAAAGAGTTGGAGCAGAGGAATAAACGAAGATTAAGAGATAAATGTTTGATAGCACGACGTGTATTTTAAGAATATTTTTAGAAAATAAGCAAAGGAATATATACATATTATTAGGGCAGTTTTTTTTTTAACTTTTTTTTCCTTTGTACGTCCCTTTCGAAAACTTAGTTTTTAGCCTCAAACGAAGCATCGTGAAACCGGAACTCGGTAGTAAGATTCTAAATGGTGACTCGTCAGGTTTGAATTTTTCAAACGCGCTAACCAAAATATCTCGAAAACTATGCAAGTTGGGAAGCTGTTTTTTGGTTTCATCTTTTAGATAATAAAATTTTCTATAAAAAAAAAAGGTCGAGACTACCATGCACATAAACGCATGAATTTGTAATTCGAAAAATAATTCGTAACAGGGGAAGCAAGAACGAATGCAGAGGAGCGGATGGAAAGAATTGATGAATGGGCAATAACAAGAGAAATTATAAAAATGCTGTTTGAGGAAAATACAAAAAGGGATGTGTGATTACTATTGGAGAAATGGAGGTTCGTAAAAAAAAAAAAAAATGAGTAAGGAGGAAGAGAAAGAGTTGGAGCAGAGGAATAAACGAAGATTAAGATATAAATGTTTGATAGCACGATGTATATTTTAACAATATTTTTAGAAAATAAGCAAAGGAATATATATACATTATTAGGGCAGTTTTTTTTTAACTTTTTTTTTCTTCGTACGTACCTTTCGAAAATTTAGTTTTTAGCCTCAAACGAAACATCGTGAAACCGGAATTAAATTCTAAAAGGTGACTCGTCCGGTTTGAATTTTTCAAACGCGCTAACCAAAATATCTCGAAAACTATCCAAGTTGAGAAGCTGTTTTTTTGGTTTCATTTTTTAGATACTCAAATTTTCTATTAAAAAAAAGGTCGAGACTACCACGCACCTAAATGTTTATCGTGTATTCGATACGAAGGTTTAAAGTTGAGTGCATTGAATATAAATGAATGAAGATGCTTATTTACCTTGTAAATTTTTATTCTAAGCTAATGAAAATAATGTCATGCGAACTATTTCATAGAAAATTCAATTGATTACACGATACGTATTACGATTATCTCTATATCTTCTATCGCTTACAATATAGTTTGAAATAAAAATTGAAAAAACGAGGTTATCATTTTAAATTGCTCCAGAGTTTATTCATGGAAATTCGTTTTATTGCAATTCGAAAATTCTTTGCGATGATTACAAACGACTTGCATGACGAGCTGCTTTTGTTTCTCATTTTTAGTTAACAGAGAATTGAACTCTTGGATCAAAACGCGACTTCCTCTCTGGGCACAGGGTAAAGTAGTGAAAAAATTATGGATCACGCGGCGTAGCCGTAGGGCCCGAAAATTCAAATTTTCACTTACCAGCAATAAATTGGGAGTTTGCATGAAATTTTTTTTTTTAATCATTCGGGCGCATAATGCAGAGTAAGTAAAAATAATGAGGACGTATTTTTTATTTTTCATTAAAACTGATAGATGCACATGTTATAGGCAATTTAATTTCACGGATTTCGATATATATAGATATAGCGTAACATGTGTGACGTCATATTGTTGTAGTTTTCAATTTGTTATATTTGCGGCAATTTTGATTCAAATAAAAAAAAAAAAATACGTACTAAATATTTTTTCCTAAACTACCGGGTTATGAAATTGAAAAAATTTCTTGCAAACTCCCAATTGTACGGTTGCGCTTGTGGTAAAGTTTTATTATTCAGTTAAATAGGGATTGTTCTCCGATAACCGACTTCTATTGTGTTTCACCAAGTTTCAAAATAGTGGAACTCAAATTAATTAGAGAAGTTTCCGTGAGCTAAAATGGAAAAGTTCTATCGAGGAATTTATCAATTTTAAAATTTTTATTTTCAACTGTACAGTTAGCGGTAAAAGATAGAGAGGAAATTATGCGACATATTGTGTGGATAATCAAATTTTTCATTAAATAATTTTCATGGCATAATTTTTATCAGCTTGGACCATGGATGAAATGAAAATTTACAACGTAATAAAGCATCTTCATTCGTTCATTCAATGAACTCAACTTTGAACGTTCGTATCGAGTACAAGATGAACATTTGGGTGTACAATAGTCATGAGCTTTTTTTAAAAAAAATTTCATTATCTACAAAATGAAACCAAAAGTAGCTTCCTAACTCGTATAATTTTCGAGATATTTCGGTTGGAGTGTTTGAAAAATTTAAACCGGATGAGTCACACCTTTTGGAATTTTGCTACCGAGTTCCGGTTTCACGAGGCTTCGTTCGAGTCTAAAAATTAACTTTTTAAGAAAAAAAAGTTAAAAAAAAAAACCGATCTGATATATCATTTTGTAAAAAAAACTTGACAAAGTTATGCAAATAAAACATGTCGCTACGATTAAAGCGAAAAAATGTTTGAGCAAAAATTACTGTGAAACGTCGTCATGATACGTAAAAAATTTGATTTGATTTTTTTTTCTTTTTTTGTTATTCGCGCGGCGAATAAAATTGTGAGGAAAAAAGTCAAGATTTTGTTTGCCGTAAGGAGAGATATTCCATATCGATATGTCAAAGCAATGACTTATTTGCTGAAAATTCGAATTTTTTCTTCCAGGAAGCAAATTATAGAAGAAAAAGGAAAAAAAAATTAAATTTACCAACAAATACTGCAACAGGCCTGCGGGTGTCGGAACTTTGAGATAATTTCCACCCGATATGTCGCAAGCTTGTTGCAGAAGAGTCAATTCTTGATCCAAACTGCAAACATCGAGTATGACGCCCTGAAAATAAAATATTAATTTTTTTTCCCCAACGACGCGACCGTAAATTGTTTTTATTTTTTTTTTTTTTCTACGACAAATGTACCGACGTCGCTGCGCTATTCGTAATGAGAAAAACAATGACGAACCATTTTTTGAGCGGTGAAGAATATATTCATGTAATTCATGTACTGAGTGGCCGAATCGTTGCCACCCGTGACGACCAATATTCTCGAATGAATTTTCTCGCCTGGATTTTTTTCACGCTCCAGACGCGCCACGTAGCAGAGGGCCATAGCGAGAGCGCCGGAGATAAGGCTCTCGCCGTTCAACGGTCTTGCGCTGAGAATATCACCGACGATCTCTTGCAATTTTTGCCTCACGTTACGCTCGACGAGGGTAAATTTTTCATACTGTCCGTCTATCTGTCTGACCTCGTCGGGTTTTTCGTCGGGATACAAAAATTTTGCTCCGTTGCCGTGACAAGCCATGAGAGCTAGATCATTGTTGGACGTTTGCATGAGATGAGCATTGGCAAATACAATTACGGAATCGAGACAATGGGTCAGTACTCTCGTGTCTTGTTTGATAATTCGCTGCGTTGGACTGACGTCGAGAACGATTATCAAGAGACTTCTCTCGATTTCTATTAGTTTTGAATATTAAAGTGAGGTTAGGGCGGGCGAAATTTTGGTTGAAATTTTTTTGTCTTTCACGATAACAAAACACTTGAAAATATGCTTATGAATAATAATAAATGTCTCTCACCATTCCCAACGCCTATTTCCATGATTGGAGTGTAATTAATGCGCGTAAATTCAATTTTACTCGGTATTCCTGTCACACATTCTATTCAAATGACTTCAATGTTTACATCATGGTCAGCCCAGTTCCTATGCTTGGCGTGAAGCAAGTCCCCCACTGTAGTTTTGGTCCGCCAGTTGACGAGGGCGCTCGTGGCACTGTATGATTGTATTGTACACAGACGGCATCTCTGTCTCACTCACTCGCATGTAAAAATCTGCACTGAGTTCTCCAGTGGAAAGCGCTATGAGCCAATCAAGATCCGTGATGTGCGCGAAACAGGGGGAATGAGTAATAATAATCACGTAGAGGTTAGGTTAGAAATGTCAGTTTGACACGTATACTCACAACTGAACGTTAATAAACTTTTCGAGGGGTGTTGCAGTTTTTTGTTCACCACGTAAAAAAAAAGGATCAATAATGGTAATCGACAATCGAACAATTTTCTGATTTCTCGTTCGACGATTCTTTTCATCACATTTTTCCGTTGTCATTTTTTTGTTTCGATCACACCACTAACTTTTTAGCTTTTGGCTACGATTATAAAAACTTTGCGAGTTTTTAATACCAATATTTGTTTAATAATCTCTTAAAACTGTGGAAAAAATTCAATTTATAGAAAAAAATGTCTGAACGATTATGTTGAATTTTGAATTCTTTGAGAAATGTCAGTGAACGCTCTATAGTGAGCACGAAATAAGTGCGTTGAGATTTTATGAAATACATTTTTGTTTTTGTTTTAATGACGCTATTCCTCTTGAAATATATCAAATTTTTGCATGCGTAAATTTTCGAGATGTGAAATTCAAATAAAGTTTCAACACGATGATACGCGAGTTTCACTTTTTTGTTGCATTACGATTTTTTAATAGATTAAAAAATTTATACATAAACTTAAATATTTTTGAATTTTTGGCCTTTCGTTGGTTTAAAATTTTTTTTATCCTTTTGTTATGAAAACGTATCACAAAATTTTGTTTGTATCAGGCTCGCTACTTCAGAGAAGAGGATATAGATGGTAAGTTTAACAAAAAAAAAAAACAATCTTATCTTTCGCTCGCGAGTACTTTTTTTTCCCACATAATTCTTCGAGCTTCCCATATCTTATTGCAGAATTTCGCGAATGCTTTTACCTGTTTGCGCGCAGCGGACAAATCAAGACCCTCGACGAACTGACCATAATAATGCGTTCGCTGGGTCTGAGTCCAACCATCGCAGAATTGAACAAATATCTGAAAGAAAAAAGTACGCTTTCCCATGCTGTATTTCGCGTTACCGTTCGAGCCGTGTCGGACAGACCCAATGAAATATTACAGATCCTTTTTCCGTTTAGATGGAAAAATGTCATTTGCCGATTTTCTCGAGGTAATGCATTTGCAAACTAGAGCCGAAGATCTACCCAGGGAAGTGATAGAGGCTTTTCGAGCCGCGGACACTTCGAGCAGCGGAACTATTCCGGCCAGACAGCTCGCTCACATGCTGCTGCGTTGGGGCGAACAATTGAGCAACAAAGAAGGTTTGTTCGCGTTAATTGCGAGGATAACCATTTTGCTTCATGGGTTTATCAAAAAATTTGCCAACAATCGTGGTTGTTACGCATTATTGACTCAGAAATTCCCCGACTTTTCCAGGTTTTCCACACAGGTTTTGCAAATATTCCAGGGAGATTAGGGTCAAATAAAAAAATGTTGAATATTAAAATTAAAAATAAAAAAAAAATGATTGAAATTTAAAAAATAATTCAAGCACTGTAAAGTAAAAAAAAAATACATTAATAGCAAATATCGAACCTAGCTCTTTGTTATAAACGGAAATTTGGTAATTGTTTACTTTGACGGCTTTTCCGAATTTTGCAAATTCTTGGGTTTTTTTTTTTGCGTCAATACGTTTTTTTTTGGTCCCAATAATGATAATCAGTTGGGGAAGCTTGAAAAAATTAAGGGATTATACATGAATATTCAAAATTTGTTTGTAATTATTGACTTTGACAAATTTTCCGAGTTTTGAAAATTTTTGGGTTTTTTTTTGCGTCAATACGTTTGTTTTGGTTCCAATAATGATAATCAGGTAAGGGAGCCTGAAAAAATTAAGGGGTTATACATGAATATTCAAAATTTGTTTGTAATTATTCACTTTGATGGATTTTCTGAATTTTGCGAATTCTTGGGTTTTTTTTTTTTCGACAAACACGTTTATTTTGGTCCCAATAATGATAATCAGTTGGGGGAGCTTGAAAAAATTAAGGGGTTATACATGAATATTCAAAATTTGTTTGTAATTATTTACTTCGACAAATTTTCCGAATTTTGAAAATTTTTGGGTTTTTTTTGCGTCAATACGTTTGTTTTGGTCCCAATAATGATAATCAGGTGGCAGAGCTCGAAAAAATTATGGGGTTATACGGGAATATTCAAAATTTGCTTGTCGGAAGCTGCTATATGCACGTGGAAAGTATGTCGCACGCGAAAGATGTTTGCTACTGATTGTGTGCGTGCCTGCGAGTGTGCGTACGTGGTGTGTGTGTGTGTGAGTGTGAGAGGTGGTCTACCGGGGTCCAGGGGCGAAGCCCCGGCGCCGGGGGGGGGGGGGGGGGGCTGCCGCAGAAGTAGATTTTTGAGTTTTATATTTCATTCAAAAGATTACGCACACGCGTACATACACACACCGTTCACAATATTCTTGACGGAGTACGATACTGCAATTTTACCGGATTCGTGGTGAGGAGAGTAAGGAGGTGATCGCGCGAAAAACGTGTCCTAACATGACGAAAGAGCAGGGATAAGAGTGTGCGCTAGAATAAATATAAATATACACGCGCGTGTTAGATTATCAATTTTCAAAATACGATATTTCGAGAACTATTGCGATGCGCCGAAAATCCTAGTAGGCGAAGTTTTATATCGTCAAAAAGAAGGTCTGTGCCAAATTTCAGCCAAATTTCAGTATTGATACAATAAATCCAAGAAATATGAGTTTTTAAAATTCCTTTTCCCCCCCTTAATTTTTTCCCCTTCATTTTTTTTAAAGCTCCGCCACCTGATTACTATTATTGGGACCAAAACAAACGTATTGACGCAAATAAAACCCAAGAATTTGCAAAATTCATAAAATCCATCAATTACAAACAAATTTTGAATATTTATGGATTTAATTAATTTAATTTTTTCAAGCTCCCCCACCTGATTATCATTATTGGGACCAAAAAAAAACGTGTTTGTCGAGAAAAAAAAACCCAGGGATTTGCAAAATTCATAAAATCCATCAAAGTAAATAATTACAAACAAATTTCGAAATTTATGTATAACCCCTTAATTTTTTCAGGCTCCCCCCACCTGATTATCATTATTGGGACCAAAACAAACGTGTTTGTCGAAAAAAAAACACAAGAATTTGCAAAATTCGGAAAAGCCGTCAAAGCAAACATTTACCGGAAATTTTTATGTCGGTGCCAATAAATGAAAAATCAATATCAGCACATATCTACAATAATAATTGTGTAGTTGTGTATCGACAAATCGAATGCAGAAGCGTAGCTTTAGAGCTTTGGAGTAAATTAGTTGTTAGTTTTTAGAATTTTCATTCTTTGGCACTGACGTAACTTTTGTTGTACATAATAAAGAATAATATAAATATTAAAAATATACAAAAATATTCATTTTCATACTTTTCAGTTTTTTTAAAAGTTGGTTTCACTTTTCGTAATTTTGGCAAAATGTAAATTCTGGAAGAATTACAGAGAATTTTCTAAACTCCCTGACCTTTCTCATGATTATTCCAGGAGGAAAGAAATTCCCTGAGTTTTCCCGGTTTTCTCTATTTTCCATATGCGTAACAACCATGCAACAATCTCAGAATTATCGTTGTAAAGATTGCATTCATAATTTTTACAGTCATTTTGATAATTATTGAGAAAAAAAAGTGCAATAACGTTAAATTTTTTTTTTTTTTTTAATGATCGATAAACGATATGGTTCAGGCATTTCATGTCTTACTCTCAAACTACAAAACTTATTGCTCAATGTTGATTGTCAAAAAGTATTTAAACTACAAAATATCCCAGGGATATCGTTCCCGCTAAGACGCGTTATGAATGAATAATTACTGGAACATTTACGTTGCGTCAGGCCATACTCGGTGTATAAAGAAATATTATTTACTTATTTATTTCAGTTGTGTACATTTTCATTGATGTCGATTAATATATTTTTCTTGCTTCCCTTCCAGTTGAACAGATTTTCCGCGAGGCAAATGTCTCGCTTAACGGCCAGGTCAAGTACGAAGACTTTGTGAAGATAGCATGCGCGCCTGTGCCAGATTACTATTGAGCAAAAGGATACTTGGCAATTTTATAACGAGGATATTACTGGGAGTAAAGGCCTCTCTGGTCGAATGAGAGCAAGAGGCATGGGTGGGGTCATAGGTCCGAATGACCTTAAAGAGTTCGCACCACTCTGACAATATAAAAAAATATATATGTTTTTCATTTTTTTTTTAAATTGTAGCTTAAAGCTTTGCAACGATTTTAAGCCCCAAGCGGTGCAGGAATTACGCGCTATTTTTACTAATAATGTTTGAGATACAAGTTTTCATTTTTTGTTTTTTTAACTTCTCAGTCGGCAAGAATAAATACAAATACAAATAATTACTTCGATGCACTCGTACTTGCTCGATAAATGCTGTAAAGCTTCGAAAAAAAAAAAACAAAAAAGTAATAATAATTTATCGATCGTAAAATGTACTGCGCGGCTTTTGTTCACAATATATGAAATATTTTCGATTTTTCTTTAGCCCAAAAATAATTCATTTTTATTTGTAAAAAATGTTGAAAATTTGATTTCCTTTAAAATAGTAAGAATGAAAATGTGAGAGTGCCAGAGAAATACGATATGGGAGCGCCGCGGAGATACGATACCGGCATATTACAAGTTTTTCTCACATCTCGTTTGATACCTCCGCTCTTATAGGCATACACACGCTCGTAGGATGAATTCTCGTTTTATATAGCCGTGACGAATACGACGAAACGTCTCATCGAATTTATTATAAATAATCCAATCTTCGCGTATTCGGCACACTGTCGAATATTTCCATCGATCATAAAGTCCAAAACGTACGTTCCACCGGTTGTTTATATTTCCAACGAAATGGGAATGAGAGAGCCCGAGGTGTTTGCACGCATGAACACGTTGAATTGAGAATTTTAACGAATGGAACCACCGGACAAACGAACGATGTCAAATAACGTTCGATTCGATAGACCTTTTAATTTTTATCTATCAGTTTTTTTTTTTTTTTTTTTTTTCTTTCTCGCTTATCGTCTCTCGGGACAGTACGAGCCCAATGAAGATCGATTGCACGGCTATAAAATCGAGGCAGCGCGTAAAATAATAAATGAGAGATAGTGATTTAAGACTCAGCGATGTACGAGCCTCGTGTCTCAGTCTTCGTTGAGCTTGAACTGGGCATGGATCATGTATGCCTTGTTCATTTTTTCGTACGTCGTACGCATTGCTATCATCTACACTGCGTTTAAAACGTCCGAGGCATACGCGAGGGAACAAAATTTTACTGGTAATCGAAACATTATTTTTTTTTTTTTTACAGGAATATCAAAATTTCTACTATTTCTTTTTGAATTTACCATCAAACTTTACTTTTTTTTTTAAAGAATTACGTGTGATTAAAGTTGTTTTGTTGGTCGAAAAGCGATGGGGAGGAATGATGGAAACAACTTTTGACACGTTTTATTTGTTTCCGCAGTCAAACCAGAACCGGTATCAGAAATATCGAAAAGCACTGGACAGTATTTTATTCGCTCCGCGATCAATAAAACTATCTCCGAAACTAACGTTCCGATTAAGCATTTGAAGAACAAGAATGAATCATACTCCGCATTGACGAAAAATCGGGTCTCGAGCTTTGGACCTAGCAGAGAAAAAAGATTGCTCGGCGTTGGAACTTCCGGTACGAATGATGTAATCAAGCGAAAGAAGAGATGCATTCTCGCTATGATGGCAGCTGGCGGTGTAGTGGCCGTGGGTAAAGTGTAAGTATAGCGTCGTTGCGTTTCTTAGAATCGTCAATTCGAAGGTAATAGGGCAGATGAAATAATACGCCAGTTGGAAATATTGCATGAGAGCTGGGATTTGAAAAGCCTATAGAAATTCAGAAATTTTGTTGGAAGACAAATGGATGGGGGGGGGGGGGGGACAGGCAGGGAGGGAGGACTATTTTGAGAATTAAATTCAGGATAGCTAGAAATTAGTTAAGCGGTAAACTAGGATGTTTGGGTTTAAAGGGTACTGGCTGGTGGAGCAAATAACCGGTAAAGCATAATGATTATCTTTGAATAAAATTTTTTTTTAATCGGGTAGAATGATGCGCCCTCGCCGTCCACTGCATTTATTTCCCCCGCGGCGTCCTCCTCCACCGCCTCCCCCACCACCACCAACAACAACAACAACAACAACGACGCATCGACCAACGACGACGACAACAACAACAACGACGCCTCGACCAACGACGACGACGACAACAACTACGAAGCCTCGACCAACGACGACGACGACAACAACAACGAAGCCTCGACCAACGACGACGACGACAACAACGACGCCTCGACCAACGACGACGACGACAACAACGACGCCTCGACCAACGACGACGACGACAACAACAACGACGCCTCGACCAACAACGACGATGACAACAACAACGACACCTCCACCAACGACAACGATAACAACAACAACGATAACAACAACAACACCTCAACCAACAACGACACCTCCACCAACGACAACGATAACAACAACAACACCTCAACCAACAACGACACCTCCACCAACGACAACGATAACAACAACAACACCTCAACCAACAACGACACCTCCACCAACAACGACACCTCCACCAACAACGACACCTCCACCAACGACAACGCCTGAACCATCAACGACGCCGATAGCTATGATGGCCAAGCTGATGATGATAAAAAAAGCATCATCCCGACCTCCAGAGTCTCAGAAAACTACAACAGCAGTGACAACTTCTTCAGCGAATACAACAACATCAACAACTCCCAAATCAATGGAAACAACGATTTTCCCGATCCCCGAAACGTCACCGACAATTTTGTTTATGTCGGCAGGTGGGCCACTTGAAAAATCACGATCGTACGCAATGAAACGTCCAATAAATTAAACGCCCGGATCATTTTTTCGCGATCCAAAGTTTCATACAGCATGCTCTGTTGATTTCGTTTCGTTCTTTCCGCCCCTCAGAGCGGATGAGTCGTGAATTAAACGTTTTGACTTACGGGAAGTAGAAGCTTCGCGCTTACAGGAGCAAGGACTCGAGAGCAGTTAATTTGTTGGAAGTTTCATCGCACTTACAAGTAAGAACAAGCGGGAACTGATTTTAACGACCGCTTCATCGCTTTCACAGGAAATAGCAGCGTGGGATTTGAGGGAACATTAAATCTACCCGAGTCTTATACGCCTACAGCAGGTTTGTACTTGATGGATTCTTAAAAAAATTTCTATGCTGAGGAAGTATCTATACTGATAACTAGAGGTAACATAATGATAGTAATAATTTTTGTGAGAGTCCATGAGAATGAAGCTTTTGCGAATAACTTGATTACATGAATTATCATATAATCATAGATTATTTTGATTATATCCATTCACACCATATTCATCATATTTAGTTACGTGAATAATTTTACGAGAAAAAGAGTAGGACCTATGTTGTTCGACTAATGGACGAGCAATCGGTTTTTTTTACCTCTTGTGATAAATATTTGAAATAGTCGCGATCAAAGAAATTAAAATATTTGCAGCTGTAAATTTTGTTCAAGAATCCATCGACATTCAAGGGACTCGAGATACTTCCGAAAAAGGTGAGACATGTGGCAAAGAATATCATCTGATTTGGGAGAATTTGATCGAATTAAAATCATCGAATCGTCGTGATTTTACAGCATTTACGAGCGAACGTGACATTAATGTGGGCGCCATCGTCATCGACGGAGTGCCCAAATATGACATAAGAAACGCGACGGTTATAGAGAAAGTTGCGAAAAAAATTCGTAAAGGTGGAATTGTCGTACTGGAGTTTGTACATCCGATTACCCTCGAAATTATTCAATTGCCTGTAAACATCGGTGACGAGTACATCGACGCAAATACACGCAACGTTTATATAATTTTCGTTGATGAATTGGGCAGAACATTCTTGATTCCTAAACGTCCGGAATTGGAAAGTGCCATGAAACAGACAGCCGATAATAATACTCTTTTGGTAGAAAATTCCAATGGAAAAACGAATATGATGGGAAATATTGAAAAATACGAACAAATATCGCGGGAGAAAAAATGGGGCTCGATGGTAATTGCAGGAGTTCCGAAATATGATATATCGAGTGCGATAATAGTTATGGAGAGGGCGAAAAAAATTGATTCCGATGGAATTTTGGTACTCCAATTCGTTCATCCAATTACTGGTCAGAAAATACGATTACCTCTGGATGGTGGCGACGAATATGTAAACTCGAAGACGTTGAAAGTTTTCATAATTTTCGTGGATGTTGAAGGTCGAACTCTATTGATTTTCAAGGGTGTGGATAATCCAGTCCCGATTACACAATCACCCTCGAAAAATATTGAGTCCGGAGAAAATAGTATCAATGTGAATAGTAATGTGAATGTCATTCAGAAATATGAAAAAATATCACGAGAGAATGAATGGGGCTCGATAGTCGTAGCAGGAGTACCAAAATACGACATATCAAAAGCAACATTTGTTATGGAAACCGAGAAGAGGGTTGGAAAAGATGGAATTATCATGCTCGAGTTCGTACATCCCATTACTGGACAAAACATTCGAGTACCTTTGCTGGGTGGTGACGAATATGTAATGCAGGAGACGTTGCAAGTATTCATTATTTTTGTAGATTTTGAAGGTCGAACCCTATTGATTTTCAAGGGGGTTGATAATTCAGACTCAACAACACAATCACCCTCGAAGAATATTGAGTCTGGAGAAAATAATATCAATGTGAATAGCAATGTGAATGTCATTGAAAAATACAGAAAAATATCACGAGAGAATAAATGGGGCTCTATAGTTGTGGCAGGAGTACCAAAATATAATATATCAAATGCAACATTTGTTATGGATACCGTACAGAAGATTGGGGAAGATGGAATTACCATGCTTGAGTTCGTGCATCCCATGACTGGACAAAACATTCGAGTACCCTTGCTGGGTGGTGACGAATATGTAATGCAAAAGACGTTGCAAGTTTTCATTATTTTTGTAGATCTTGAAGGTCGAACCCTATTGATTTTCAAGGGGGTTGATAATTCAGACTCAACAACACAATCACCTTCGAAGAATACTGAATCTCGAGAGAGTAATATCAATGTAAATAGTAATGTGAATGTCATTGAGAAATACAGAAAAATATCACGAGAGAACAAATGGGGCTCTATAGTTGTGGCAGGAGTACCAAAATATAATATATCAAATGCAACATTTGTTATGGATACCGTACAGAAGATTGGGGAAGATGGAATTATCATGCTTGAGTTCGTGCATCCCATGACTGGACAAAACATTCGAGTACCCTTGCTGGGTGGTGACGAATATGTAATGCAAGAGACGTTGCGAGTATTCATTATTTTTGTAGATCTTGAAGGTCGAACCCTATTGATTTTCAAAGGGGTTGATAATTCCGACTCAACCACACAATCACCTTCGAAGAATATTGAGTCTCGAGAGAGTAATATCAATGTAAATAGTAATGTGAATGTCATTGAGAAATACAGAAAAATATCACGGGAGAATAAATCGGGCTCTATAGTTGTGGCAGGAGTACCAAAATATAATATATCAAATGCAACGTTTGTTATGGATACCGTACAGAAGGTTGGGGAAGATGGAATTATCATGCTTGAGTTTGTGCATCCCATTACTGGACAAAACATTCGAGTACCCTCGCGGGGTGGTGACGAATATGTAATGCAAGAGACGTTGCGAGTATTCATTATTTTTGTAGATCTTGAAGGTCGAACCCTATTGATTTTCAAGGGGGTTGATAATTCCGACTCAACAACACAATCACCTTCGAAGAATATTGAGTCTCGAGAGAGTAATATCAATGTAAATAGTAATGTGAATGTCATTGAGAAATACAGAAAAATATCACGAGAGAATAAATGGGGCTCTATAGTTGTGGCAGGAGTACCAAAATATAATATATCAAATGCAACGTTTGTTATGGATACCGTACAGAAGGTTGGGGAAGATGGAATTATCATGCTTGAGTTTGTGCATCCCATTACTGGACAAAACATTCGAGTACCCTTGCTGGGTGGTGACGAATATGTAATGCAAGAGACGTTGCGAGTATTCATTATTTTTGTAGATTTTGAAGGTCGAACCCTATTGATTTTCAAAGGGGTTGATAATGCAGACTCAACAACACAATCACCTTCGAAGAATATTGAGTTTCGAGAGAGTAATATCAATGTAAATAGTAATGTGAATGTCATTGAGAAATACAGAAACATATCACGAGAGAATAAATGGGGCTCTATAGTTGTGGCAGGAGTACCAAAATATAATATATCAAATGCAACGTTTGTTATGGATACCGTACAGAAGGTTGGGGAAGATGGAATTATCATGCTTGAGTTTGTGCATCCCATTACTGGACAAAACATTCGAGTACCCTTGCTGGGTGGTGACGAATATGTAATGCAAGAGACGTTGCGAGTATTCATTATTTTTGTAGATTTTGAAGGTCGAACCCTATTGATTTTCAAGGGGGTTGATAATGCAGACTCAACAACACAATCACCTTCGAAGAATATTGAGTCTCGAGAGAGTAATATCAATGTAAATAGTAATGTGAATGTCATTGAGAAATACAGAAAAATATCACGAGAGAATAAATGGGGATCTATAGTTGTGGCAGGAGTACCAAAATATCATATATCAAATGCAACATTTGTTATGGATACCGTAAAGAAGGTTGGGGAAGATAGAATTATCATGCTCGAGTTCGTACATCCCATTACTGGACAAAAAATTCGAGTACCCTTACTCGGTGGCGATGAATATGTAATGAAAAAGACGTTGCAAGTTTTCATTATTTTTGTAGATGTCGAAGGCCGAACCCTATTGATTTTCAAGGGTGTGGATACTTCCGTCTCTACAAAACAATTACTCGCGAATATTATGGGCTCTGTGAAAGATGATAATACAAATAATAATTTAAAAGCCATAATTGAATGGTACAACAAAATATCACGTGAGAAGAATTGGGGCTCAATAGTCATAGGAGGAGTACCAAAATACGATATATCGAATGGAATATTCATTGTAAAAACTAAGAAGATTGGAGTAGACGGGATTTCAATGATTCAATTCGTACATCCCATTACCGGTCAAAAAATTCGAGTACCTCGGCGTGGTGGTGACGAATATGTTAAACCAAAAACGTCACAAGTATTTATCATCTTCGTTGACGCTCAAGGTAGAACACTATTGATTTTCAAGGGCACTGATCCATTAATCTCAAGCCCAAAAAAGCTCCCGGATAAAATAAGCTTTGATGAGGATAATACAGCTTCGAGTGAAAATATCATTATTGAAAAGTATAAAGAAATTTCACGCGAGAAGAATTGGGGCACGATAGTCGTAGCTGGAATTCCAAAATACGACACAACGAATGCGATATTCATTGTGAAAACAAAAAAGGTGATTGGAGAAGGCGGAATTTTTATGATTCAGTTCGTGCATCCTATTACCGGTCAGAAAATTCGAGTTCCTCTGCGTGGTGGTGATGAATATGTAAAGCCAAAGACGTCACAGGTATTCGTCATCTTCGTTGATGCTCAAGGTCGAACCCTATTGATTTTCAAGGGCACGGATCTATCAGTTTCTACAAAACCCTTGAATAATATTGGCTCCGAGGATTACAATGATGACTCGAATACCAATGTTAACCTGAATATTGAAAAATATGAAAAAATTTCTCGCGAGAAGAACTGGGGCTCGATTGTCGTGGGAGGAGTTCCGAAATACGATATATCAAATGGAATATTCGTTCTGAAAACGAAGAGGAAGATTGGTGAAGGCGGTATTTCAATGATACAGTTCGTGCATCCCATTACCCGTCAAAAAATTCGAGTACCTCTGCGTGGTGGTGATGAATACCTGAAACGAAAAACATCGCAAGTTTTTATCATCTTCGTTGACGTCCAAGGTCGTACTCTACTGATTTTCAAGGGCATGGATCCCTCGGCCGCTGCAAAACAGTCCAGTTTGAATGATGTGAATTCCGACGAGACAATAAGCGATAAGAGAATCGAAGTGGACTTTTCGAAAATTTTTAAAACAGTTGATGGAAAAAATCGGGGCTCGATAGTCAAGGATGGAATTCCCAATTACGACATATCGAGTGCGATCTTCGTTATGGAGACAAAGAAAAAAATTGGCTTCAACGGAATTACGATGTTGGAATTTGTGCATCCTGCAACAGATGAGAAATTACGGGTTCCATACCGGGGTGGCGACGAGTACGTCGATCCGAAGACCCAGCGAATTTTCATCATTTTCGTTGATGCACAAGGTCGAACACTTTTGATCCTCAAGGACGCGGTTTCTTCACTTCCTATGCAGGATTCAATATTCAAGGGCATAGAATACGAAGAAAATTCAAATGAGAAGACAAACGGGAATGATAGAGAAGATGAAAGTATCGATGGCAAGACAAAATTCGGCTCTATCGTCATCGATGGTTCTCCCAAGTATGATATTCCGAACGCCATTTTCGTTATGAAAAGCGTGAAAAAAATTGGTCCCCATGGAATTAGGATAATCGAGTTTGTTCATCCGATAACACGTCAAACGATCGAGCTCAATGTCAACGGTGGTGACGAATACTTTGATCCGGATACTCGCGAAATTTTTGTTATTTTCGTTGACCTGCAAGGCCGTACACTTTTAATTCTCAAAGACTTTGATGATCCTCGATCGAACGAACATTCTAGCATGGATGTCGTTGATGACGATGTTAATACGAATATCAATTTTAACAGCAATGTCAATGAGAATATCATTATGCCTCGGTCTTGATTTGCCAAAGACAGCAAAAACAATGAATTAAAAATATTCGATTAATAGAATATGAAGGAAAAATAATAATGTTGTAAAGCATATCATCAGACGAAAATTGTATACTTATTTAAGAATATATTATTACCAAAAAAGATCGATAGATGCAAAGTTCATAATTCAGGAGTATGTTCAGAATACCATTAAGTATTTTTTGTGATTTTATTTCTGAATTTTGTTCGTACGATTTTATTTTCATTACTTTAATATGAAAAAAGAAAGGCTGATCATTAGCGATGTCGAAATAAATAAGGATATTAATTTTTAGAGTAGTTTTCGATCCCACTGAGGGCCCTCGAAATATTTTTTTTTTGTACAGACAGATTATTTACGAGTTTTTTTTTTTCTATACGTGAAAAGAAGAGTTGAGAAATTAAAAAAAAAAAAAAAAGGAAATAAGAAATGTAAAAATAAAAATATAGCCGACCTAATTTAGAAGTTGACCGATTCGTCGTTTGAGAATTTATATTGCCATCCTATCGGAGCCGTTGGAAGTCCATGCAGCAGGGAAAGTCCAATATGGCGGATCTATAATAATGAAAGAAGGAGTGTAAGAAATGAAAACCAACGAAAATCAGACACAGAGCGATCGACGAGTGTGGCATAACTTTTATTTCTTTCTAATTTTAACAATCATTAAATCATCAACAATTTCATCATTCTCGTATTCTCACCGTTTTAAGAAGATTCTCAGAGGAACAACATATATATATATATATATATATATATATATATATGATACGATAAATTTTCATATATTTACAGAGTTTGGCGATTACAATGCGCGAAGAAATCTCGATGGTTTTTTATCCGCTGAAATTTTGAGAATGACGATTATGTCCTGAATAACAATAAGAAAAATGACTTTTGACCATCGTTATTAAAATAAGCGTAAAATTACATACAAGGCAAAATAAAATATGACGCGAGTGATGAAACTGAAAAACAAAAAAACAAAATGAACAATTTAGAGGCGACAGGACTTGAAAAGATTTCTCGTCTGCTAACTATTGTAATTGACAGCCTCCCGCACTTTTGTCTCTTTTAAACATAGATATATCGCTTCAGCCTTTCTTGGTGACTTCTGAAGCTGGCGGTGAGCCGCAAAGTATAACAGCCGTGCTGATTATCGTTGTCAGAAAGAACACGCAGAGAAGAGCACGATCGCTCACTAGAGCAACCTGCTTCCACTCGAGCTCCGTTTTTTCACGATTATCCTGATCCACGAGTCTTCTCTCATTGCGATCTATCGTCGCGTGTACTCTCACGAGTATTCGCGACCAGTGAGCCTCGAGATTCCCGTCTCTTCCGAGATCTGTTTGGATTATGAAAAGTTAAAAGTTCATTGGGTCCTGCTCTCGTGTTAGGTAAAATTGTGTGGCTGTACCATATCAAGAGTCAATTAATATAAGTTTGAGGGATTATGATGCGTTGAATAGATAGGATGAATAGGCTCTGTTTGGACACGTAGGAAATACGATTGTTAAGACAAGCATACATTGAAAACAAAAGCAATGCGGATATTGGTGGTTGACACTGCCCACACGTGTGCCAGCTGTGTGTGTCCCGGGAAAACGTGCATCGTCACCATTGGATGGTGTAAGCCACACGTAGAGTAGCGGAACTTCACAGATGGTGGTTGGAAGTTTTCAGCTTTCAGGAGCGAATGGATAGGAATTGATGCCTTATGGGCAATTGGTTCGCAATATTGGATGTAAAAAGGACAGCCGATCAGAGTATAGCACTTATCTTACTTGGAGACGTGGACGGAAATTAAAGCTATACATATGGAAATATAGGACATCGCATGAAAATACACGGTCCCATATTACGATATGGATACAGAGGTGCAGTAAGTCTGTGGTCAACATATATGGAGATCCAATGGGTGAACATATAGGAGGGTCACGATGGGATCGTGAAAAATAATTGAGACGACATATCTCACTTGGCAGTCCATTGGGGGATTCACGAAAGACAAGCAGAATTTGCGAAACTCAAATGGAAAGGAGATTGTCAACTTTTGAATTCAGGCTGCCATGGCGCGGCGGTCCAGCTGCGAGTTGGGATTCATGAAACTCAGAGGTGGGACATGTTTTCTTGGAATTTGACCAAGGGCAGTTGGAGCGGAAGTAACTGGGAATAACTGGTAAGGGAAGTCCGTACATAGAGGATAATCATGGAGCAAACGAGCGTAAAATAATTGCCTCTGCTTGGTAATCCACGTGGGAGTCAATTTGGATAAACATCAGACGAATTCGCAGATTGATTTGAATTCGCGATTTCAGTTGAGTTGAGTTTCGTTTCAATTTACCTAAACTGCTGGGACTGCTGTTGTTGCTCCCGTGTCTTCGTGGCATGTACTTCGGTGACGCGTGCTGCGGTTGCTCCTGCGATGAGAACTCCGTCGAGCAATGAAGCGGACAATTGTTTCTCCGTCGCAATGTTTCGTTTGACGTGTCCTGATAAGGGTTGGCGTTTGAATTTTTCGGTACCTGCTGCACGTTGCAACGAGTACATACGGCGAGTTTTAATGACGGAATGAGTTTTAATGACGTATGCAGAAAATATCTTGCAAATCAAATTATATGCTGGGACCTACTTCTTGAAAATTGAGAAAAACGAGTTTAGCCAATTTCTCGAGAACCAATGACCGCACGATACTGGGTACTCTGGTGCCTCGTACTCCGCGATGATGAATATTGAGCGTCACCACAGCAAGACCCGATGCGAACGATACGAGACAGATGCTCACACCGTAATACAGACCTGAAATTGATAAAACGAAAAAAAAAAATGCAACAACTTCTAAACGGAAGTCGAGAGAAAATTAATTATATAAAATTGGATCTAGGTAGTTATTTTTTAGGAAAAATTTTATTTAAATTTTGGAAAGTCGTATATTATCTACCTAGATCTTTCGTATATAACGGTAGATTTATTGGATAGATGTGAGTATGTTGGAACGCTTTTGCATATTAGATCTCCGTTTATCGACTTAAATCTCAGAGTAGATTTACTTAGATCTTAGATCTGAGTAGATCTAACGGAGGACTAGGCGGATCTATGATTTTCCAAAATTTACATCTAAAACATATAACCACGTAGATCTAAATATGATCTGCGTAGATATATAAACTATTTTTTTCCCGGGGAAAGACGCGACCTGTCGGGTAAATAAATGCCGCGCGACTCACTTATGAGAGGCGTTTTTTCCGTTGGTGGCAGGGTCTCACGGATCGTCATCAGAAAAACCGTCATCGATAGAAGAGCGGAAATTCCGAGGGTGACCTTTTCTCCCGACTCCGATGGTACGTAAAACACCAGAAGTGCTGTTCAAACATTGAGGAAAACTTTTATCGGCTTTTGGGGATAAGGCAGGAGTGGATTCGCCTGGCTGGCACACCTCCATACCCCGCTCATCGGAATATCGTAGAGTTTAGGAAATTTATTATCGACTTGAATTTCAGACAGTTTTATTCGGAAAAATCGTGATAGAAGGGAATGTTAAAAACTGACGTAAGATAATCGATATTCATTTTCTAATCTCGTGAATATACATCCGAGTCTTTTTGCAAACGTTTTAAAATAGTAGAAACAATTTTGAAAAAAAGGAAGTACACTTATAACTACACGTATAAGAATGCCCAAGATTTAATTTAGATTTTTCGATGTTATAGGACTCAATTTTGGCCAAAGGTTTTTTTTTCTTTCATCAGCATTTCAATCGTAAATCTTCTCAGGCTCACTTGATTTCCCTTTGACAGCTTTTGATTTAATTGTGAGTTTTCATTGAATCAGAATTACTTAAAGTCTTCCTCGCGCTTAGTGATCGAAGAGTGCAAACGTTAGAATGCCGGACTAAGCGGTCACCCATCCCAGTAACGAACGACGCCAATACTGTTTTATTTTTACGCTGTTAGGGTTAAAAGTATGAGTTGAAAGGAATCTGAATTGATAATTCATTTACGGAGAAGCAAATTTTATGATGAAAAGAGTGCTCTGGAGCAAGAACGAATGAGATTGAAGTAATATCGTTATAAAGTCAGACGTTCAAGTAGCTAGGATAACGCTGTTTCTATGGGCAACTTTTCCACTCCGTTTTACCGCTTGTATCTCCATCACCTCGTTCTTTTTACCTCTTTCGTTATCGCGATTTTTCAACCCCTGTCCCTTTTTGCTCATTGCGCTGTATCCAAGCTCTGTGAATCACGAATATAGCTCGCTCGACCAACACGGTATCCGAATTATAATCCATGAATTTTCGAGAGTCCGAAGCGCGTTTACGGATAATGAAATTCAAAAGCGAATCGCGGAAAAGCCACTTCCATGGCAGAGCCAAAACGAGTTTATCATCACCCACGCTCGCAGTAGCTTTTCTCTCCGACTGATGTATACATGTACAGGGTGTAATGGCCACATGACCACCTGCTCTCTATAGTGTGTTTCTATCTTTATCCCATATTACCATCGACCAAAAGCTAAACGAGCCAAAGGGATGCCGGAGCGTGACTCTGCGCGAGGGTCAGGACAGATTTACCGACGACTTTCACACTTCTATTTCCCGTTAATAAAAAAAAAATATATATATAACATTTCCGAGCACTATAAACCATGCAGATACCGTCATTGAGCACACGCTCACTACAAAAATAAACTCTGCGGTATATTTATTCAGGGACCCGGATCAGAAAAGGGTTTCTGATGGCCTCTGATAGCCGCGGTCAGCCGGAATATCCGAAGTTAAAGCAGTCCTTTGGCAATTATTGGAGAAAATTTTGCGAATTGGAAATATTTTAATTCTGAAACACTTTTTTTTTTCCAAGCTGCCGAATTTTTTCGCAAGAAATTTCGATTTTAAAATCACTTTTTTTCTTTAGCACAGGAGCGATCCATTTGATAATCAATTTGTTTGCAAAATTAATGAGCTATGAATAGATTACATGAAAAAAAAAAAGTTAAAGCCGTGGAATTTTTGACAAAGAAAATTCGAATTGATGATCAGCACGACTCGATCAATTAGTAATGTTATCGATCAGCTGACAGCCGGAGTGTGCGTCAATTCCTGCGAATTTCAAGTATTCATCAATGCAGAATGGCCACAAAACAAAAAAAAGCAAATAAATTTTTTTACTTTCCGCTGAAAAATACCGAACTTTATCTAACTGAAATTTGAATAGAACTGGAACTTATCGGGTCAATGAACTAATGAGTTAATTAATGATCGAAAGAATCGGTTTTGGAGAATATTTATTGCATTTGATTAATGTTCTCATTACGCAAATATATACAATACGGGCACTGCAAATTCAGGGATGAATTTGCGGCAAGATCTCCATATAATATAGATTTATCTGGTACACGTCACCTTTGGGGGTTTTTTTTTACTCTCCACCCGCGATCAAACTGATTGGGATCTGCTGTGTGACTCGAGACCGGAGAGGAAGAGAGAGGAGAAAAAAGAGAGTTGCAAAAAAAAAAAAAACAGGTCGGGAAAAGCCTTCGAGCCTGCCGTCGCGTCAGGGATGAGCCAGACGAGAAAAAGGAGAAAGAAACAGAAGAAAATGTAAATGTATTCCCGGGGTGGAGCGGTAGTGCATAGGAAGGAGGGTTGACGAAAATTTGGATTTAAAAAATCGTTAGAAACGAGGAAAATAATTTTTTTAAATAATTTAATTTTTCATTCATCGATAATATCGGAAAAATAGTGATTTATTCGAAAATTTGAATGTTAATTAAATTTTATCCGATGCAAATTGTTATTCTTATTTTCTGGGAAAAGCAGTATGTTTTTGACGTTTTGAAATGGAACTTTTGAGTTTCAAGGAGAATGCCTAGCGGATTTGTGATCAGCGAAAAAAAATACCTCGATACTGTGTCCCAAATGAAATATTTCATTTCAAAAATCCAAGATATGTTTTTTTTTTCAACTTTTGTGAAAAATGGATGAGTTCATGAAAATCGCTGTAACTTTGTTTCCCGAAAGAGTTGAAACTCTAATCAGTACTTATTCTCTTTGCAACCCGTTGCATCTTTAAACCGTCGCCTCGTTTATTGAGCTACGATTTTTTAAATATTTTTTTTTTTTTTTACAATTTTGGCAATTTGGACCATCGATTTTTGCGAATTATTTCATGTTTCCCCTTTGAACTCAACTTCGCCGATTTTCAGAGTGCTCCTTTGGGTACAAAAATTGAGATCTCGGGATGAATCAAACGGCATTCTCTTAGTTTACTGCTGGGCTTTTCAAAATATCCCCGACCAAGCCAAAAATTCGTCAATCCGAAGCAAAGTTGAATGGGCATTTGAAATTTCGATATTTTGAGTTTTTCAAAAAAGTGAACAAAAAATTGAGAAATTTTATCTTCCCTCTTTCACTATATTTTCAAGCTCCAGGCGATCGGAAATTCTTCGCTGATTACGATTCGTCCCGAATTTTTCATCCTACTTAACCGACGAGTTTTTGTTTTCAATTTTTGTCATTTTCATGTTTTTCCCTGACCAAATGAACAAATGAAGATTCCCTGGCATTTCACTGACCAGTTCAAAATTCCCTGATACTTTCAGAGGTTTTCCCTGACCATGGCTACCCTGTAATATCAATTTGTTCACCCTTATTATTTTCGTACACGGTGAAATTATATATTAATTATCAAAATCAATTAGGAGTCATGCAATCGTACAATATATATTTATTACAAAACTTTCAACAGTTTTGAGGTTTGCTGAGGTGGAATGTTTCAGCGGACTGCGTCAAATGGACGACGAAAAATCGAAATTATTTCAAACAAAAATTAGTCCAAGTGCCAACGATACATCTCCGCAGTTATTATAAAATTTCCGCAACTACTTTTACGTGACATAAAATTATATAGCTTTCTCCGATAATTTTAAAACAGTCGATCACACATGACTAGTCTATACCTAAAGCAACGGTCGGTGGGACACATACGTCCTACTTACTTTGGAAAATCGTAACTTCCAGAAAAATGAACATATCGACGCATTTTGAAGATAAGGATGCATCTAATTATGAAAAATTCGGCGATCGCAAGGGTTGCACCCCCTTCAGTTCAACACCCTGTCACAAAGTGCGAAAATTGCGAAAAAAAATGACAAATGAGCATAACATTCGGGCAAAATTTTTTTTAGAATCGCGATCTCAAGTGCGTGCTTTGAAATAACATCGAAAATTTTTAGCAAAAAGGTCCGAACTAAAAACCACCCCTGACGGTAATAAAATATCGATAACCACCCCTAGCAATAGTGATACGCCCGATAATGCACTTTCATTGATGTTCAGTTCATAAATATTTTTGAAAACACATGAAAAAATTTTTAGCAAGAATATCCGAATGGAAAACTACACCCCTAACAGTAACGAAACATCGAAAAACCACCCCTGGAAATGGTGATGCGCCGAAAAATGCACTTCCATTGATGTTCGATTCATATATATTTTCGAAAACGCATGAAAAATGAACATCCGAATAAAAAACTACCCCTAACAGTAACGAAACATAAAAAAAAACCACCCCTAGCAGTGGTGATGCGCCTGAAAATGCAATTTTATTGATGCCCAGTTCATATAAATTTTTGAAAACTCCATGAAAAAATTGTGGCAAGAAAATCTGAATCGAAAACTACCCCTAGAAGTTGTCATGCAACTGAAAATAAACTGTCATTGGTGAGGTCATGCAGGGTGCTTTTTGAACGTTGGTCCCTTTGCCTCTCACGAATTGGAGTGCTGCGTGGTATGGTGACGTTGGATTCTCACATAAGGGTTGAAATTATCCGCAAGTTTCTCAGAATATATTCACGTGTTCCAGGATACTCATACATATTTCGATTTGGATTAGGATGAAATAATAGGAAATGGAGTAATAACGTTTTATGCGTTGCGGGTGAATTTTTTTACCAACTGAAGGATTGCTCATAAGGGTTGGAATTATCCGTAATTCCTTCGGAATATGCTCGGGTGTTCCGGAACATTAATATTTCGATTCGGATCAGGATACAAAAAATTACATAAAATGAGATGATAACATTTTATCCATTGGGAGATGAATTTCTCTCAATTGAGGGGTAGTTCATAGGGGTCGATTGGTCCGTAAGTTCTTCAGAATTCCACTACGTGTTCCGGAATGACTTTTCTTCAATTTCTGGCAGATAAATGAACGACAGGAAATGAAATTAAGATGTTTTCCAGCAATTGGAGTAGTTTTTTTCATTTGGGGGTAGTTTCTGAGGATAGGAAAATTCTTGTATAATTTTTTTTTTTCACATTGGGTAGTCATGAATTCAGATTCATCATGCACCAACTTCGCCAATCGCTTCAAAAAAAAATTCAGCTGTTAGAGGATCAATCGGACGGGAATATAACGAGCCCCCCCAAAAAAAAAAAAGAAAAAAAAAAAAAACAACCGAGCTGAATCAGCAAAATACGAGAGAGCCTGAGGAACGCCGGGAAAATTAATAATAATAATAAAAAAAACAAACAAACAAACAAACAACGATTCGTTGTCCTACCGATTCCGTTGATAAGAAGACAGGGCAATATGAGATTGAAGACGTAAAACATTGGTCTGCGTCGAAGTCGAATCTCGTACGTAATGTCGGGATAAGGCTCCGGGCAACATGAGTAAAACTCGACGTTTCTTCGTGCTGAAAAGTCGAGCAGATCGAATTCTCCGTTCGCCTGATAATTGCTGATGTCACCCTGCTCACTCTGACGTTCTAGCTCTAGCTAGAAAATTAAAGAGATAATTAAAGAAAATTAAAGAGAAAATTAAAGAGATTCCACAAGGAAAATTCGACCGAATTCTCGCGGTTACAATAATGATAAAAAAAAAAAAGACTACCGAGTTTGTCGATCGTATTTTTTAAACGAGCCAGTATGTGGTATCTTACAAATCTCTTGTTTTTTTTTTTTTTTATCAGAATTCTGCAAAATTGATAGTTCGCGTAAAAAAAGTACATACAGTCGCGAGGAAAAAAAAAAAATTGACGTCCATGGATTTATGAATTTGAAACGACTGTGACAGTGAGATAGATGTGTAATGCGCGGGCGATCCGATATTTTCGTGTACAAGCGAGAGAGAAAGCTGGATGTTCGAAAATGTGGAAAATGCCTAGGACCGCGTCAGCGAGACGAATGAGATTTTACGTGAAATAGGAAACGGGAGAGTTCTTTTTTCCTGAATTTCGGATTAAGCCGTTCTATCTACATGTTACACCCGTGGTTATCCGCTTGCCTCTTTTTCGTCAAGTTCTCGATCGTATTTTTCGATTTGTGACGCTTTTCAGTGTCGAGTGAAAACATTTTCCTAGCTCTCGGCCCCCCTCGCCCCTGGATTTTCTCGCTTTTCAACGAGTTCGTTACTGCTCGACGCTTCAGCCAAATTCTCAATTGTCACGAGATTGCTTAACCTTTTTCCTATACCGATACCCGCCAATTAAAACACAGAATTTATGATAACTCGATCAACGTCGATGCGCAACTCTTTTTCATTCGAAGAGCATAACCACACGGCACGGTAAACTTTTTCGGGGATTATTCAATATCTCGTTCCGGTCAATGGCATTTTTTGTGTGAAAGATCTTCCAAGTATACTTGTCCAATTTTCTTCAGCGACCGAAAAATCATGAAATTCGAGGGTTTATGCAGGGACCTAAATAGTAATTTTGTCGAGACTTTTTTTTTTTTATGATTTACAACTGCATTAAGGGGGAGGCTTGGTCGACCAAAGTAGCAGTATATATAGGTCGCGGATAGCTGGCGATTTTTTTCCAAATTTCTTTTTGTGCTCCAAAAAACATGACATGAAGCTGGAAGCGATAAAAAAAAACAATTTTAACACCGCCGATTATCTATATTCGGCATAAAACAAGATATCAAAAATCTGACACGGATTTTTTGTTCGGAATAGTGAACTGAATGTGCATCCCAAATTTTAGCAAAACATATTGAAAACTGTAGGAGAAGATGCTCTTCGAAGGATCGAAAATTTCGTTTTTTAAAGATTTTTGGATGTTACTATTTTTTTTCCGTAAACTATAGACGATTCGATGTACAAAAGGTCCCATAATGTTAGTATACTTAGCGCGAATAGTTTAGAAGGTATGAATTTTCAAAAAACGATTTTTAGCGTCTGAAGAGTCGCTTGATAACGTATATATTTATTAAAAATCGGAATTTTCACAAATTCATATCTTCGTAGCTATCCGCGATAAGCATACTAATATTATGGGACCTTTTTTTTTACATCAAAGTGTATATAATTTACGTAAAAAAAAAAAAAAAAATAGTAACATCTGAAAATCTTTTAAAAAAGACATTTTCGATCCTTCAAAGTGCATCTCATCCTACAGTTTTGAATATTTTTGGCTGAAATTTGGGGTGCACATTCAGTTCACTATTCCGAACAAACAATCGTGTCAGATTTTTGATATTTTGTTCTATGCCGAATATCGATAATCGGCGGGGTTCAAATATTATTTTACCGCTTCCGACTCCATGTCATGTTTTTTGGAGCACAAAAATTAACTTACATTAAAAAAAAAAAAAAAAAAACGACAATGAGGAAGAGAAACGTATAAAGAGCCTGAATATAAAGAAAATTAAAAAAAAACCAAGTTTTTCAATACAATTATTTCCATTTAGTAAAATCGGTATGTAAGGTTTATAAAACGTAAGTTTTTACCTCTGTTGCATCGAAACAACGAAGCCAACGCAACGTTAAATAGTACACAACGAGCTTTAATACCGAACATAGAAGTATTATAGGAAAATTGACGTTTTCCCTTTAACAAGATTCGTGCAAGCCCAATTAATCATGAGATGGATAATTTTGCCCTTGGGAGTAACTTTTTTTTTAAATCTCTTATGCAACTGAAGAGACGTATAATAGAAAAATTGCATTTTCTTTAAACAAGGATACCGTATCACTTTGACAATTATAAGCAATTCATGATATATATATGATAAAATAGCTACTGGCCAAACTTGCAAATAGAATTTTCACGACCATCAGTGAAATTTTATGATATTTCATGAAATGCCAAGGGTCGCATTGAATTTCATGACATTCAAGGTTTTTCATGGCTTTATGGAGCAACAATAAGGCTGGCTCGATAAAGCTTGCAAAAGCTAAATTCTGAATAAATGCGAGAGATCAATGCTCAAAATATGGATATAAATGTCAACGGGACGTATTCTCACCTGATATCCGTCGTATGTCCATGATGCCCACTTGAGAGCGCATCTCTGCTCGTCGAATGGAAAAAATTCTACGTCGATGTTGCAGCTGCTACGAAAAATTCCGTGGCTCAGCCATACGACTTCGCCGGTGTGGCTGACTATCACATTCGTGTTTATCACGGCCGAGCTGTATTGTGGATCCGCACTGTTGTCGAAATAAATACATTTCGTTAATCTTGAGCACTTATTATACATAATAACGTTGAAAATTATAAGATGTGAAATAATACGAGTAATTTTTTTTCCCCCGAAAAAAAAAAAATACAGCCCTTGTTCTCGATGGATCTTATTGTCTGATAAATTTAAAAAATCAGAGATTACTGTTTTTTTTTTATAGACTATATATAGTGTTTTAAAATAAAAATGGTTTTCTGTTTCTTGCACTTTAATGATTTTTTAAGACTCGAGAGCCTCGTATTCGTGTATTCCTGATGGAATCCACAGAGAGACACTTTCAAATTCCCAAAGTTTAAACTATGTTCACGGAGCTGTAGAGATTTACCGTGTAACTCGTTTGTCCGCGTGTACTTGCATTACGGAGACGTATAGCGAGCGAAAACTCATTGTGAAACTAATTAAGGAGAGTTCCTCAATTATATCGCAAAGTCAATTATACCACAAAGATGCATGGTTGAGAAAGCATGAAAACAAGCGAGGCAAGGCTGAAAACACTTTTCATAATCGATAGATGAAAGAGATAACTGAAGAGTACTCGTTAATTGATTCGTATAATCATTTATAAACGAAGTTTTTCTCATTAAGATTATGTCATCGCGGATAATGAGGATGAATTTGAATATATATTTAAAAGTCTTTTCTCTCCACGATACAGCTTCATCGTCGAGCCTTAATCGGTTTTGGCTCTTTTACAATGCCAAAATGATTGGATATACAATTTATACAAAATTCTTATCAGAGAGATCAAACCGTTTATACTGACTTGTTGTAGAGTATCGTATCGGGACGCCAAACCCGATTATACGGGACTCTTATCACTCGAATTCCGGCAAATTCCGAAGCGTTCCACTTAAGATGATGATCTGTCCAGATTTGGGTTACCCAGCAATTCGTTGTCAAAATTTGATTTTTCTCATCCTATATTGTAAAAGGTTATTGGACATAAACACGATTTCGTACCCAGGATAATATTTCACGTGCATCGAGGAAAAAATGCATTCAGGAGTATTATTTTCTTCGGGCATCGTCTGCTGATAAAGTTATTTTCGAATCTGTAATTTTATCCAGACCTCCGGACAGATTTGACCGATTGGCTCAGACAATGAAATCTTGTTTATACACTTCCGGTAGATTTCAACGTATCGTACGAATGAAAATATATATATATATATATATATATATATATATATATATATATTTCTGTCTAACGGGAGGAAGAGAGGTGACGCAGATATGATAATTGGATCTTGGAAATCTGGGAAGTGAGGCACATTGATTGATTGAACTCGGGAACAGTTGAATCAATTCAGGGATATCTCGTCAGTTTAACGCCTGATATGTAATAGCTGATTCGTCGTGTATGGACGGTCGAAATTAATTATCATCAATTGTTTTTTCATTAGCCGATCAAGAGGTCTCATCAAAAGGTTAAACAATAGACGATATAATTTAATGAAATATCTGTCAATATTGAAATCCCGAAAGCTGTTATTCATTTCGACCTCACGATAAAACTCCGTTAAAGAGAGCATCGTAAAAAAATCCTTAAAGATGACACCCAGTGGATTTGAGGAAACATATAATGGGATAAGGCAGCGCTTTAAATTTTCCAACGGCACTTTATATGATGCAAAATAACTGTGAGACCCAACATGCCCCAATCCTCTGTTAGTTTGAAATGCTTTATAGAAATTTGTCTACCGCGTATATATGAATATCCATACAAGCACAGTTAATTTATTAATGCTTCTCCTCCGTTGAACCTTTTTTTTCATTTCCTAACTCTGATGGGGCAAGAAAGGCCTTTCGTCGCTTTTCAGTTCAAAAATTTTTCATTTTTTTTCTTTCTTTTCATCATTTTGGGCTTACTATAGTTGAATCTCGGTAGCGATCGAATTTATAAGTATATCTATACGAAATAGAGACCTAGGAAAGGGAATTTGAAAAAAAAAAAAAATTCCTGACTGTCTGACAAGCCTATATGATTCCTTTTTAACTTATCGGAGAATTCCTATTCTTTGCAACTTACCACATCGATGATGTGATGGAGCGAGAGACCAAACACAACTACAAGTGGTTGAGATGAATTCTTGGCTGGTCGAACTCCAGCGTCGTAACCATCGAGCAAATGCTTCGTTAGCCTGTACTCGTGTTCGTCACAAGAGCCTGAAATATTTGAGTCGTAACTTTCCAGAGATAGAATGAATTTTCCACAATCAGTGACCGTATATTCGAGTTACATTGCCAGTGGTTCGGTGGAAAAAAAAAAAAATACGCATAGCTCGTTGTCACCTGTATTTAAAATTTTATTTAAACACTTTTTTTTTTTCAATTTTTTGCAAATTCTCGGTGTCCACTCCAATTTTCATAAATTGAGCTATAGGCGGAAGCAAAAACTTTTTACGAAAATAGACCAACGTATGCATGGCCATCCATGGTCTAACTCTCTGTATCGCTCTGATTAGTAGTAATCAGAGTAAAATTGTTCTTAAGGAGTTTCGGTACAGACCGGCGACGGGGAATAAGCGGAAACGAGGGTGCGGCGGCGCGCGGTGAGCGGGGCAAGCATAAAACAAAAGAGAGTCTGACCGTTCATGCGCTATACCCGTGGATAGTGAGCTTATGTTTTGGCTTGTAACTAAAAAACCAGATGGACGAACCTATTCAAATTTGTTGACAGTCATATCAAAGATCTAATTAAGATCTGACATAAATTTTATGCGGACGGTAGTATTTTAATGGAATTGACAGCTCAAACAAATATTGCTTCCATTTACTCTCGTGTATAAGCCAAATTTTCGAAAATTATTTTTACAAAAACGACATGGAGGATTGACTTGAAATTTGAGCAGTTCACGTTTTATATATTTGTCACTTATGAAAAAAAAAAATTGAGTTGATGGCAGCGTTTTCAATAGGTGTACCGAAACTCCTAAAATATCCTAGGCAATAATCACCGCACGTGATGGAAGATTTAATCTAATGAAGGTTATATTGTAACAGGCAGCGCTGAAGTTTTTCGAATATATTTCACTGTGATTAACAATAGAAGCTGGGATAATAAGGCCTGAATGAGATCGACAGTGATAAATCGATAACATTGTCATAAGAGATAATTCTCTTGACTCGATATAGATCCGATGGTAAAGGCTGCCATATAGGGACTAGGGGTATTAGCAAACGACGAGAATAAGCGTCATCGGCAGCTCCAAAGTTTGAACAACCGGGTTCCACCCTTCCGAGTCGCTTGTACCATCTCTCGCCTGACCTGTGCGACACACGGTTCATTGAATTTCCCCTTGGAACAAATTAATCCCTGATCGTTGGAATAGGATTCTCCGGACCTCCATGCCACCAGAAGAGATGCATGTAATCCATGAAGCATGCAGGTGCTATAATAACAATGGGCCAATATTCCTTTCAAAGGAATCATGAGATCTAGCCTCGCCTGATTCAAAGTCTTAGAAAATTTCAAATTATTATTGTTAAGTATCATTGAATTCCGATTAAATACCAATTCGATTGGAATTAACGAGTTTTCAAAGACACTATCCTCTCGTCCCTGCGTATATACTCTGAATAACCACTCTGAATTGCCGTCAAATTTGGATTCAATAAAATAACAAATTGTGGAGTGTTGCGTCATTGGTTGTGCTTGGAAAATTAAAGTGAATCGTAAGAAAGGCCATGTCAATGAATGAAACACGTATTCTTATTCATTCAATGGTAGAGTCATCGTACTCCGGGAAGCCAGAGCCCAGAGAGAGCCCAACATCAAGAAAAGGCCAATTTACTAAAGACCTCCTCTCATGTGGCAGTTCGATTCTTATTTTGTTCCCCCTCTTCTGTTTCTTTCACTCTCTCCTGAGTAACCCTTTGCACGAAGAAAATAGCCTATTCGAGATATGATGTCGTACAAGTTTCAATCAGTCCAGTTCCCATCGTTGTGTCGTCGATTGATAGCAGACAGAAAGGCATAAGCCACACGGTTCAACAGGTAAAGTTGTGTGGATTATAACTTTTTGTTTTCCAGCTGTCGATGCGTACATTGTATAAACGAATAGAGGAACATAAAATCAAATGTATGATAACATAAAAACTTTGGGGATACTCTGGATGAACAAGCAAGTTTGAAATAACTTAAAATGTACTGGAAGCCCGCATAAAAGTTTCGACGAACGAGATCCCCATCAGATCTATCACATTTCTATGTACATATAAGCTTTGCAATACTGGAAGATATACGTATATATCCATATATAGCAGCAAATCCAACAGACCTATAATGGATTTTCGTGGGAAAAAGTCCCTCTCCGGATGGGATAGCTAGGTCTCGCACTCACACCTTGTTTCTGTCAAAGAGTAAATCTTGTTGACTTTTTTACGACAGCTTCTCGGTGTAGAGCGAACCGGATGGTACAAATCGAAAAATTCTTTCATCAAAAGCGCATATGGCAAAAGATCACGTGACGGTAGTCATATGACAGTTGGAGCTGACATCCACGATTTACGTATACTCAAATACATATCGTAATTCCAGAAGAGAACAAGAACCCTCTATCGATTTTCATCATATTCGACAGCAAACATACATAATTGCGTGAGCAACATTAATTAAAAAAAAAAAAAAAAAGTCCCAAACTAGACGACTCGTACTAGTCCTAAGATTTATACCCATAATGGGATTTTTGATTCTATGGGGATTCTACTCCGGCGGCAGCTTGATAAGCTTTAAAGTGAATAAGGGCACTTCAACGCCACAGCTGCCTGATGCTCTCAAAGGATTAATTCTTGAATCAAGGATGTGAAAGATTAGTCACGTATATGTAGGAGATGTTTGAGGAGGGTTTCGCCAGGGGCGAAGTCATGTGACACTCTATCGACTCGTAAATGCGTATATATATACACGATGACAAAAATGTGAGGGGATCCAAAAGGCATATGTTTTTCAGCCTTGGCCTAATTCAGGTCTATTATATATTCGATTAATTCGTTGTTAACGATTTACTTGACGCAAGATTATAAAAGCGTGCGTAATTTCACGAGCATGGGAAATATCACATGCCGGGGGTACAGAACTCGGTGTGCCGGAAAGTGTGCGGCATTAACGGCGAAGCTTCGATACCTCAAACCCAACACAGAGCGGGATAAGACCATGTTCTCTTTTCTCTTGAATATTCTGGGAAAATCCCGCGGGAATCTACGCAGCGGGTGTGCCACCCAGAGCCCACAAAAGGGCATACATATGTGATACGTAGTATAGCCGTATTACGACACCTGGATCGAGATCAGTATATGGGATACACCGAGAAAATGAGGAACAAAATTCTGGCAAAATATATAATAAAAGTTCCGGATGTCCAGTCACAGAGAAACACATAATTCGAGGACATTACCAATTTCTAGCTAACGCTCTCTAATTTCCCAATTAATTTCACACAAAATCCAAGCTGATGCGTCCATCACAGCGAAAAAAAAAAAAAAAATAAGGGAAACCCACGGAGTAAACCAATTTGTTTATAATTGTTAAGAAAGTGCAACAATTCCGAGGTAAAAAAAAGTCGCGAGTTTGAATTTGTATCCGCTTTCGTGAGAAAGCTGGATAAAAAACAAATCGACGATCATGAAATAGGGTCAAGCGAATGTCGAAAAAAAAAAAAAAAAATTACGGAGTACCAATGTGCGAGCTTAAACTGCAACCTTTTTATTTTTATTTTTATTCAAACAGGGAAAAAATACCGCGGAGCGTAAATACGGAAAATTGGTTTCTATTTTTATGGCCACGAATAGAAAGCGTTTACTATATCTGTGCACTGTGGTCTGTACAGATCGTTATATTCGCGTATCGGGTGTTTCTCTTTCTCTCGTTTAATTTCACTCGTTTGGCTTGCCATTTCTTTCATAAAGCGAACAATTGGTGGCTAACTCGATCTCTGTAGCCAGCCCGGAATCGGCAAGCCGCTCGACCCAGAGTCCATATTCTTTCTATACCGGTAGATCCAATTGTTGGTACCTGTGAATATGCAAATTGGTAAATTTGCCCGGTGACTATCGCAAAATCGGGTTCGACCCAATACCAACAAAGTGGACCTACTGGGGAACCTCTCTCTCTCTCTCTCTCTCTCTCTCTCTCTCTCTCTCTCTCTCTCTCTCTCTCTCTCTGGCTTTGCTCGCGGTGGAAAGGACAATATTTGCAAACGGTTCGACTGGTTTCAGTCGTGTGTGTGTGTTCGGAATTCGCATTTGTGGGAAGAACAGAGGTATACAGCCCAACGACGATGTGTCAGGTGGGTCGTAAAGGAAACTGGGAGGACGGTTGGTGCTGTATAAAGGCCGTCAGCGTAAACATAACGACAGCCTCTCGCTTCCCCGTGTTTTCGGTTTCAATTAAGAGGCTGCGTACGACGACAGAGCCTTGAGATCAAGGGACATCAAGAGCCATCACCCTGCGAGAAAATTGATAAGAAATCCTGGAATTACGAAGGATTAATCCTCTTTCCGATAAGTCTAGAGGCAACAGATCGTTGGGTCTCTAGCGCGAGATTCATTGCGTTTCTTGAATTTGTCGATCATATTTTTATCATCGAACGATATCACATTTCCACCGCCCCAATCTGTCAAATTTCTGGGAAAAGGATCGGCATGGCAGTCGATCCTGTCCTGCTAGTACAGGAAACTTTGCATACCGATCTCGTAGGCTTTTTTTTCGACCGGTTGAAATTCACAAAGTATACTGAGATAAATCTGGATAGTTGTAGCAACTAAAACATTTATTTAGTAATATTAATAATTTTATTGTTACCGGAACTAAGTAAATTGGTTGTTGTGACCTTTTTGATGTAGAAAAATTTTGACAATTGTAGCCATAGGAAAATATTAAACGCATCGTTGTTGCGTTTAGTATTTGATTTAGGGTTTTTATTTAGTTAGTTGCAGCAGAGGCCGCTATGTTGCGCATCTGCTCGAGATCGTTCTCGCAAGCAAAGGCGGCCCCCGGGTAGTATGTATATTAAGCGGGAGGAAGTGAACGGAGAATGTATACTACTCTGGCTTTGGTCAAAAATAAAATTTTGACACAATCACGAAGTTTTGAGGACTATTACTTGCTCCTCTACGAGGCAAAGGCTTCTGCTCCGATCTCCGATATTTACAGCAGAATGCTCCCTTTTATGGGGAAAAAAATAAAGTAACGAAAATTCGTTCCTTAAAACATACGAAAAAAAAATATATAAAACAAACACCACACGCAAGCTAGATCTTAATTGTCTCTTTGACAATTTCTACTGTTTATAATTATATCTTTTTTAGTCATCACGAAATAAAGAAATGTTACAAAATATGATGTAATATCTTTAAGAGGACCACAATCGCGTAATAATTCGGTTTTATAGATGCTATTTTCTTTAACATTGAGTTAACTGAAAATATATCGTTGATATGACTATGCGAGTTCTTATAACACTCGCTAATTGATCATAGCCATGAGAGAATAGTTGATCGAACAAATAATAAAATTCTTGAAACTATATTATCGAGTCACCGTAACCATTTACAATTATTTCTGGTAATTCAAACAATAAAGTTGAGGTTTTTTTTTTTTAACCATAAATGTACGGCTCCTATCATTATCTTTTTTCTCTCATATCAGTGTGCCTTTTCAAGATGGTCAATGACGATGAGGAGTGTTTGGTAGTTTAATCATTGGATTGAAGGAAAAAATTCGAAGACCCGGACTTGAAAAATCTGCAGGTTCGATAACGGTTGGTTTACCGCCGGAAAAGACGCTATTTCCGATCTGGGAGAATAAGATATCGAGACTTTTGGCCAAAAATACATGATCTACCAGAGCACACTTCCCCATTGACATGCCTTGCGGGTGTGAGAAAAAGTTTTCAGCAGTCCCGAGTCCGCACATCTTCGGGTGTTTCTCGTTGCAAATGTCTTTATCCATAATATCGATGGGCTTTCAGTCGCATCTGTGACAATGATGTACCGATTCCCTAATGGAAAGTCGATCGAATATTTTCTGTCGGATCAGAAGAAAAGATATCGGCGTCGCCCTCGAGACAGCAGCTATCGGTATGCAACCTTTTCATAGCCCTATCATTTATCACTTTTATCACAACCTCTTGTACATGCAGTCACAGCTCTGATTTATGCTCCGTAAATGATAATCTGATACTTCTACAGACAATGCAAATAATTGAAATTGCTTATTCCTCATTTTACAAAAAGTGTATAGGCAGAGTCACACTTTCCTTTACTATCGACTGTTGCCATTTTATTTTGGCTTTTTTTCTCAGTACTACTATTGTATGTTCTTTTTTTGCTAAAAAAAAACTTTGATAAAGTTTATGGAACAATGGTCCTCGGGCAACAGCTGGTCGCAATGACCATAATGAATTAGCGACAAATCGGTTTCTCCAATTCTGCGAAACGAAAATCAATAATATTTTATCCTTCAACAGGAAGATTTCTTTTTCAAACTCCCTTCCTTTTCTATCTCATTTATCCAGAAAGCATGATATCTCATTCAAAAACTTTCGATCTCTCGTTTCATTGAAAATTCCATCCAGCCTCTGTCTATGGGAACATCGTCGAGCGGTATTAAAAACTTTTTGCACGAATCTCGAGAATCTCTCGTTTCAATTACGAGAAATATCAAGAAAACTTTTGGTCGATGGCAAAGTTTCGAGATAGACCTTCGCGGATTTGTACGCGGAAGATCGTGAAACAAAAATATCACAATTTACATCGGGAATTACGAATTCTCGCACGGAGATCCAAGGAAATTTCACGAAGCAGAGCGCAAACATAGAGAGAATGGAAAGAAGAGCTTTTACTTCCGACCTGCACAAAGTTGGAGGATTCTTGGTTTTTGCTCTTGACGCTTGCCTGCTGTCCCTCTATCCCTCGTTCATTCATCGTGTTTCCTTTTATACTCTGGAATCTCTAATTTCCTACGAACGTTTTCCGGAAGTTTGTTAAACTCTTTACAATTTTTCATTTTGTATATTTTTCCACTTGCGTACAATCAAAGAGCGGTTTTTTTCCCCCCTTCAAATATGGTTAATAAGAATGCTATATATGAACGAAATTCATGTGGGTGTTTCGACAAAGTTATGAAATTCAAAATCCAGAACTCCTTGCGTCGAATCTCGCGAAATTAAGTTCCATATGAGGTTCGTACAAAATTTTCGAACATTCTACGAAAGCCTCGTGAGTGTCGCAGAGCTCTTCAGGAGATCGCTCGAAGTTACAACGAGCATTACAACGATAATTATGCAAGTAAAAATTGAAACTTTCGTACAATCACGAAAGCTGTCTCAATTTTTATGAATAATTTTTTCTTAAATAAAAAATGGATGCAGATAATGAAGAAATATTGAAAATTCATTGAATTCATTGAAAATTATTGAATTTTATCATTGGTAATGCACCAAAAATGTGGGTATATGTACTTTTTTCTTCTAAAAAAAAAAAAGATATAAATTTTTGAAAAAAAATGGCTTGTTTCAAAAAATATTCATAATCTCACCGGTAACGATGAAAAAGGCCAAGAGAACTCCGTAACGAAGGTAGCCCGTGGGAACGAATAAACGCGGCATGTGGAAAACCGCGACGAGGCTCGCGCGACGCGATTGAAAAAAAAAGCGCGAGCTAAACGACGATCGGCCACCGACTAGTTTGCATCCGAACGTTTTTCCAACAAGCTTTAATTTCATCCCTCTGCGGGTCGGTCCAGCGCGCGCTTATCCCTACCATATCCCTTATCAGAATCTATCGGCTCCGATATTAGAGCGCAGGCGTTCACTCCCCCCCGTGTCATATTGAATATCGCGGGAATCCCGATACCATGAATTTTACAAAGTTTCGATAAACTGAATATCTCCGAAGCTCTCTCTCTCTCTCTCCCTCTCGATTTTGCCACTGGTATTCTTGGTTCAAAAATTTTCATACATTTACCCAAAGATTTTTAAGAATTCTATTCAGCCAATGGTTATATTCGAAAAATTGATTGTTTGAAAAATTTTGAGTGAAAAAAATTGGCATTGAAAAAAAATTCGAACGAAGTACTTGGCGAGTTCGTGAGAGGTAGTCCATCGATTTTTTTAATTGTACCGTACGGTCATTTTACATATAACTCGCCAGGTACTTCGTTCGAATTTTTTTTCAATGCCAATTTTTTTCACTTAAAATTTTTCAAACAATCAATTTTTCGAATATAACCATTGGCGAGAATTTTCATTTAACATATTCTCATAAAATTTAACCCTTTGAAGTCAGCAATATTCCTAGCTTTTCTGTTTAGCGTGCGGATGCGTTGCCCTGCTCCCTAGCATCCCAAGTCCCCTTTCAAGACGTTTTCGGGCGTTGTGACTTTAACTATGAATGGTTAATAAACAATGTAAGCAATAACAATGCTAGATGTACTTGGCAACTGTGACTTGGATGATTTGAATTTATTTGACAACTATTTGTGTTTGACATCTTTTTGTAAAGGTTTTTATTCGACAAATATTTGGGTTTGACATCTTTTTGTAAGCATAGACATAATATGGCGCAAGGAAATTTACTTGTCTCAACTTTTTGTACACCATTTATGGGGTTTTTTTGGGGGGTTGAATATCGCGGGGACCCCGATACCATGAATTTTACAAAGTTTCGATAAACTGAATATCCCCGAAGCTCTCTCTCTCTCTCTCTTCTAAGTTAAAAATTTCACTGTTAAGTTTTTGCTATACTACTGTTAGTTTATCATGTTTTTCGGCTCTCAACATTCGTATAGTGCGGTTAAATTTGTTCAGTAAGAAACCACTGTGATAACGTACTCTCTGTAATTATAGGTGTAAGTAATTTTCGTGATAATTGTACCCTCTGTAAGAAATATGCGTGCTCTCATGGGCTAACCCCCAGAGCCAGTCAAATATACCAATCAATCAATCAATCAATCAATCAATCTCTCTCTCTCTCTCTCTCTCTCTCTCTCTCTCTCTCTCTCTCTCTCCCTCTCGATTTTGCCACTGGTATTCTTGGTTCAAAAATTTTCATACATTTACCCAAAGATTTTTAAGGAATTCTATTCAGATTTTTCAAAAGTATTTGATCTATTTCATTTCGCGTGATTTGATTATTTAATTTTTTAAATTATTTTGAATATCAAATTAAAAGTGGAAATAATAATTTTTTTTCGGTAAATAATATTCCTAATTCGTTACATTGTGCCCTCGAACGTCATAATTTATGAATTTCTGAATTCTCTCATAAGCCGCTTTACGCGAATAATGCGGAATAATATAAAAAGCTCTGGAAACTCATGAATTTCACGATCCCCGTTCCCAATCTTCTCGTTGTATTATTTCGAGCAGAATAATTCGGGAATACAATTAAGTCTCTGCAGGAAATAATATGTTCGATGTTAATTCTTTCTTTTAGCCGGTTTAAAACTTGAACGCAGCAAAGAGCCTATCGGGGAAAAACCTGAATAACCGAAAAACGTATTAATCGAACATAAATTTTCACGGAGAATCGTTTAAATTAATCGACCGTAGGAATGTTCATGGCGAATACACATAAATAAATGAATTTATCAGGGATCATGTGACTCTGACGTTTTGAACGTAGCGTAGAGGGGGGGGTTTTTTTTTTTACGGTTAAAAAAGAAAATCGCTCGCGCGATATCGTGCAATAAAATTTCATAGCGATTTTGGCGCAAAACCGCACTTTTGAACGGCAGGAGACGATCATGAGCACGAGGATAAGGGAGGACTGTCGTCGTTGCAACGGTGACACCGAATCTGCCTGCGAGTGCATAAAATGTGGAAAATGTCCTCGAAGAACGAGTAAAATCTCAGCTTATTCGACGCTCGGAAAAACCGGCGATTCGACGAGAATCTCCTCCCAACAGTCTGAATCACATTACGTTACGCACATCGTCTCTGCTGGGATTCGAAGTGACAGTATTTATGAGGTTGTAATTTACGATATACTTTCTCGTTGCGAAAAAAAAAAAACAAAAATTTTGCATTAAAGAAACTTTGAATGCACGTATCCCCCCACTCAGTCAGAGTGCCAATGAGCGAGAGAGAGAGAGATTGCTGCCTGAGACTACCAGCGCTGCTGGAGGCGCTGCAGTCGCAGGTGTCATGGCCGTTTAACGCGATGTATATCGCCACGCTTCCGTACCATAGAACTTATACTCATGGAAGGGGAATAGCCTACTCGAGCAATGAGTGGAAAGTGACTGTAACATGTTGAGACAGAGATATACCTCTCTCTTCGTTCGCAACGGTATGTTTCTCTCACTGCGCACGCGCGCATTCCCACTATATGCATCAACAGTAGCACATAGCGCGTGATAATTTATAGGTTAGAGGTGGCGTAACGTATGTATCAAAGGCATGGTGAAACAATTAAAAAATATTTTTTATCGTGGAAATTTTTGTATTATATATTTAAAAACTACAGTTATCAATCGATACTCAATGTTTACGTGTGAGATTACGATCGACACAATGACAAGGAATTGAAAAAGGGGAGATTCTAATGATGCTTCGCTAGACTTTATTGCTCAAATTTATATTTATTTATGCTTAAAATGAATGAATTTTGGTACATTTATGTCGAATGCAATCAAGATACATTTATATACACGTTATATTGGCTAGATTTTGTTAGGCCAGTAAAATTGCGCACTTGCGCAGTGAGGGAAACTGGACGTTGCGAAGTGAGACAGAGATATATCTCTGTCTCAACATGTTAGGATCACTTTCAACAGCGCGATTCCTCTTCCATGAGTATAAGTTCTATGTTCCGTACACTTCGAAAACGCGAATTACATTTTCTCTGGAACGGCGCAACCGATCGGAATGAAACTTTGTTCGGTCAACGCAGAATTGTGGCAAAAATGCCTGGGTACTTCATTTTTTTTTTCGAAAATAGCGAGCGTTTCCGAGAAAATGGAATAATCGATTTGCCGCTATCTCGCACTCACGCTAAACATGCCCGGCGATGGCCAGAGTGCGAGAATTCGCGATCCCCAAAAGTTTTGGCGCCTCTCGTGGCTTAAAGCAGAAGTTCTGCTAGTATAGTGTGTACAGTGCCAAAATATGATAATGGACAAAATAAAAAAAAAACCATTTATACTATACCAGGGAGACTCTAGTCTCCCTGTACTATACTTTGATCGGCCATATTGAGATACCGTTGCGCCATCTCTAGGACGTGAAAACCGCGAATAGCACCACAGGGACCGTAATAAGAGCGAGACAGATATATTGGTGCTATATTGACAGATATATTGGTGCTTCGTCTTAATAGCTTAGATTTTAAGGCTAACCAAGCCATATTTTCTCAAAGATTACTGCGAAATCTCGCAATTTTTATTAATGTTATATCGAATTTCATGTTTGTCGATTTGTTTACAGGTAAAATTACATCTGGCTCCCGAAATTGACATGTCCACGGTGAAGATAACCGTAAAAAATAAAAATCTTCGCGTAGCGGTGCACCGTCCATTGGGCGAATTGGCCAGGCGCTTACCTCTGTCGATTCACGATAAGTCACCGCTCAATGAGCTCATAAAGAGGACAGTCAAGCACTGCGAAAATTTCCTCATACCCGAGAGCATCGACGGGGACAAAGTCCGGGGGATCATTGACAATAAAAAGAGACTTCTCGTTATCACAGCCCCAATGATAAAACCTTGCAAATCGCTCAGGCGACGATTTTCCATGATGTTGGATAATTAGAGCTGAGTTATAATTCTTCAATCGATCTGCATACGACCCAATAGGTCGAGATTCGAACTATTCGAAACAGTCGCTCGAGATTCTCGCGGCAAAGCATCGCGAAAATTTGGAATTGACATACGAGATGTTGCACGCTAGTTCGTTTACCCGATTTTTCAAAGTCACAGGAAATTTTGCGAATAAAATGAGATTTTAGTGCCGTTTGGACACGACAATCCCACAAAGTTTGACTACCTTTCCGCTAAAGTTACAATTTATTACCTTTTTTTTTTACTACGCTGGCTCTGCAATCTTTTTATGACAAGCTTTTAAGGGTAAATAAATACCTTTTCTAGAAGATTTTTCAACCTCCACAATGCATAGAGTTAAAATAATGTATAGGTTCTAGAAGACGAAAATAAAATTAATATAAAAATAAAAAAAATAGTTGGATGTGAGAGCAGTGCGTTGTTTCCGATAATTCAAGATAAAGACTGCAAATAGTTATAATCTGCGAACACTCATCAGAGTGAATCTTTCAATTGGAACATGACCTCAAAATAAGCTCGCACCACCACACTAAAATTTTTTATTATCTCAACTGAAATGAGCCCAAAATTTTTTTTATGACGGCTTTCGAGAGCCCATAAAAAGCCTATAATTTCCATATACTAAAACTTTTTTTTTAGACGTTGCGGGGATTCCCAGCCCATTTTTCTTGTAGATGGCCTAAATATCAAAAGGGAACAAATTAGGAGTATGAATGAAATTTTTTTTTTTCAATCATTGGGGCGCATAATGTAAAGTAATAATAATGAGGAAGTATTTTTTATTTTTCGTTAAAAATGACAGATGCACCTGTTATAGGCAATTTAATTTCACGGATTTTGATATATATAGATATAGCGTAACATGTGTGACGTCATAATGTTATATTTTTCAACTTGTTATATTAACGGCAATTTTGATTCAAATAAAAAAATAAAAAATACGTACTAAATATTTTTTTTCCCCTAAACTACCAGATTTTGAAATTAAAAAATTTCATTTATACTCCCAATTGTGGTGTAGTCGCGCACGTTCCTGATATTATTCTCGTTTATTCCAATAAATAAATTGCGAGTAAAGTGCAGTCAAGAAAATCATCACAAATCAGTCTCATTGAGCGAACTATTATTTGACCAATTAACCGAGTAACGGAACTTACGGTAGTACCGTCGGATCCGTTGAGGAGGGGATAGAACAAGGTAGAGCGCGCGGGATGCGACGGCTACGCTGCACGAGGCTATAAGCTGGCAAATGACCGGGCTAAAAGTTTTCTTTCCGTTTGAAATATCCCCTTGGAAACAATTCGGTAAGCCGAGTTAATTTTTCGTACAAAAATTTACATTACGATACTGGATTCATCGTTTAAAGTCACGTTGAGCTATTGCGTTCCGTCAAATCAATGGTAAAGAAGCTAATTATGGACAAATTAATTCTCGTTCAAATGATCGTCAATAGAACTTGAAACTTCACACATATGAAGTAAAGTTCTCGATCCGTAACGTGTAAAAAATCCCAATTCTTAAAGTTCGAATGAGGACTTTTTTCGGTACCTCCCATTAAGACATTCGAAATAATTGATACAACATGGGAAAAGTCAAAATGCGACGAATAAAAAATAAAAAATAAAACTTCTAACGAGACTAACAAATTATTTTTCCGTTGGTCTTTGTTCCGAATGGTTTTTGTTTCATCTCAATTCGTTCACGCAATCTTGAGATATTCGATATTGTATAGGTACGTCACGTGGTCAGTTGCCTGCCAAGTCATACAACACGCGCGAATGATACAAAAGTTTTCCTCCGATTTCGCGGTCAACCTCAGGCGTGATTCAAATTCCATGCACGGATAGTGGCGAAACTTGAAAATTTGGGATGTGTTACAAAAATGCTGGCACTACTGTAAATCTACAGTACGTGTGACTGGCACTATGGATTTATTCAGCGCTGCCAGCAATTTTGGAACACACGCCAAAATGAAAAACGAATAAAAGACAGTAGACATCGAATGTATATCGGACATCAAAATTGACAGTTTTAGAACAGAAAAAAAAAATCGTTTTCCCGAATTCCCTGAAGCATTTATCCACGATCAAAGGAATCGAACGAATTTACCTCTTAATCGTAACTAACATATGTGAAAATAAACTAATTTTTCCAATGAACATTCCGCAACATTGCCTCGAAAATGCGACATTTTTTCAACGCTACGACGATATGGATTTACGAATGACGTCACGAGGAGTCAAGACGGCATTCCGATTCATCAAAAGTCCCGATTTTTATACGATCGATGAAAAACAATTCTTCGCGGTTTGTACCCCCCCCCCCCTTCTTTCTTAAAGATATTGGCTGTGGCTGCTCGTACGGTAACCGTACGAATAATGCAAAATTATTCTTACGGATATAAGTCTCGGTAAAGCGCGAATTATTCGAGTTTCGAGTTTTCTTCCACGGACCATTGGTCAGTTCGTGCGGTAAAGCGCGAATCATTCGACGAAAAATCCGCGTTTAACGTATAACCACTGTATGTACCTATTAAAATTTCCGAACTGATGAATTTTCAACGAAAAAGAAATAGGACAACTCATCGTCAAATAATTCGCGTTTTACTGCACGATTTAGTCATTTAACTGCTTATCCGTACGAATAATTGTGCATTATTCGTCCGGATATGGCGTTCAATCATACCGGGACTTACATCCGTACGAATAATTTTGCATTATTCGTACGGTTACCGTACGAGCAGACACTTCGTAAAGATATTTTTCATTCTTTCAATAAGCATCAATCGATTCGTCTCTCTCTCTCTCTCTGTCCCTCTTAAGATAGTATCTCTATGAAATCAATGTGTTGGGAAATCTTCCAATCTTTGCACGTGTGTTAATTATAATGTTATCTAAACGGTATGTAGAGTTAAAAAGAGATTCACCGTTTCAAATCCGAGATAATTGAAGTCAAAATGAGCCTGATTAACACGTAACTTATGCTCCAGTCATACCCTAACGACGCGATTTTCGCTGTACCGCCTAGACGGGTGTCGAGAATTAACCAAAAAACTAAAGTTACATAGATACGTATCATAGGAATATTCTCGTGAAAGCTAAAGAGGATTTACCATTTAGTTTTCGAGATATCGCGAGTAAAAAAAGAATCGCGCTAACACGCGATCTGTCGCATAAAATCGCTTTTGCCTCCGCACGCACTTTTCTCTATCCCCATCGCATGGAGGCACAGCTTAAGGAGGTTCTTAATCCCAGAGAAAAACGGTAATAATGATTCTAAAATTTGAGGGGAGGTTTGTGCTGGTACTAGGAATACACCGTAATTATTTCAGATTTTTTGACCGCGTAATTGAGGAGAAAAAAAAAACATTAAATATGCCGCTTATACATGGGCTCTTGGGGGAGAAGTATTCGAAGTTATGATCGGAGATTATTTTAGGAGTGAAAAAACGGTAACATTTCCCCGAAGAACCGCTCAAACGACAGATCGGACCTTCGTAGATATAATTTGCCCATAAAGAAAGTTTTTCACCGTTCCGATTGTGAAATATACTTGTAAACGGAATTGAGCGTGAGTAATGGCTTGGTGAAACAAATGCCGAACGCAATCTGCCCCGCACGTCACCCGCGCCGCACCGTCGCGTTCCCCTTGCCGCGCACCAAATTGATGTTAAGAACCTCCTTAAGGCGAAGCGAGCACGCGGATCGTTCAATTTGCGAGAAATCGGGATTTAAAAACAGCTCAGGCACTCGACTGCCAACGTAGCGCAGTGGCCAAGCCCGTTTAATCCCGATCGGTCGTGTAATTTCAGAGAAAGTACAATTCGCGTTTTCGTGCGCACATTTTTTTTTTTCCCCCAGCGATATAAAGAACGAAAAAAAAAATAATCTTTCAGGCTGAAATGATGGTGGAAGGTTTGAAAATAGGCACGGCAGCTTTGGCGAGCGAAAACTTGCTCAACATAAAGCTGCACGAAGCCGTTGGTGCCTCGACCAAAGTGAGAAACATAAATTTTCTCATACCACCGGAAGCCGATGGTCGTCGGGTATCGGTCGAGGTTTACAACGGAAATACAATTTTCATTCGTGCTCCCGTACGAAAGAAACATTCTTGATGCCTCTCTCACACGAGGACATCTCGAATATCACGTATTTTCGATAAATAATTTGTACTAAAACGAAAAAAAAAAAAAAAAAATTATATATAATGAATTTGGAGAATCCATCAAATGTCTTTCCTCATTTTATTTTCAATTAAATAAAAGTCACGGGTCGACAACGCCGATTGTTCGATGTTGTTTTTATATATATAGAATTTTTTTTTTATTACTTCTTCTGGGCTGGAGCTTTCGCGATTTTCGCCGGCGCTGGTTTAGTTGCTTTCGCCGGTGCCGGTGCGGCCTTCTTGGGTCCTCCTAGCTTCTTCGGCTTTGCCGCTTTTACCGCGAGAATCTGCTTCCTGCGTCGCTCCTGAAGCCTCTTGGCTCTCATCGCCAGTGCGCTCTTCGGAAGTACGACCTTGGATTGAATTAATAATTCAGATTAAATTCAATAAAACATGCGTTAAACAGTAATAACAATCATCATTATTATAATACGACTCATTACCCATAAGAGGCATAAATACAATTTACGATATGACCGAGACTGTTGGGTTGTGCGGCCTATATGCGGCTTCAGCAGACCTTGAGAGTTAAGGTTGTTGTGCTGATCTTTAAAAACGTTACCATCGCATGGTTGTTACACATTATTGACTCAGAAATTCCCTGACTTTTCCAGGGTTTGCAAATATTCCAAGGAAATTAGGGTCAAATAAAGAACGCGTGCATGAAAACACGAGCATGTTTATAAGCTATACGGGACGGATTATACACATAAAAATAGCAATGAATCGTTTTTGTAAAAAAAAAAAACTTTAACCCGCTTTAAAAAATATTGAGGGATTTCTCAATTCAATCCTGATATTGGAAATAGTCTAAGAGCTAGCGACCAAATCGGTCATGTAGCTTTAGCTGTATTGAAACTCCGTTAGCTACTTCCTTGAATGACCTTTTACGATAATCTTCGTGCTGGCAGGCCGCGGGTGGTGGGTGTGGGTGTAGTGGAGTGGGGAAAAAAAAGAAAAAAAATGTAGGTTTAGCGACTTTAATTTTTTTTCAAACAATTGCTCTGTACTCCCTGTGCACCCACAAAAAATTTTTAATCGATCGGGTGGTGGAAAGAGGTTGCCAGCGTTAATTGAAAGTACCAAAAAAATAATAATTTTCATGAGGGCTCAGCTGTAATGGCTTTTTTTCTGACGCGAGATTAATTAATATGTAAGCCCCAAAAAAATAGCCATGCAAAAATAGCGGTGGGAAGGTATCGAAAAAAATTATTGAAATCGTTTGATTTCGCTCAAAAATGAGCCGAGGGAAAGGCAAAAGCGGACGTGGAGGGGATATCAGCCGCCGTCTGCGTCAGCGCGCTCACGGAGCGTCGTTTGTGTTCGGCTAACAGAGAGTAATCCTCTCGTTAGCCACCCGATCGATTAAAAATTTTTTGTGGGTGCACAGGGAGTACAGAGCAATTGTTTGAAAAAAAAATTAAAGTCGCTAAACCTACATTTTTTTTCTTTTTTTTCCCCACCCCACTACACCCACACCCACCACCCGCGGCCTGCCAGCACGAAGATTATCGTAAAAGGTCGTTCAAGGAAGTAGCTAACGGAGTTTCAATACAGCTAAAGCTACATGACCGATTTGGTCGCTAGCTCTCCGTCTAAAAATAAATATTGAACTAGATAAAATAATTTTTTAAAAGTTTAAATATATGAAAATGTTAAATATTAAAATAAAAAATAAAAAACTGAAATACAAAAAATAATTTAAGGACTGCAAAGTAAAAAATAAATACATTAAAAGCAAATACCGAACCTGTTCTTTATTATAAAGGGAAATTTTTATGTCGGTGCCAATAAATGAAAAATAAATACAAACACTTGTCTACAATAATAATTGTGTAGTTGTGTATCGACAAATTGAATGCAGAAGTGTAGCTTTAGAGCTTTAGAGTAAATTAGTTTAGTTTTTGAAATTATGATGTTGAAATTTGCATCGTTGGATGCAACGAAAATAAGTTAAAAAAAAAAAAAATAAACCATTTCCAGTATTGTCTTGACGTCGAAAATTGTTTGAACCTTTTTTTTCGGTTTTTTTTCTCTCGCGACCTGGGATCTAAATATGACAATAAAGCGTTGACAGTGCTGGAAATTATGTTTATTTTATTTAAAAAACCTATTTTCGTTGCATTCCAACTATGCAAATTTCAACATCATTTGAAATTTTCATTGTCTGGCACTGACGTAACTTTTGTTTTATACAATAAAGAATAATATAAATATTAAAAATATACAAAAATATTTATTTTTATACTTTTCAGTTTTTTTTTTTTTTTCAAGTTGGTTTCAATTCTCATAATTCTGGCAAAAAGTAAATTCTGGAAAAATTCCAGAGAATTTTCTGAATTCCCTGATTATTCCAGGAGGAAATAAATTCCCCGAGTTTTCCATATGCGTAACAACCATGCACCGGGGACCAAATTTTTTCCACAATGTATGTGACTCCTTTATCCACCTTCCTGTGAAACTTGGGTACGATTCACACTAGCGTTTTTTGAGAAAAAAAAAAATCGGAAAGTGTTTTTCGCAGACTAATTGCATTATCGTTATTAAGAACTTCCGACCGTTTTGCAGGATGCAAGTTATATCTGCTAAGAAAATGTTACAGCCGAGCTCAAAAAATAAATACCGTTTTAAGGGGCATTGCCTTGATATACTGCAAAAATTTTCGAATTTTGGACAGTAGACTTTTTGGGATATTGATAATGAGAGAGGACAAGCTCGCCCGTGGGCGACAAAAACATTGTATCGTCCGTTGCATGTCACCCGCTCACTGCGCATCGTCGCGCCGACCCCAACTCAATCCCCTGGCTGAGAAACGGCACATCAACCTTAACCGTTTGAAGCATACATTTTTCCTGACATAAGATCTACTTTAAATTTGGGGTCCGGGCGGATCCAATATGGCGGACCAAAATGCTCAAAGCAGCTCGATGAAGATGAAACTCCGTATGCAGGGGTTTTTTGAGTAGTTGAATCCGAATCTCAATTCAAAATTGAACAATAAAAATGGCAGTTCCAATATATGATAAAGAAACACAAAAACTGGCTTGGTCACTGATACTATCTGAGCTTATAATTTGAAAATAACGAATACCAGATTCAATATGGTGGAATCCAGTTTTCGTTTGCCATATTGGATCCGCCATTTTGAATTTCTGTATTTTGAGCTCAGATTCGTATTCAGCGACGCCATTAACCCCCGAATACCGAGTTCCATCTTCATCAAGCTACTTTGAGCATTTTGGTCCGCCATATTGGATCCGCCATTTTAAATTTCTGGATTTTGAGCTCGAATTCGTGATCAGCGTCCCAAAAAACATCTCTGAATTCATCTTTTGTTTATTTTTTACCTGCCGGATTAGCTATAATTACATTTATACCCTAAAAACGTTTTTTTTTGTGCTTTAGTTATTATCAACATCCACTGAGTAAAACATAAACCCTTAATAGTCATATTATAGTAACAATTGATCTCCTAACATCCTAAATATACATTTTCACCCGCCTGCGATAAAATGACCGTATTTCGCACCTGAAACGCGGGTCGAAAGTCATCAATTCCTGACGAGAGGGAGGAAAAGTAGATTTCCGGGCAAAAAAGTAAATTCGCTGCTATCTACCGAATAGAAATTCAACCCTGACTACGCGAGATTTATGAAAGATTTAATACAAATTTTTTCGATAATCGCACAATATTTCAACGCAATTTACATCGTATTTTTTCTGTTTAGAATATTTTTCACTTCTTGCAAATATCTAATTCATTGAAAATAGCAATAATGATTGCCATATTATGTTTTCAGTCGATAAAACGAAAAATTTGTAGATAGACAAAAATTGACGTGTTATTTCGCTAAGAGAAATGAAAATAATTTAAACTCCGGATATGTCTTGAGTCGGGGGGCTTCCCCCCCCCCCCCCCCCCACGAGGGCTCCGCCCCTGGACCCCGCTGTCACGCACGGTGGTCTGTCAAAGTAGGGTTTGTGTGGGATCTGTTGGAACGCACTTCCCTTATGCGAAGCGATTTGAGCATACCTTCGGTGTTGTTTTCCGTATTTTTTGGTCATTTTATCGTAGTCGGGTGAAAAGAAGTATATGCCACACGGGAGGAGCGGATTTTTACCTCGTGCTCGTGCTGCCCTCGCTTCGCTCGGGCAGCAAACCTCGCACTCGGCAAAAATCACGCACTTTCCTCCCTAGTAGCATAATGTACTATTACATTCGTCGTTATGCGCTAAAAAAAATTTTTTATTGAAGAAAAACAGAGTGGAAGTAGGTGACATACCGGTATGTCACTATGCTTCAAAGGGTTAAAGAGCATTATGCGCTGCAGTTAATCAGACGGGTGACCCCGCTTAGCTGTGCACCGGCTGGCCGCATCAACCAGTCGGCGGACCTCTGACACTCTGGCGCATACACCCGAGAATCAGAAGTCTGTACCGTATGGAGTTTTCTAGTTTTCCCGTATTCACGGAAAATGCGGTATATCGTAGCTAATACGTCTGCGGATACAACGGAAGTTTCGGTAGCTCAGCGAAATGCGGTCAGGGAGTGTCAGGAGGGTTCGATTGGGAAGGAAAATACGTAAAAACGCGCAAGGAACTCATGGAACTCGAGAAATACAATTTTTGATATTTCTCGGTGAGCTTTGAATCGAATAATTGATCGACACCTTTTTTTTTTTTTTTTGTTTTTTTTACATAAATGATCAAGGTACTTACGCCGCGCTTTTCAGCGATGACCAAATCCTTTTCACACTGACGCCTCCTAGCGGTAAGAATCGCCGATCGCTTGAGCACGGCCGAGTAAGGATTGAGACGAAGCATCGCTCGGGTGTTGTTCAACGGATTCAATTTCTTGACGCGACGTACGATCCTCTTACTGTTTATCAAAGAACAAAAAAAAAACATATTTTTCTTTTAAATGGCATTCTTTTCGCAATGTCGATTAGTTTTTTTTTTCTTCATTCATCAGAAGTGGTTGGAGTATAATCAATGTAATTCAACAACACGGACCTTGCAGTTCATCATAACAGAGTGAAAACATTCTCATAATTAAACTTTCGATATCCGAACTCTTTTCTACCGAATTTTCTTTTAAATATTTTTTAGACTCCACGTGTGACGATAAATTTTGCGGCACCCTTTTTTTCGTTAGGTGAAATGATTAATACTCGAAAAAAAAAAATTGAACACGATCAAATGCACAGTTTGCGCAAAATAAATGTTACGAAAGTTCGGAGTATCGAAGGTTTAAAAAAAAAAAAAAATTATTAAACCAAGGAGAAAAGTATTACCGCGGCGTTCTGAGAACCTTGCGGATCTCGTCGGACTTGAGAAGCCTGGAAAGATCGGTATTGGCCATTTTGGGGAACGGCAGATTGTAACCGGCCTTGAGCTGAGACTCCTTGCGCCAAGTTCCGTAGAGAGCGTCAAGCTGATCGAATGCGGATTTCGTCCAAATAACGAAACGTCCGACATGTCCACCGGGCGCGAGCTTGAGAAGATTCAGCTTGTTGATGTTCATCAGATCGACACCGGGAATGTTGCGGAAAGCTTTGCGAATTCCCTGCACGAAATACGAATTCCATGAATCATATACGTTTTTATTTTATTTATTAATACTTTTTTTTTTTTTTACTTATAATTAAATTTTTTGAAAAATTTAACACGACTGGGACTATTATTGAAAAATTGAAAATTTATATATATTTGGTATAAATTTCGAATGTGCGGTAGACCATGTCACGATTAAGCGAGTAAATAGCGCTAGACCGAAACGCCTAGTTACCATATTGTTCTAGCATCTGATTGGACCATCCCTATAAACGGTTTTACCGGGCTGGGGACATTTCTACGATGCACGTCAAAATACAAAAAAAAAAGGAATTGGTGATCTCTCTTAAATCTTTCAATACCTCTGGTGTATATTTCATTAAAATATTGTTTTTTTTTTAAATAAATAATTAAAAAATTGCGATATGAATTGGATAAACGGAAAATTAATTAAGGACAATTGACAAAATTTACAGCAAAAATATTAACCCGTTGAGCGGCATTGACGCCATACGGTGTACTTTCATTATTTTGTGATTGGCTAGAACGAATTTCGCGAAATTTGGTACTAAGGGGTTTTCGAGATCGCTGATAACGAATCTGCCCTCAAAATTCAGAAAAGTCAAAATGGCGAATCCAATTGGTATTGTGGGGTATTCGAGGTCACTGATTACGAATCTGCCTTAAAAATTCAAAATGGCGGATGCAAATCCAAAACATGAAATGATTGGAATTAAATCTGGTTTTTGAAGCTCGGAGCAAATTAAAAAAAAATTACGCGCTGTTTCTTCAGCTGTCCTCGTTCGAAAAGTCGAATCAGCGACCAAAAATACCCTTAGGTGCCCATGTTTCATTAAAATCGAAATACTTTTTTTTTTCCGCGCTTAGGGCTCAAACAGTGAAATTTTTCTTGCCGCTCAGGGGGTTAATTATTTTCATTGGGCCAGCCAGTGGGATTTTATCTCAAAATAAAACAAACATTTACGAAAGTTACAAGACCCTCATTGTTTTCAAGTTTTTGTTTGACGGTATCGTCTATTCGATATTTTCGAATGTGAATATTTTAACAATTTTTGTTTATTTCTTTTCCTCGTCTACCAAATTCCGTTGAAATTTTTTTTTTTTTATTAAGCGAGGACAAACCTGATCTTGGCCGTACACAATCAATGGTCCGCGTCGCTGGATACGACGACGATTACGCATCTTTCCCTTACCGGCACGGAAACGCTGAGACTTGTACACCTAAAAATGCAATATCCATTGACGTTTAGTTTTATTTTATCGTTAATTTATCAGCAATATTTATTACCATTATATTCATTTTTCTTTAATAAAATTCTTTTTTTCAATATTGGCAATTCGAATTTTTTTTTCCGCAAGAGATTTACGAAGTTTGAACGAGCTATCGGCCAATAATTGTAAACATTGTGATTTTTTACGTTGCAAAAAGAACATTTCAATTAGGAGTATGAATGAAAATTTTTTTTTCAATCATTGAGGCGCATAATGTAGAGTAAGTAAAAATAATGAGGAAGTATTTTTTATTTTTCGTTAAAAATGACAGATGCACCTGTTGTAGGCAATTTAATTTCACGGATTTTGAGATATATATATAGATTAGGGTGTTTCACATTTTAAAAATTTTCGATTTTTTTACGGGCAGACGCAAAAAATGCTTGCCCTGGTTTAAAAAGAAGCCTCCAAAAGAGCGAGCACTGTAGCACTAGTTTTGGGGTCTCCGAAAACGATTTTTCTAAAAAAAATTAGTGAAAAATCGATATTAGCACCCCTTTAATATTTACTGTTTCTTTTATGTTTTACAAAATGAATTATGACCAAAAAAGATATGACCAATAAAGAAAATCTAAAGTGCATTATGGAGAAATGCTGACATGGAATTTCCAAAACCAGTGTCGTAAGGTGTTAGGCGCACGGTTGGTCCAATTCAACCTTTCGAAGTCTCACCCTGTTCGGACAGCACTTCCACATCTTTTGGACGTGGGGATTTGGAAAAAAAAAAATTATGTGAAAAGTTACAGTCAATTATACGAAATTTTCCAAATTTGAGGCACTATTTTGCAAAAAACTTGGTAAAAAAAAAATGAAAAAATTCCCTCCATCGCATAATGAGGATTTTGATTCCAAACAAAATGAATTGTACCATCGGTGCTCCCAAAACCTTGAGACACAGCGCCAAAAATATAGTTTCAAGAAAATCTAATTTGATATTTTTTACCCAACAGTTAAACAGATATTTAAGGTTTTCCAATAAAAAATTTCAACTGTTTGGTAAAAAATATCAAATTAGTTTTTCTTGAAACTATATTTTTGGCGCTGTGTCGTAAGGTTTTGGGAGCACCGATAGTTCAATTCATTTTATTTGGAATCAAAATCCTCATTATGTGATGGTGGGAATTTTTTCATTTTTTTTTTACCAAGTTTTTTGCAAAATAGTGCCTCAAATTTGGAAAATTTCGTATAAATTGACTGTAACTTTTTACATAATTATTTTTTTTTTCAAATCCCCACGTTCAAAAGATGTGGAAGTGCTGCCCGAACAGGGTGAGACTTTGAAAGGTTGAATTGGACCGATCGTGCACCTAACACTTTATGACACTGGTTTTGGAAATTCCATGTCAGCATTTCTCTATTGGGAACTCACAAATGTCACCCTGACCTCTGGCGGCCAAATTTCCAAGTACTTCTCTCCAGTTGCTGCCTGATGATTACCATTAATTATCATGCAAATTTGTCACTTTTTAACAATAATTCAAAATCTACTGCTTTATTACAAGGAATAAATCATAAATAAAGATCGAGAAGACATAGTCGATATTTTATGCGAGGGCATAAGATTTTCATCGCACGCAGAATATGAATAATCGTTTTAGTTATGTCGTGTAAACACAAGCGACGTGACTTTCAATTTCATAACTTATGAAATATGGACAATAATTTATACATAAAACATTTTTAATGCGATAGCTTAATATTTTAACTAATAATTTATTGTTCGAACGCATTTATTTAGCCGAAAAGTGACGGGAATTTTTAAAAAGATTTTGAGTTTAAACATGGGATGTCATGTAGGTTCATTGTAATCCTTATGGCGATAATCACTTGATCCGTATCCAATTTGCGCAGTGGATTCTATCCACGCATAATCCTCAACGGTAATAAGCCCTATTGTCAAATCATACTACAAAAATCGCATTTTGCCGAAAAATATGCGATAATCCAGTGTTTACAACTGCTCCCTATGCTGCCCCATGCTAACTAGAGCTGGCTACTGTCCACGAACTGGAGAGAAGAGGCCATATTGGATAGGCCCCGCCTCCGTGTTGATTCCCAATAATGCACTTTAGATGTTCTTTTTTGGTCATAATTCATTGTTTGTAAAACATAAAAGAAACAGTAAATATTAAAGGGGTGCTAATAAATATCGATTTTCCACTTATTTTTTTTAGAAAATTCGTTTTAGGAGACCCTAAAACTAGTGCTACAGTGCTCACTCTTTTGGAGGCTTCTTTTTAGACCAGGAGGCTTTTTAGACAAGCATTTTTTGCGTCTGCGCGTAAAAAAATCGAAATTTTTTAGAATGTGAAACACCCTAATATAGATATAGCGTAACATGTGTGACGTCATAATGTTATATTTTTCAATTTGTTATATTAACGGCAATTTTGATTCAAATAAAAAAATAAAAAATACCTACTAAATGTTTTTTCCTGAAAAGACCAGATTTTGAAATAAAAAAAATTTCATTTATACTCCCAATTGATCTATTGCTTAAAAAAATGTGCGGTAGACCATGTCACAGTAAAACGAGAAAATTGCGCAAGACTGAAACGCCCGGTTACCATATTTCTCTGGCACCTGATTGGACCATCCCGATAAATGAACTTACCAGGCTGGGGACATTTCTACGGTGCTACGTTAAAAATTGTGTAAATTAATTTTATTGATTTGTTTTTCTAATTATGACCTTCTGTATATCGTTCCAAGCCTTGATACGACGCAGGAAGATGACCGCCTGTTTCGTCTTGTTGTATTCCTGAATTTTGTCGGACACGACAACGGGAAATTCAGGCACTTCTTGGATCATGTGTCCTGGCAAGTGTACGAACGAGAAAAATCGAAAACAAAATTAACTTCAGAAGAAACAAAAAAAAAAAACGAAGCTTTCTCCCCATTATATGAAATTGGAGCTGTTAAAGCGTTAGACTTGTAGTCACTGTCAATCATAAGCCCTTAATTCATCCTGATTAGTTGAAAATTTATCAAATACGACGAAAGTTAAATACCCAATATGATTCGTGACCAGACCTTAATCATTTTCATTCATCATTTAATGCAGAATTGGTTATTGACGATCAGTTGTGCTTCGTTAAAATTTTTTTGCGACAAGGGAGGGAAAAAAAAAAACAATTGACTTTATCGAAAAAAGGTCTTACCCTTGGATTGGACGAGGGCTGGTACACCCGAAGCTGCGATGGCCGATACGATTGCGTAACGTTTTTGATTAACGTTGACGCGACGATGCCAACGGCGCCAGGGCTTCGTCGGGGCGAACATACGTCCGCCTCGGCACATGTTACCAAATGCACCCTGACCGGAGCGATGAGTACCGCCGCCTCGTACGCGGGGTATACGGGCGACCGCGCGTCCCGTACCCCATGATTCCGCCGAGGTCTGATGACCTGTGACAATATATCCACCCTTTGAGGATTCATCCGCCAAATTGTAAAAAAAAGAAAAAATTCTCATTGGAATTTTTTCATTTATTTGGCTCAATGCTCGCATAAATTTCCACTCGGGGGGGGGGGGGGGGGGGGGGGGGAATCCTCATTCGATTAAAAAAAAAAATCAAAATTCCGTGATATCACACACCGGTCATGAAAGTAGAACTTTCATTAAAGAACGTATTCATATAGAGCGCTCGATGAAACTTTGATCGTTCAAGAAGTTTGGCATAAGGTGAATGTTCCAGTTAGTGAACATTTAACAGAGGATCCACGTTCTTTTCACATTTTTCAATCATATTCGAGTACGATATCCAAAAACTTTGGTTTCTTATTAACAATTACACGTTCATGCTGAATGTAATAATATTGAATTTTTTGTAAAAACGTTGAAAAATCAGGGTAAATAAGCAAATTAATAATGCGTGTTTGATGTTACGAGTTTCTGGCCCAGATAATGCACTACAGAGTCCCAGTTAATGAACAGTCGGGAATCGATCCGAAAAAAAAGTAAATCTCACATTTACTCGCTTCCATTTACATTGATTTGATAAATAAATGGAAATAAATAAATAAATAAATAATACATCGCGCAAAATTTCCAAGATGATTGGAGAAAACTGAGAACTGGGTTATGGGACGTCAATCAAAACGACTCGAACATGTTCTAAATTCGTTGTCCCATTTAATGATGGAATATATTATGGAAGTGCCGATTTTTAAAGCTAAATTCATAATATATCGAAAATAGTGCTGAACTTTTTCTAGCCGGAAAGTTCAAAACAACCTTTATTTGCGATTATTGAATCAACGATCCGATAAAATATATGTAAACTATTATTAAATATATACCGGATCATTCAACTGGGACGCGTTCGCTATCTGGGCTGATTACCTTAATCGATACCAAGAAAATATATATTTGTATTAAAAGATATGGAAATAAAAGACATAATAACGATGATAAGGGAACGAAGGGAACGAAAGACCAAAAGAGGGGCTGGAAAACTTAAAAAAGGTAGTTCTAAGAAAGAAAAAATAAGAAAATTGTCGTAAAATGCCATATACAAATACATTATTGAGAAGGATGATATACGTTGGAAATACTGGTCCGAAGAGGGGGGTGAATGTAAGGAACAAAGAAATCTCGGCAAGGTTAAGATATGGCAATATAGGGAGGATGGAAAAGAAAGAAGGATTGGAAGCGCGGAATATGTAAAGGACAACATGAGACGACGGAGGATTTGTTAATATGTAGAAAATGCAGAGAGTTGCTAAAGGACAAAGCAAGAAAGAATGCAGATGAGTGGATGAAAGGAATTGATGAATGGGCAAGAAAGGGAGAAATGATAAATATGCTGCGTGGGAAAATAAAAAAGAGATGTGCGATTACTGTAGGGAAATAGAGGAAGTTTTTAACAAAATGAGCAAGGAGGAAAAGAAAGAGTTGGAGTAGAGGAATAAATGAAGATTAAGATACAAATGTTCGATAGCGCGATGTATATTTTAAGGATATTTTTAAGAAATAAGTAAAGGAATATATACGGGGGTTCCATGGTATTTCACCTAATCTTAGAGACTTAGAATTGGGAGTATAAATGAAATTTTTTTATTTCAAAATTTGGTAGTTTAGGAAAAACTATTTAGTACGTATTTTTTATTTTTTTACTTGAAACAAAATTGCCGTTGATATAACAAATTGAAAAATATAACATTGTGACGTCACACATGTTACGCTATATCTATAAATATCAAAATCCGTGAAATTAAATTGCCTATAACAGGTGCATCTGTTAATTTTAACGAAAAATAAAAAATACGTCCTCATTATTTTTACTTACTCTACATTATGCGCCCCAATGATTGAAAAAAAAAAAAAATTTCATTCATTACTCCTAATTGTGTCGTTGGAAAAATTTTCTTCAGAAAGCTCCGACTTATTGGCACATTTTGTGCTTCTATCATTTCTCGAAAAGAATCAAAGCTCTTGAAGTTAAAGCCAGTTGAAAAGTCTGTTTTCAAAAAAGTTGAAAAATCGGAAAATGCATAAAATTAATACAGGCGGCCTAATCGAAAAACGGCCGAACAGGGGTTCTTTTTTTTTTCGATAGACGAATTGAGAAAAAAAATTGACATCAAGATCAGCGTCGGTGATCATCACAGATTAGGTGAAATGCCATGGAAGCCCCCATATATGCTGATATTAATTTGTAAAAAACTTGACAAAGTTATGCAAATAAAACACCCTACTACTAATATATTTTTGTATTCATTTAAGAACATTTTCCATAAATTGACAAGGGCTATAGGAAAAAAAAAAAAAAAAAAAACCCCAGCAATAAAGAAAATTGCACGATCGAGAGGGAGGGGACTTAATTTGATAAAATTGTTTTCATGATATTTGAGTCGGATCGTCACTCACCGGCTTCCTTGGAAACGCAGTACGGCTGTCTGCTGTTCTTCGAGACTTGCTGGTGAACAAAGTTCACAACGTCGGGACGAATCGGAGCTTTGAATACAGCCGGGAGAGATATCGATTCGCCGGAAGGCTCATTTTTGTCACTGTAGACGGTGACCAGAGGTCGAGCTGTTGATAACGACTGCGCGAAAACCGAAGAAAGATTTTCGATGAAAATTTGAATTACGAAAAATGCTACTTCAAAGTTTTCTTCGAAGCGACCCATTTTTTGCAGACTTGTATATATATATATATATATATTTTTTTTTTTGGCAAATGTTAATCGATGGTCCAACCATCGTAGCTCGAAGGGGGAGGGGAAAAATTGAAAAAGTTTGTTTTGAAATATTTACATAACGTATGTTCGTTTTACTGCTTTAATTATAATTATCCGACATTATTATTGTTCAAGACGTTAAGTGCAGCGTCAGTCTCCGGGAACTCACAATAGACTTTTCATTTGAGGGGACCGACAGCGAATCGCCGGCGTGCCAGCACGCAGGTCCGCCCGCCTCAACGGAAAGCCCAGCAGAATCGACTCCGCGCTTAACGTGTCAATCACAATGTTTCGAGTATACTTGAATTTTTTCCGAATTTTATTCCACTGTTTTCAGAATTTTTGATAGCCTTTCAACACTTTCGAATAATTTGTTTATCAAGAAGTTTGGTGCACGCACGAAACATTAAAATATACAACGAAATTGGAGAAAAAAAAGAAAAAAAAACGATAAGCGAGTTATCAGAATCACGAAATTTCGGACTGCAGAAAGAAAACAAATATAACCGTAATAAGACGAATTCAACGCGTGGGTATACCGAAAATTCGATGACGTGCACATGGCGGCTTCATCAATCCGGATAGTGGGAAAAATTTCTGCAATATTCTCGCGATTCTTGCAATCACTTGTAATTGCGTAAGGCACAATGATAAATAATTTCGAAGTGAATAATATCCGTACAAACGAAGAACGAACCATTTTCGAAACACGCTGTACCAACCGATATGTTCGTAAAATCGACAATGGATCATGCACACGTGGTCGACGAAACGTTGCGAATGAACGAATAACTTTCACGAACGTTTTCAACGAAAAAATCGATTATTATGCGTTTTGAAAATATTTTGAGGGGATTAAAAAGTCAAAATTTTACAATAATATTGTCTTGACTCACCATTTTCGTGGATTTTTCACCACTTTTGGCGCATCAAAGTAACACTAACCAGGCAGTTAACTCGTCTTGCCTGGCCGTAAAGGAAGAAGAACGTAAGCGGAAGCCGGGGGGATACAATTTTCGCGCATGCGTCCATTTTAACGACGTTCACTGGCGTCCACTGCTGTAGTCAAAAGATCTAAAAATTCATATCAGATGGTTAAAAAATGCTCAATCATACAAAACTGTATAATTTTTAATTCATTTATATATTTTAAAGTAATGAATATGTTAGAGATAATTCGTTGTATAATCATAACATTTTCATAAATGATGTGCCGAAGTGCTTGTTTGATAAAAATATGAAAAATTATTTTGGTAAGCCGTACGCTAAAATTATGATAATGTACAATTGTTATAATAACGTAAGAATGCTTCATACCTACAACATTATGTGTATTGTTTTCTCATTATTTGAAAATAGACAAAAGTTGTGACTTTGAGGTACGCGTATGGGAAACTATAAAGAACTTCCGGCGAGTGCACTGCCAAACATATTTGAGTGGAAATTTGGGGAAGCTCGATGAAATATCATGAAATGAAGATGGATGGATAAAGATAATAGACGCACATTGCGCAAATCATGAAAGCTTACGTCCCGTCAAAGACGATAGCTTATGTCTATCTTGTTTGGTTTTAGTTATTAAATATTAATCGAATGTTAATTGCTATCAACTACATCGAAAACAATTAAAAATGGCGGGTGAGGTTGTGGTCGATGCATTGCCGTATATAGATCAAGGATATGACGAGACTGGAGTCAGAGAAGCGGTAAAAAGTCAATTTTTCTTTATATTTTAAACATTATTTTTATATTATTATGCTATATGATTTATTTTGAGGTCGTGCATGTATTATTCCCTTTCTGTTTTATACCTGCACGTATTATTTTAGGAATATGGTAAATCCAAGCGAAGCATAAATCCAATCTGTAACCTCGAAATTGCATAAAAAAGTTTGCCTCTACGATGCGATCCGATTAATGTGTTCCGTTTTCATAAGAATACTGCTTATAAAATTTACTCATAAGATACATTTTTAAAAAATCTTTAAACTCTAATTTTTCGAAAAATTAATATACTTCGAGATAAATAAGATATAAAAATCAAGTTCGAGGTTGGTTCACTATACCGTGAACATTACCTTCGCAATAGAGCTGTGCTAGGTCGGAGCGATCCAGCCTCGACCAACAATACACAATTCCCGCCAAGGAAGCCGAACTATATGAGTCAATAATCATAGTTTTTTTTTTTACTTTCTTACAATTTAAATCTCATCCAACATGAATCGATAGGAAATGTACCAAGTTAATGCGGATATTTTGAATTCCTAGTTTTTAAATAAATCACGAATCATTTCTTTAAAATACATTTTTCCAAATTAAAAATGATAAAAATTTCCTAAAAGTAACGGTCATGAATAAAAATGAAAATGGACTCGACGTACCCCAAAAATGATTTGTCCAAATATCCCCATTAACTTTTTACCCAAGGTTATTGATTTAATTTGGAGCGTCGAATCTTTCCAGGCTCTTGCCATGGTCGAAGAAGAGACGAGACGTTACAGACCGACGAAAAATTATTTGGAGCACTTACCCCCCCTAAACATCATTACGTTCGAGACCGATATAATGAAGCACGAATTTGAGAGAATGCAGAATCGTTTGCCGATGGAGGTGCTCAGTATGAAGAGGTACGAGCTGCCGCCTCCGCCCCCTGGAAAAATGAACGATCTGATAGCGTGGAACGAAAGCGTGGAGAATAGTAGCGCACAATTGGAGCATCAAGCTACCCGGTAAGAGATGCGTAAATGTACCCTCGATTAAAGAGGCTCAGGTTTGTTAAAATATTTAAACAAAGAATTAGAAATAATTTTAAAAAAAATAGTATTGATGATTGTAATTAAGATTTATTTGCTTGATTTATTTACCTGCTTGAAATTCGAGAATTCCACACTCAATTGACCGTTATTTTTTTGGAAGAAATCGATGAAATAAAAATGATAAAAGAATTATTTCAAGCCTTCTGTATAAAAAATTCTCTGCGATGCGTTCTAGACAATTACTTACGACCCTAATGTATATTTTTCGTAAAATATAAAACTAATAATACCTTTTAAAGGGGTGGTTATATCAATTTTTCACTTTTTTTTTAGAAAAATCAAAAGTGGTGCGATTGGAACAATTTTTTTCATTTTTATTTGATCGATTCCCGCAAAAAAAAAAAAAAAAAAAAAAATAACGATAAGATGACTCTCGAAATACCGGTGTTTCTAAAATATGCGATTCTGATTATTGACCCTTCTACATTCTGGATTTCTGTTTTCTGCAGTTTCTAAATAATAATTTCGAACTTTCATTCATATAATAGCTGGACATTCGAGAATATCAACCATTCAACAAATTTGTTTTCTAGGATAGTGCAATATTGACTGTCTACATTATTAAATTCTGCATCTCACAATTTTTAAAACAATGTTTCTTGAAATAATTGGATGGGGTAACTGAGCCCTCTGCCGAATACATTTGAAATAAATTAAAGCTTTGTGTTGGCGTCATACGGAACTTAAAATTTGTAAAACCTTCACTCTCATGTATCTGTTATTCGAGTTTATTGAAATCGGAATTTTAGCTTTTCTGATTTTCGGCGCAGAACGTACCTCAATGATATATTCAAAGGCGTTATACATGCAGCCATTAGCAAGACGTATTAAAAAGTAATTCATACTTGAAATACAGGAAAGTACTTGAATTTTTAATTCCAAATACTTTAAGTATATGGCATGTACTTGAAAATTTAAGTACAAGTACTTGAGGTACAGGTCTAGTACTTTGTAATTTAAGTACAATGATTGAAAAACTTTGTACTTCAAGTACTGTACTTCCAGTAAATCGCAAGTATCGGTTACTTGAAGTGCTGCCCAGATCTGCCTCTTTCCTTAAAAACCATGCAGTAAAACTTTTTATTTTTCATTACGCAATAATCTTAAATATTTGCTCTATCCGGTAGATGTTTTTTTTTTTTTTTTTTTTTTAATAATTTATTTCGTAATATTTCTATCTGGCGTAAACAATTGAAAATCGGATTGTGGACTGACGTTCGTACATCGACAAGCAGAATATAAATTATAAAAATTTCAACCCAACGGTATATATTGGCTAAAAGTACCGTATCTCCTTGCATGGGAATTGCATGATCAATCCGATACTTTCGTTGGTATAATTTTAATTGAAATTTCAATCGGTTTATCTCCTCTGTTTCCGCGCTCTCTTCAAGAATATGCAACTTGGAGCTGATGATGGATTACAGCTGCGAAGCTTGGAAGGCTTATCTCGATGTTTTGGTTCAGCTCGTGAACGAGGCCCAAAAACAGTTGCAAAATTTGCGAAAACAGATACAAGAGGTCAACTGGCAGAGAAAATCGATGCAAACGCAAGGCGGTGAAAAGCTCAGAGCGCTCGAGGCTCGGTGGGTCGGTCTTGTCTCTAAGAATTACGAGATCGAGCAGGCTTGCGTTCATCTCGAGGAAGAGATGTACAAACTCGTGACCACGAAGCATCTCGAGGCTGTGGAAATCGATGATGTGCCAGGCGTCGAGGAGCAAGAGCCCGGTATACCTGTCGAAAATGCTACGGAAATTATGGCGATGGAAATTGGAAATGATCGGGAGGTCGAGCCCGCGTGACAACTGGAATAATTAATTTTCATAGGCATCGTTTCAATTGGAAAAAAAAAAAAAAAAAAAAAAAAATAAACTATTGAAAATGATTTTGCGATAAAATCATTGCAGTCTTCAAACTTTTTTAAAAAATAGAATTGATAATTAATTTCTCATTCTGCGCGACTGGGTTATGAATATTATTAAAAAAAAAAAATTATTTTCAATCCTATTTTACAGCTGTTCAGAGCTGTGCGAACTCGAGGGGGCTCACATTTGTTTGAAAATTTATTTTCTCGTATCTCAAAAATGGCTTTTCCATTTCGAGACGTGACCATCTTCGGCATCACGTTTCTTATAATCGCAATGAAATGTAAATAACGTGCATATTTAATAAAGCACAATTTATGTATCGCGCTTCGTTTCTTTTTTTTTGTGTGCTTACAATATACATATTTACAGGTAAACATCATTGGCCTATGCAGAGCTGACACGAATTCATATAGGTAAGTAGTTTCATTTGTTTAATATACTATATATATATATATATGGGGAATTCCACGTCAAAACAATCCGTCATCGGCCTTACCCCCTGGGATTCTCATGCCTATAATAGATTTTTTTGGTTTGTTTTGGTAAAAAATCATACCTCTAATTTTTCGAAATTTTTTCCGCCATTTTGTAAGGGTGCGCGGCGACCTCAAATATATCCTCGACACGAAGATGAACATTTTTAAAATCGATGAAACTATTTTGTAAAATCGAGGTTCGAAAATGGGATGAGAATGCTAAATATTTTTTTTTAATTTTTGTTTTTGGAAAAAAAAGTCATTTTAAATGGTGGTTTTTTTGTAGCAAAAAATAAAATAAAAAGAAACTTCGTGTTGGTAAAATTTTATTTCCTTTGTTGGTTCAAGAGTAAAGCTAAGAAAACGATGTTTAATTCTATTATTTTTTTTTTTCGAATACATCATTTTTGTCGTTTTAATCTTGAACCAACAAGAAAATCGAATCTTACCAAAAGACGAAGTTTCTTTATATTTTATTTTTTACTACAAAAAACCACTATTTAGAATGAATAAAATTGTTTTTTTTTTTTTTCAAAAACAAAAATAAACAAAAAAATATTTAGCATTCTCATCCCATTTTCGAATTATGACACAAAGATGCGTTTTCGAGTCCCCGAGTTTACAAAAAAGTTTCATCGATCTTAAAAATGTCCATCTTCGTGTCGAGGATATATGAGGTTGCCACATCCTTACAGAATGGCGGAAAAATTTCGAAAAATTAGAGGTATCATTTTTGACCAAAATAAACCAAAAAAATCCATTGGACATCAGAATCCCAGGGGGTCAGGCCGATGACACGGGTTGGTTTGACGTGGAATGCCCCATATATAAATAAATTATAAGTTTTATAGGTACGTTTCACTAGACGCATCGACCGAAGGAGAATTTTTATACCGCGAGGTATTCCGCGACGCACACGCTTCGATCGATTGTTTATTTTTTTTTTTTAAAGCCATATCGGATTTTCAACGAACACAGAAAATTGGTAAGATTTGATTTTTCAATTACGTTTGAAAACTTAAAAAATTTTTATCATAATTTTTTTTTTTACGTTTCATCGCTATTCTCAAGAGCGCAGAGAACGATTTGACATAAATTATGGTGTTCTCAAATGTAATTAGAAAAATCATTACAAAAGCTGAGTAGTAGCTAAGCGACTTACACTTGGGCGACGTTTCGAGAGTACAAAAATACGTTGCTTTAAATATTTATCCATTGAATCATAATTCTTACCGCTGGATAAGAAATCATGGAATTTGGTGACAAAAAAAATGTCAAGTATTTGTATATCATGCGACGGGCGGTACTTAGTTGTAATAATCTGATGTTCGATCGTCGGGCTCCTCGCTCGAGTGTCATAAGGATGTTTCGCTAGCCCCGGAACTTTGCGACTGAAGCGGTATACTTCCCTTGTATCCGGATGTATCTTCCTCGAGCAAGGCTATTCTCTGTTTCAGCGATTTCACCTATAAAAATTCATAATATTCAAATAACAATTTAGGCCCGCTAATATCTGATCTTCATTAATTACCTGCTTCACAATTAATATCACATTCGAAATAATTATTTAATAATAATAATTATTATTCCTATATCTCCTCGAAAAAAGTTTAAGGACGGGAAGTTGAAGGGCTGGCTCATGGTCTACTCGAACCCGCTTGTTTTTAATTGATTTTGCTTTACTTTTGTTTCTACTTTTGACATTAGCTATTATCAACGAAATCGGGCGCTATTATATATACAGAATATTCGGCTGTGATATTAGACAACTTCATATGACACGAGACTGATAAAAACATACGTCTTAATATTTTTATAGGTGAGAAATTGGAAATATGTCAACCGCAGTAATCGGTTACGCACGCTTCGAAAGGATGGAGTCTAATATTGCGGCAATTAGTATTAAAACCGCAGAAATGCACGCATCATTGAAAAATTCGTACCAAATACCGCGGTGGCAAATTAAAAATGAAAATTAATTAAATTTTGATTCTAAAAAATTTTTTAATTCAAAATAACTCTTATTTTAGTGAGCGTAACAAAATATAAGGATATTGTAACAATAAAAAAGAAAACAAGCACCTTATACTGATATCAATTTTTGACCATTACTAGGAAAAAAAATGGTGAAATTTTCACTCGCAAACACCTCTTCATTTTGAAAAATCAACAATACAATTAAATAATCATGATGCACGTCATTTTCTTGATTCATTGTGTTTTCAAGACATTGAATTAACAGTCTGATTTTTTCAAGCTATAAATTATGAGACAAGATTAAATTCTGATAAAATTTTAAAAAATCGCAGTAATAACCCGCACCCGCAGTAATACTCACACTTATCCTAAACAGAATTGAGCTTGAGTAATGACAAATTAATAAAATGAAAACGTATTCGGTAAAACAAATATGCCGAACGCAACCTGACGTTAAGACGCAATTGATGTTAAGAACCTCCTTAAACAAAGATATATTCCATTTTTTAGGTTTAAAAATCCCGGTATTCAAGACCCAAACAGCAGCGCCGCCTAATGGCGGATAATTTCTTTCAACATGGCGTCGGGAATATTCACGATTGTCGTCCGCTTATTTTCATTGAATATAACAAAGAAAATCCATCGTACAAATGGTTATACGGAGTAAAAAATTTCGAAAGCTTCTAAGAAAGTGGCCTGGTGCCGAAACCTTTGGTCTCTATCGTTTTTTGCCGTTATTCTTCGTTTCCGGAGCATTACTCGAGTTCTCTATGATAAAGTGGAGGGTAGGAGAGGTTAATTTCTACAGAACCTTCAAACGAAGACAAATCGAGGATATCGTTGAGCAAAGGTTGCAACAAGAGGAATAAGAGATTCTCGCGAGATTGGCTCGATTTCTCTCTGTAGAGTCTGCATCGAAAAAAAAAAAAAAGTGATAAACCTTCTCTCGTCAAAATGCCTGCGGGTCTTAAATGGGGAGAATATCTCAGATTCTTTGCAACAGCCATGCTCTGCGCATTAGCGGGAGCTCAGACGGTGCATAGCTACTATAAACCGCTTCAGGATATCGAGATCCTGGTCGAGGAAGAATTAAAAGCTAAACGAAGAATCAAGGATACTTGAAGAAAAGAAAAATATGTTTTTGTAATCCTATCAAGTTGTACATGAAATAGTTGAAAATAAAATTTTTATATCGCATTCGCGATATGCTGCTCTATGAGAATTTCTTTTTTTGTTTTGTTTTGTTTGTTACCTGACTAGCGTGTCGCTCCACCATTCCCAGCATCTGTTGTTCCAATTTCTTTAGCCTCGATTGATACTTCTTCTTTGATTTTTCCAGCGACTGAACAAGCGCTCTGGAAGAATAAACCGAAAAAGAAGCACGATTATATATAATTTATTTGTTTCTTTTTTAAATTGCCTAATTTTCAATTAGCGTATGATAAATCACTGTAAAGCTAGCACGAACGAGTTTCGGAATTTTATGCGCTCCAGTTGGGAGTACAAATGAAATTTTTTAATTTCAAAATCTGGTAGTTTAGGAAAAAATCATTTAGTACGTATTTTTTAATTTTTTTATTTGAATCAAAATTGCCGTTAATATAATAAATTGAAAAATATAACATTATGACGTCGCACATGTTACGTTATATCTATATATATCAAAATCCGTGAAATTAAATTGCCTATAACAGGTGCATCTGTCATTTTTAACGAAAAATAAACAAATACGTCCTCATTATTTTTACTTACTCTACATTATGCGCCCCGATGATTGAAAAAAAAAAAAAAAACATTTCATTCATACTCCTAATTGATTCGTGAATTGCTAAAGATATAAATACCGAATCACCAAAAAGGTGAGGGAGTGTTACCCGTTGGCCATTTTCAAATCATTGACGAGTTCGGCCGACTGTTGATGCCTCAATTCGGAATTTCTCGTAACTTTGTCCAACGTCGAGACCAGCTCCTGCAATCGTTCCTTCAATCTGGCTTCTCTGCCGAGTGCGTCTATCAATTCCGACTCGATACCTTCGCTCTCGTTGTCGCTAATGCCACGATTCTGCGAAAACAACGAGAAAAAAACTTTGTCAAAATCGATTTACGACAAGATAACGATCCGTTTCACGGTTATCGCGAAGAACTCGGTATTATTTCCGTGTGGGTACTCTCGACGAGAGGTGATTCGAAATTTAAAAGATGAACAAAATGGCGGCTCGAGACGACGAGACAAATGGCCGATGGAATCTCAAAAATTATTCAAATTCATGGTTATATTTTTGTTTTTTTTAAATGAAATTTGAACGATTAACTGTTGTTTGGAGTGAAAAAATTCGACGATGATTAAACGAATTGACGAAACAAAGCTTTATACCCTATTTGAGGTCATTGCCAGCATGGCCTCGGTGTCACTGAGTTGTCCCTGAAGATGTTGAATCGCGGCGTGTTGTGCCGCGATCTGCGCCTCGCGCGAGCCTAACTTGAGATCTACGGTCGCACGTTCCTTCTCGAGCAAGAAAACCCGAGCTCTTAGTTCCGCTTTGTCCTCGCGCATAGCCATTAATTCCTGCGTTAAGAAAAATGAAAAAAAAAAAAAGTATGGAGGATGGAAAATCCATATACTTACACCTATTTCAAAAATACCTGTCGCGGATATATATATACATATATTTTATTTCTTTCTATGATTGGAACATACCTGCATGAGTACAGCAGTTTCGAGATCCAATTTTCTGGCTTCGGCGAGTGATATCGTGTGCTTGGAGTTCAGAGGTTCAACGTGAACGCTCTCGAACTCAACAGCCGTTGATCTTACCATTGCTCGATCACCTTTTAATTTGCTTATGTGCCTTCGTAATCTCTGCTCATCGTCCACCAACCAGGACACCTCGGAACTATGAGGAAAGAAACAAAAAAAATGAAAAAATAAAACGTATGAAAATGCAGAATCGTTCAATTTTTCATTTTTAATGTCAAATTGGTTTTTTTTTACATTTTTTTTTTCTTCTAGCAGAGTTGCATTTCAGTTTTTGGAATTCATGAACGGCATATCACTCTGTATTAATGTCAAAAGATCTTGCTGCCGCCATGTACAAGAATCGAGAGACTCTCATATGGGCACACCGCAGGGGCGCATTTGTGGCATTATTAGCAAGATTTTTATACACGGTACGCATCGCCTTCATGATTTTTTTTTAATTCTCAACCCGCGATCAAACTGAGAGGAATCTGTTATTATGAATTTTAATGAAATCTCATCCGATCTAAATTGTTATTTTAATTGACGGGGAAAAAAACTCATGTTTCGACGTTTTGAAATGGAATTTTGAGTGTCAAGGTAAATGCCTCGAGCAGATTCGTGATCAGCGGAAAAAAATAGATCGGTACAGGGTCCTAAATTAAATTTCAAAAATAGAAGATTTTTATTTTTATTTTTCCGTGAAAAAATCAATGGGTTAACTAAAGCGACATTCTCTGAGTCTACTCTTGGGCTTTTTAAAACGCTCTAGATAAGCCCAAATACGTCAAAATCTGAAACAAAGTTATGGACCTTTTAAATTTCGGAATTTTCATGTTTTCGAAAAAGTTGAGAACATTTTTTCTTTTTTCGTCTTTCATTATATTTTCAGGCTCTGGGCGATCGGAAATTTTCCCCCTGATTACGAATCCTATCGATTTTTTTTTTTCCAAAAGCCCAAAAATTCGATATGAAAACGTTAAAAAACCAAAAACAATATTTCAAACCAACAAAAATATATTATATATAATATTTATTTATATTAATGTACTCCCACATACGCGAATAAATAATACCTGCTTATATACATGTATAAATTGTTATAATGGTCTCATATATATACATATATATATAATATATATATACTCACTCATCGGATAAAATCATACTGTCTTCCCATGGTGCTCCAAGAGCTGCACAATCGTTTTCCAGCCTATTGAGAACGTGATGAGCAACGTTCTCCGCTGTACGTCGATTATCGATCGTGATATTGTTTCTATCGGTCGACAGGGCTATTTCCGTTTCAAGAAGAGCGACCAAAACGTCGTAAGCTTCGATGGCTCGGTCGCTAAAGGAAAGGGCGAGACGAAGGGCGGTCGCATTGGATTCGTACTTGCCGACTAGTAAGCACAATCTGATTGAAAAAAAGAAGAGGTGGGGGAAAAAAACAGAAAAGGAGACTCCTTGGATTAAAAATCGTTCGACGAATAAACGATACTAATTATAGATACAACATTATTTTATTATCTATTGCGATAAGTTTAAAAAAAAACAGTGATAACGAAAAAAACGTTCGAAGTGGCACTTGCATTATCCTTTGACACGATTATTTCGATGTTTCGCTGAGTCGTCAATTAACGATCAATTTATAAATATTATTTCATGGGAAAATTCTGATAAACTCACTTGTCGCATTGTGCCTTGCTCTCTTGAAGGGTGAGAGCGAGTACCGCGTTGTTCGCACGGGCATGCTCCAATCTGCTGTTCAGTCTCTCGGTCTCCACCTCAAATTGTTTCTCCGAGCCATTGAGCTCTTGGAGATTCGACTGTTCCATCAGATCGGAGACGAGATGCTCGGCCACCATGGTCGAGCATACCTGAAGCACGCATTGATTCGAAAAAAAAGTTTTCGTTAAATCAGGCACTCCAGATCCTTCTTTTGTCTTATCTCGTCATCATTGTTTTAAAATAAATCTGTAGCCTCGTCAACAAAATCGTAGAACAAAATACAACAAAATCGTCGGAATTAAGGAGTTTCGGTACCACTATTGAAAATGATGCCATCAACTCAATTTTTTTTTTTTTAAATAAGTGACAAATATATAAAACATAAACTGCTCAAATTTCAAGTCTATCCTCCGTGTCGTTTTTGTAAAAATAATTTTCGACAATTTGGCTTATACACGAGAGTAAATGGGAGCAATATTTGTTTGAGCTGTCAATTCCATTAAAATACAACCACCCGCATAAAATTTATGTCAGATCTTTATTAGATCTTTAATATAACTGTCGACAAATTTGAGTAGGTTCGTCCATCTGGTTTATTAGTTACAAGCCAAAACATAAGCACACTATCCACGGGTATTCGCTGTGTGCAGAAAGCCAAGTGGCTCCGCGGCCGGCTGTACTCCGCAAATTTTGCTGGAGCAGCTCTCATTTATTTACATAGACGAAACCTTGTTGGATTAATTTTAATAAACGAACGTTTATGTTCGTGCTGCATAGAGTTTTTTGAGGCGAGTTTGACTATAACTGCGTTGAAAAAAAAAAAATAAATCGACGTATTACGATGTAATGAAAATAGGTTTACGGCTACTTTTCCTTCTCAATTTGAGGCTAAGCATGAACCTTGCCGGTCTTGTCATACGAACCGACAAGGCTCGTATCGAGAACAAGAAAGACATAACTCGGACTTGATTGTAACGAAGATGAACGATTACCCGCGAAGTGCTCACTGCATATTCGGGTAGCCAATCATGAGAGCTACTGAAAAGGAAAAAAAAATCAATTTATTTGTATTATAATATCCTGACATGAATTTTTCATACCAGACAAAATATGCGCGTTTAACCTCAAGAATTTTACTTTCTTTGTTTTTTGCACCCAACGAATCTAGTTTTTGCGCTGCTCAACTTTATAACTTGCTTTAATTTCCGAAGTCGTGTAATTAATTTAATTTTAATTTTAATTTTAATTTTTAATTTAATTTTAATTTCAATTTTTAATTTAATTTTAATTTTAATTTAATTTTTATAACTTGTTTTTGCGCTGCTCAACTTTATAACTTGCTGTAATTTCCGAAGTCGTGTAGCAGAAAACATTCTTACATGACTTCACACAACAGTTTAAATTTCCTTTCCGCAACTTTTCTATTATATTGCCCTCAATTGCACTACGCGACTCCAGCAAAACATGTGCATTCTCGCCACCATGGGCGCTCTAAGTCGTTCTCAACCGCTATGGTATGGCACTGCACATAGCGAATAGCACATGAACGGTCAGACTCTCTTTTGTTTTATGCATGCCCCGCTCATCGCGCGCCGCCGCCGCACCCTCGTTTCCGCTTATTCCCCGTCGCCGGTCTGTACCGAAACTCCTTAAACTGACTGACCAAGATAATTGGCTGATTTCATATTTACAAGTTTTTTTCTTTTCTTTTCTTTCGATTCGACAAATATATATTTAAAATTCATGGTCCGCTCACTCCAAGATTGGTTATATCGGGTCCGGTGATGTGTCTCTCGTCGGTTCTCCGCAATTTGACGCGCTCGGCCATCTTCAATATCGGCGTTTCTTCCCGCGAAATCATTTTCGTCGATGGAGCTTGCAGAGGCGGTAAAAGTGGCGAACACGGTGCGGTCAGAGGTTCCGGGGAACTCGCGTTACCTCTCGTCTATCGGGCGAATAAAGGAAGATGAAAAAGATTAGAAAAAAAAAATTACAATTACAAAAATATAAGGATATTCGGGATTTTGTTAAGAATCGGATGAAATTTTTAAGTTTCTTCGAATATATACGTTGTGGATGACTTTTTTTTTTCTTCCGCGTGAGTTATTCTCACCCGGTGCTCCCGACGAGGAGAATCGCGACGTGGCGAATCGCTGCTGGTCAATTGGCCATGATTGCTGTTTTGGCCCCGGAATTGAGCGAGCTGCGAGTGCAGAGTTGCAATTTCAGCTCGCAGAGCATTGACCTCTTCTTGAAGGGTCGCCACTGCAACGCTCTGGCAGGATGCTGCTTGCTGAGTAGTTGGCTCGGGTGTCGGCAGAGCAGCTGGACTGTCCAGCTGTTCGATCTCGTTCTGCGATTGGATTAATAAATTGAGCATTTGACAAAGTGGACGAGAAAATAAAATCCTTCAATGACAGCGAAGCATTTTTTTTCTTATATATAATTTTTTGATAACGCTCGAGGGACTGTAAAAACAAAAAGTTGTATTTTTTTCTTGGTCTTATTATTCCGTGAGTAATGGCACAGCAATGGAAATTATAAACGAGGAAAATTCTTTCGGCTTATTGAAGTTCAAACAATGGAAAAGTTTCTCCATCTGGGATAAATTCCTTTACTCACCTCGTTCTGCCGATTTTCGATCTCTTCGCAGCAACTCGAGTCCACATCACCCAGTGTCCTGTCGCCATCCCCCTGTATGTCACCACCAGCTTCGCTCTCCTCCACGGGATTTGTGATAGAACCCTCGGCGTCTCGACTCGTCTCCACCTCTGCAAGAAACGGCGTAGAGTCAAATTAAAATAAAACAAGTTTAGCTTCGAGCAGAAACATTGAACATTTTTTTAGGACTTTTGTCAGGACAATAATTTTGAAGGACATAATTTTTTTTTTAACGGTTGCTTGCATTGGCACGAGTTTTTCCCAGTTTCCACGTGCCATTGTATGAATGCAAGAAAGTCCGAGGGGATCAAAGAGACTGTGGAAGCAATCCGATGGAGAGGAGGGGAGGAAAAGTAGAATTGGGGTAGGAATTAGAATACGAAATTAATGGAGATTTTTCTTCGGAGATAAAAAGACTCGTAACTCACCTGATTCATCCTCCTCGGCGATGACCGTTGCACGATGTCTCTCCAATTGTCTACCGAGTTCAGCGATCACCGAATGAAGCTCGGTAAGCCTTTCTTCGTGTCTCGATGCTAGCTGCTCGGCACGTTGTTCCGCTCGCAATACCTGACTCTCAGCTCTCATTAGAGCAGCGTCAGCAGATTCTTTCGCTCTCGTAGCGACGAGAAGCCTCGAATTTAACTCTGCCACCTCGGACCTGAGCGAGGATAGTGCAGCTGCGTGTAACTGGAAAAAAAAAAAAAAAATCGAAAAAGGCAAAACTATTATAGAGCCAAGATTTTCTTCACATCATATTTATGAATTCAATTTTAATTTAAATTTTAGATATCTGTTATTGCAAAAAAAAAAAAACATTGGTAATCTTCAAGAAGAGAGGGAGGCATACTTTTTTCCCGCCCCAATTAGACACTTATTTGTCTTTAAGGTAATCCTCGTGCTACATTAGTGCGAGAAAGTTTCCTATGTACGTATCGTCGAATTAAACGTTGAAAATGTATGGAGCATTCCATAAATATGTTAATTTTGATTTTGTTTTGAAAATATATGAAACATTCAATAAATATGTTTATTTCGAGTTTATTTTTAAAATATATGGAACATTGAATAAATATGTTTGTGTTAAAAATATATGGAACTTTTAATAAATATGTTTATTTTGAGTTCATGTTGAAAACATATGAAATATTCAATAAATATGTTTATTTTGCGTTTATGTTGAAAATATATTGAACATTCAATAAATTTATTTATTTTGAGTTCATGTTGAAAATATATGGAACATTTAATAAATATCACAAGTTTATTGACATCACAAGATGATGTGTATCCTTTTATGTAAGTAAGTTTTCGTGAAATGGTGATGTCACTATACAGAAGAATTTTAATTTGAAAAAACGCGCGCCTTTCTGCATACTCGTCTCTCCGTACAGTATTGCCGGATTGCAGCTACTCTATCTGCTTACGTGTCGAATTTTCATTAATATTGCATTCTTCTTGTGATCGCCGTTCGTAAACGAAAAGGTAAATAATTTTGTTCTTTTTTTTTTCTAACATGTGAATAATAGTCTTCTTCCGTTTACAGTTTTTTAATTAAAATCTGGTGACGCGTTTAGTTGTAATATTTTAAAAACCGTGCTAGTGTCAGGGTATAGCAATGCTTGCTATATATGCTCTACATGTAATGGTTGCTAAGTTTGACATTAAATATCTCGAGTTAGAAACGGTGAATCTGCTTCAAATTTCACGAGAAGTTGAGTATGTACTAGTATTCTCTTCGTCCACTATAAATTTCAATAAATTCTCATGAAAAACGCATTTTCACGAGGACTACCTTAAGAAATTACAGTAACACGTCCTTTCAAAGTGATACGAACGATTCTCAGAATTTTTAATATCCTAGTGTGAGAAAATCGTGTTTGCAAATCTTTACAAGTTCCATCTGCGACGTTTTATTTCGAGCTAATGCGAGTGATCATTAAATGCACTCGTAACAATACGTTGGAGTCCTTCGTTACGGGCAACCAAGCGTGTCGGTCGGTCATGCGTTTTTATATGCTATATTGAAGATTATACATTCGAAGATGAATTGTAACGTCGAGAAGTGATTTATAATAAGAAACCCGAGACCGTAGCTCAAACATATCATTCTCGGGACGACTTCCAGAGAAACACGATCTTTCGAGCCATACAGTAGTCACGGTCACAGATCCGATCATTGCGAGCAGACATTTCTTTCAAAGGTAAGATCTTTTGTCCTATCGACTTTCGAAAGATTACAAAAGTTTCAATAAATATAATTTCATCGATGCGAGTAATAAATCTGTTTTCACTGTACTGAGGTTTTTAAGTAAATTTTTCCAAGGGAAAAGATGAAAGATTCCTGATTAGCAGTGACATGTGAATTTGTTAAAAATAATTTAATCTCGCGGTATAAAAAATTTTAACATCAATGAAGCAGTACTGAACATTATCGCACGGGTCTCAGGTTTAACGAGATTAATTATTTTGCATCGAGCAATAAAGAAAAGCTCGAAGAATGCTTCAGATTTTTTAAAATAAAAATACTTTAAAACAGTCATTTTCAGTTATTTTTACGTGTTATTAGGAATGCATCTAAAAAAAAAATTGGTCCTTTTTTGTATCATCGATGAGGCAGTAGTAAATATTTTTTTACAAACCACGCCTTTCGCGACAGTTATTATCTTGATACGAGATACAAGTATTCGGAGTAGCAAGAGAATCAGACAAGGATCTGTCGTTTTTTTAAACCGTCTTCTATACAAACATTTTAAATCACGAATATTGCGAAAAAGATGAATTTTCTTTCTTCGACAAATAGGTTTCATATTTGTATGTTCCAACGTATACCCTTGCGGATTTTTACGTATTACCTTTCCCATTTGATCCCTCCTATCACTCCCTATCCGCACTTCGCTAAGCTGACCAAACTTTCGTAGCGTCCGCAGCTGCTTTTTAGTTACACTGTATCGCATTCGCCGTGGACATGGGGAAACTTCGCAAAACCCATGCCTATACGAACGGCCTTATTTTTACTGAGTTTCCGATGTGTAATCATCGGAAATGTTTTCAGCAATTGCCAGCTTTAAAAGATTAACATTCTCCCCAAAGTATCTCGAGAAGGTTTCTGACAAATAATTTATTTTCATTCATGATATTGTCCGTTTAAAATTATATAAATCTCGAAGAGCAAAGTCAAAAGTGTCTTGAGTATCCTGATATCAGCATTTCGAAAGTTTTTAAGCTATTATTTTTCCAAAATTTCATTTGCAGTGGTGCGACAGTAAAAATATCAAAATAAAAATACATTTTAAAAATTTGATTGTTTTCTAAGTAGACATATATTATCATTTCACAATAAGAATTGGGAGTATGAATGAAAATTTTTTATTTCAAAATCTGGTAGTTTAGGAAAAAATATTTAGTACGTATTTTTTATTTTTTTATTTGAATCAAAATTGCCGTTAATATAACAAATTGAAAAATATAACATTATGACGTCACACATGTTACGCTATATCTATATATATATATCAAAATCCGTGAAATTAAATTGCCTATAACAGGTGCATCTGTCATTTTTAACGAAAAATAAAAAATACGTCCTCATTATTTTTACTTACTCTACATTATGCGCCCCAATGATTAAAAAAAAATTCATTCATACTCCTAATTGAGGAGTATTCTAAAATCTACCTTTTCTTCTTTTTCAGATACTAAGAAGGAGAAAAGTACGAACAAGATGCGTTTTCTGATATTCTTGGCAATTCTGTTGGTTGGATTTTCAATTATGGCAAAAGCCGAGGACGAGTACATTCATCTCCCGGGGAAATCCTGCACCGAGGCGCCATCCTGTCCTGACGGTAGACCGTGCGTGATGGCAAAGCCTCGATGCAACGTCGGCACGTGTCCCGACATGGTACCCACTTGTGGTCCAAGGTCATGAGGGATTCAGGGAAATATTATTATTTTTCCTTTTAACTCAAGTGTAACACCGAATATCGGTATCTAATAAAAATGGAGCTTCCAGTGTCTGAATTTCTTTTCAACCTCAAAAACATCCCACGAATATAGGTATCAATGATGCAATTAAGGAGTTTCGGTACACCTATTGAAAATGCTGCCATCAACTCAATTTTTTTAAGAATAAGTGACAAATATATAAAACGTGAACTGCTCAAATTTCAAGTCGATTCTCCATGTCGTTTTTGTAAAAATAATTTTCGAAATTTGGCTTATACACGAGAGTAAATGGGAGCAATATTTGTTTGAGCTGTCAATTCCATTAAAATACTACCACCCGCATAAAATTTATGTCAGATCTTTATTATATCTTTGATATGACCGTCAACAAATTTGAATAGGTTCATTCATCTGGTTTATTAGTTACAAGCCAAAACATCCAGCTCACTATCCACGGGTATAGCGCATGAACGGTCAGACTCTCTTTTGTTTTATGCGTGCCCCGCTCACCACGCGCCGCCGCACCCTCGTTTCCGCTTATTCCCCGTCGCCGGTCTGTACCGAAACTTCTTAAGCAATACCCTGAAGTTTCAAGTGTAAAGTCTAAGAATAGCCACCAGTTAAAACCGTCTACGCTAAGGTGTGTCTTGCTTGAACTTTTTTCTCTTTATTATAGTTCTAAGATTGCTGGAAAACGTAAAAAGTTTTGCTCTGTCATTAGTCGGAAAATATTTCACCGCATATTTGAAATACAAATTTCCCTAATGGAATGTTACAAATAATATTTCCTCGATGGGCTGCATCAATTAGATCGGCAATTCTTTGATTGCATAATCTGAAACGACTATCTCTCGTTCATACATTCAATCAATCCCGTTAACGAGACTCACGTTTTTTCCAGAATTCGAGTCATCACCGATCTTTATAGAAACAGCTCGATCAGCCCGAGTTTTATCAACAGGACAGCATAGCCAAGATCTGGATCTCGTTATCATTCCACCAAGGGCCTCATCCCTATCCTCCTCTTCCCCCTCTTCGATCTCATCTTCGGTAGTGGCACAGTGAATATAGACCAGATCGTTTCGGAACGTTGGAGCCTCAAGGATTTCCTTAGTGACCATTTGCTTACGAATTCGTCTCTCTTGATGCTCATGGTTGAGTCGATCGATGTAGTAATCGACGACATCCGTCCTGCCATCGTTCACTGGCACAGTCTCTGAACCCTCCACTTTGTCGAAATGTGTGAGTCTAATCTGGCTCACCTCATGCAGCTCAACTCATACCCGCGATCAACGTTTAGTACACTTTTTCGTTCTATTACGCTCGCCAAAATAATTAGTTGATCGTTAAGCTTGCTTTGTGTCACACAAAGTGCCTTGAAACCTGTTTATCCTATCCTACATGCATTACGTCCACCATAGCTGATATTCCTACGAGAAATCACGAATTTCTGGAAAAATGACGCCAGACAACAGGAACCTGATACTTTACTAGTTTAAGTTAGATTTCTTTCAGGGCCTCGGGGTTCACCTTTTAGCGCTTCTTTTCCCCATTTCATCTTCTATTCGCACTCTGATAGTCCATCGCCCGTCTTAACCTCCACCGTATCGAATTCTCCAAGGGCACAGGGAAACTGAGAAAACCTGTGGCGATACGGTTCACTGCGCGTGAACCTCGTCCACTGCTCTCCCTCTGATAATTCACTAAAACATGCGCTTTCACATTTAGGCTGACTCAATCTCTTCAATGTTAACGGCGATATATACTCAAGTGAGTAGGAGTCGTACAGAGGGTTCCACGTTTCAGCGGGTATACGCAGTTAAAGATCACCGCGTTTGCTCGTTAACCCTTCGTTAGTGATTCAAGCAGAGTACCTATTTTGCCAGCCGCTCTACGTTTAAGTCTGCGGGCACCGATGGTTCAGTTACACATCCTCGGGGCGACACAAGTGTGAAATAGTCGCAAGGACCCTAGTGCGACACGAGTCACACCTATCGAGTGAGAATATCACGCGCCACCAAGTGCCAGGAGGGCGAATATGAGAAAATGTATTCGTTAAGAATTTCGATTTGACGCGACGATAACGTTTGCGCTGATTGTGTATAAGGCGCGAAAAAAAATTCCAGGCATTACGCACACACACACACACACACACAACCAGCAAACGAATTTCAATGAGCACGGCTTTATCGGTTGAACCTCGGCTAATTTCTGACGCATTATTCTTTGAGGGTGACTCATTCGAATGAAAAAAATTAGTTAGGCCGTCTACACGATTAGATAGAACTGGACGCTACAACTCTATTCATTTATGGAACCTTAAAAATTAATATTCAAAACTTTTGACCTGATTGAACGTTTGATCTTTGTGCCTTTCGTAATACGTTAATCGAATTTTCGCTTTTTTTATCGATGCATTTGTATACATCGAGGCTTCTCTAAGGCTGCATTAATAGGATTGACATTCTTAAACTCGCGCGTATGTATTCCATTGCTGTCGATATCGAATCTTCGTAGCAGCGAACATGCATTTGTGTCACGCTCTCTTAGCATTGCTCACGCGATGATTCAATAATATTTATATGAGCTTGCTGACATATTTAAGCATCGCCCACGGGCACTCGCGGACTCGAGATGGAATGCTTCGCTAGAGATAAGGGTATAGGCGTTAAACTTTTAACGCATTGAATATTTAACGAAGCGTTATTAAATGGAAAAATTAAAAACAAGCGAGTACGCGAACTAAGGAAAGTTCCGGGCTATCTCGCGTTAAAAAAAAAAAGTATCCAAAACTTTGTTGTACAATTGAGCGATTCATCGAGATTAAATATAATTCGAGAAATATCAATCTAGCGCATGAATTCCACGACCTTGGAGCGGTACGTTCGATAGTACGTGAGTCACGTGACCCACACGTGGACATGGACGAGTGGTATTGGCGCCAGTCTAGTGAAAGAACCCCTCCGAGTCTCGCCAGACATCCAAAAGGGACGAGCAAACAGGCGGATTGGGATGTTCAATTTTTCAAATCATTTTTATTCTTTTTCGAATCTCATCCCTCAAAAGTATACGTTTCAACGTGAAAAAAATAGATTAAACGAAAAAAAAATATCACGCGAAAGGACGTAGCTGGAAATTGAGCTCAGGAGATGCTTTTTTTGACGTTTACACTTGTTTTGGTACGGGGCACCTCACAAATCCAATTGTCATCGATTACCTTTCGGGAGGTATTTTTTCCCAATGAAAATATATATTTTTCGAGAATGAGAATCGAAAAAAATATTCATTTTCAATAATTTACAGGAAAAGTGTACAAGGATAGTGTGAACATTCGAAAAAAAAAAATTATTTGTCGCGCATTAGGTGGAAGAACTTTTTGTGGCCAATGGTATCTTTTCATGGAATATAATTTACTCAATGCAATCATATTTTCGAACGTTATCAATAAAATTCAGTGATTTTCAGTTACCAATTAATTGAATTAGTCAAATAATTCACTAGTTTATAGGATCCTCATATTACACACATAGTTATTCCCATTACTTGAAGTTATAACTTTTTCCGACTATTCCTGAATAATATTTTTTCTTATACTTCATTTTACATCGCACATTCAAATAACAATTATAGATTGATTACTTTTGTTATTCTCCAAAACGCGTCAATATTGTTCATGCATCTAATTTTATATTCATCGAGATAGTTTCATTTCAGATATTTTCCCCGTGACACTTTTTACGGATACTCCGAAATTCGCGAGATTATACTGGCGAATTGAAAAAAATCACTGGCGCCCAGCATCTACGCGCGCACACACACGCAAACAAACACACACAGACACATACGGGACCGTGGTCGGTTACGAACTGAGCACACTGAGTTGCTTTATCACAGAGTACAAATTCCATTACTATATGATGCCCCCAGTTACCTCGTGAGACCAATCGGACATTACCGAACTCAGCCGAGGTATCACGACGACTATATTTTTTGTTATTTTTGTCGATAGCTTTGTCCTTTATGGGATGTCAGTACAGAAACAAAAAAGCAACGAGATAAATTTAGTTGATGATGGTTAAATATTTTTTTTTCGTTAACGTTTCGTGTTGGTATGCATAATTCGATGAAAGTACGACAAATCAATTGCCGACGTCGGCTCTCTCGAATTGTGACTTTAGTTTCGAAACTTGAAACGAGCCAAAGCTCGAATTATACTGTTATTTTACGGCAACTGCTAATATATTGGTACTGTACTGTTCTATTACTATTTTGACAGTATATTTGACAGAATTGATATAACAATTATTGAAAAATGGTTACACATTCAGTTGTTGTGTAGTCAATTGTAAGAACACAGGTCGAAATAGCAATTGTAAATTTTATAGTTTTCCAACAGCAAGTCGGAAATTAGAACAAAAGTGAAAATGGATTAATGCGGTGAAAAAAAAAGTAAGTAACGCATAACCTAACTTTATTTCGTACAAAGAAACGTGCTTACTAAGAACGCTGTACTAAATGTGAACTTGAAAAATTATTTTTTTAAGCGTTCATTTTGAATAAAATAATAATAAAGTGATATTTTTAGTCCTGATGGATCACCGTGGACCCCAAAACGAAGCAGCTACCTACATATGTAGCGATCATTTTATTTATAAACGTTATTAAGAATAAATGGTTTTTTTTATAGTTTTAAATAGATACATAAACTAATAATTACATTTCCTATCAATAAGATTTTCAAATTTGATATTATATTTTTTAAATTTAATTCGTATTATTATTACTGTAGGATCGCAAATAAAGATTGAACAGTTTATCATTTACGATAATAATTTTATTAATACAACGATTCGAAATTCACGTCTGTCTATTCCCGTTCTATTGATTAGACTACTCGATTTTATTTAACAGCCCGTTGCTAACCTTCTTTGCTTTTCTTCTGTCTCCTGCTAGTCGGCCTTGGAATTAGTCGCCCTACATTACGTTTATTATTACTGCTATATTTCAGCTATACCTAAACCTCATTTCATTACAAATGTTTTCTATTTAAACGAATTTTTAATACTTACTTTTTTTTTATTCCTTAATTGGTATATTTCATTAACTTTCTTGTATGATACAAGATTTCATTTGTACCGTGATAAATTTTTTTTTTTTTTCAATGTTTAAAAGAAATTTGTAATACAAAATATCTGGCATTGAGTGTGAATTAGTGCGGGCGGTAGATGTCGCTCTCATCACGCACCCTGCCAATACTGTCACTTCAATATCACTGCACTGCTACTTTACTGTTCTTTTGCCATAATATTACTGCAATGTTACTGTGCAGTTACAATCATATTACTACAATATTACTGCACTGTTACTATAATATTACGGGGATTTTTACTCTACTATTACTGTACTGTCACTACGCTATCACTGTACTACGATAATAGACTATTGATCTTTCAGAATTTCCCTCATACTCATTTATTCCACGTTCCTCTGGTTGGTAGCTTTTTGTTCTGAGAGATTTTGTCTCACAAGAAAGGTATTCCAGGTCGATCTCTTCAATTTTGATCTAGTTCATATATGCTGTAGTGCATCGAAAACTAAGCGACACGTATTTTTTTTTTTTTTATCGGATTTAAGGGGGTGAAACTACCCTCCAAAGATGGAGGTGTCGAGCATCAATTTTGTTGTTTCACCCATAATAATATTTTTCAATCAAACCAATGGGAATTTTTTTCTCATAACGAGAAATGAAAAATTTGATTTTCTCAATTCAAAAAAAATTAAAGGGGTGAGCCACCCCTAAATATAATTACATTTATGCAAAAAATGGTCAAGTTTGAGTCTAAAAATTTGAAAAAAATATCGCGTATGTACACAAACGAAGATTAACGTGTTTTTTTTTTTATTTTCCCGAAAAAAAATATTGAACCGGGTAACTATTCCCGAACGCTGTTTATCTTGCGTGTATGCAAAAAAAAATGTTCAAATTCAAGAAAATCCAGTCGAGTTCAGTTTCGGAGATTCTGGTAAGACGCATTGCGAAATCCAAGACTGTGCACAAGTGTTATTCGATGTTCATGGTGTAAAAAATCCTTGTGTTTTGAACACTTTTTCGACGGCTATCATTATTGTTCAAGATTCGAAAATTAATAACATTTTGTTTATAATTTACGTGACGATAAATTTTGCGAATAAAACGTATTAAAATTCAGTCAAACAATTACTTTGTCGTTGTTCCCGATAATTTATTTTTGAGCATTTGATGATACAGTGAGAAAAAACAAAAAAAAAAATGTTAACAATTGAAAGTATTCAGGGATAGTTGTCTCATTAAATTTTTTTCTTTCGGAAATATAAAAAAAAAATCCGTTAGCTTTCCTTGGTGTCCATACGCAAGAAATATTTTTTCCACATTTTCAAACTTGAATTCGACCATTTTTTGGATACACGCAAGATAAACAGCGTTCGGGGATAGTTATCACATCTAATATTTTTTTTTTCGGGAAAATCCACAAACACATAAATTTTCGTTTATGTACATACGCAATACATATATATTTTTCGGATTTTAAGACTTGAATTTGATCATTTTTCGCATGAATGTAATCATATTTAGGGGTGGCTCAACCCTTGATTTTTTTTTCTAATTGAGAAAATTATAATTTTTCATTTCTCGTTATGAGAAAAATTTTCCAGTTGGTTTGGTTAAAAAATATTATGTTCTTATGGGTGAAACAACGAAATTGATACTTGACACCTCCATCTTTGGAGGGTATATAGTTTCACCTGCTTAACCCTTTGAAGCATACATTTTTCCTGGCATAAGATCTACTTCAAATTTGGAGCCCGGGGGTTTTTTCGGTCGGCGATTACGAATCCGAGCTCAAAATACAGGAATTCAAAATGGCGGACCAAAATGCTCATAGTAGCTCGATGAAGATGCAACTCCGTATGCAGGGGTTTTTTGAGTCGTTGAATACGAATCTCAGTTTAAAATTGAACAATAAAAATAGCAGTTCCAATATAGGATAATGAAACACAAAAACTGGCTTGGTCACTGATACTATCTGAGCTTATAATTTTAAAATAACGAATACCAGATTCAATATGGTGGACTCCGGTTTTCGTTTGCCATATTGGATCCGCCATTTTGAATTTTTGGATTTTGAGCTTAGATTCGTATTCAGCGACGCCATAAACCCCCGAATACCGAGTTTCATCTTCATCAAGCTACTTTGAGCATTTTGGTCCGCCATATTCGATTCACCATTTTAAATATCTAGATTTTGAGCTCGAATTCGTAAACAGCGACCCAAAAAACATCTCTGAATTAATTTTTTGTTTATTTTTTACCTGCCGGATTAGCTACAATAACATTTATTATCTAAAATCGTTTTTTTTGTACTGCAGTTATTATTAACATCCACCGAGTGAAATATAAACCCTTAATAGTCATATTGTAGTAACAATTGATCTCCTAACATCCTAAATATACATTTACATTAGTCGTTATGCGCTAAAAAAATTTTTATTGAAGAAAAACAGAGTGGATGTAGGTGACATACCAGTATGTATGTCACTATGCTTCAAAGGGTTAAAGTGTTCTATGGCCGATAAAAAAAATAAAAAATGAAATACGTGTCGCTCAGTTTTCGATGCACTTGCAACATATGTGAACTAGAATAAAATCGGAGAGATCGACCTGGGATACTTTCCTTGTCGGTTTTTTTTTCCGTCCTTACTCACAGAATATTTTGTCACAGCTATATTTTCTTGGGTGATGTTTTGTCGGGAATATTTGTTAGTCGAATCAATTGTTACGGAGCTGATGCAAGAGCCAAGAACTCATATCAAAATATCCCAAAAGGGTTGGCGCCTGAAAGCTTCAACGACGTACGGGAATGCCGCATGGCGCCATGGGAATATACACATATATACTATGTGTATATATAATATATATATATACACATATATATATTATATATATATGGGGCATCCACGCCAACTCGACCAGTGTTAAGCCCCGACCATCTCAAAATCATTTCATGTTTTTTTGTAACATTCTACTCGGTGAAAAACGCGACCTGAATTTTTTTCAAATTTTTCTATCAAACCGTTCATTTTTTATAAATTTTTAAAGTCGATTGCGAATGTTCATTTTTTAAAATCTGAAAAAATTCTCACAAATCCAGTGAATGACACAAAACACCCCCTGTCAAGGAAAACGTCGGACGATTTTTTTTTTTCTATTTTTTCATTACTCAATTCGGAATTTTGAAGTTTTTAAACCCAAAATTAACACAGAATCAAATCGTAAGCGTCAAACAAGGGTCAATTTAGTTGTAAATGTTCGGTTTCACCAATTCGATGATGCGCCACTCTGGTTAGTAAAAGATAAATGAGTAAATTGACCCTTATTTGACTCTTACGATTTGATCCTGTGTTAATTTTGGGTTTAAACATTTCAAAATTCCGAATTAGGTGATAAAAAATAGAAAAAAAAAAATCGGCCCACGTTTTCCTTGACGGGGGATGTTTTGGGTCATTCACTGGATTTTTGAGAATTTTTTCAGATTTTTAAAAATGGGCATTCGCAATCGACTTCAAAAATTTATAAAAAATGAACGGTTCAATAAAAAAATTTGAAAAAAATTCAGGTCGCGTTTTTTACAGAGTAGAATGTTATAAAAAAAAAAACATAAAATGATTTTGAGATGGTCGGGGTTTAACACTGGTCGAGTTGGCGTGGAATGCCCCATATATATATCCTCGGCACTACGGTAGAATCATCGTTCGCGATGCCGCTTGCTCTTAGGAATCCGTCTCGACGGAGCCGGTGCCCACAGTGCTGATAAACCAATGAAAATTCCGTAGACGATGGTGCAAGAGCGCAAGAGCTGGATAAACTTGTACACGCGCCTGAGTGGGTATGGGAATGTGCGCAGAATAGAGTGCATCGCGTTGTGCTCTTGCACTTTGTAATGCGTGAAGGAAAACGAGGGCGATGGTAAGCATGAGAAAGAAGGGGAAGGAAACGAAGGGACGAAGCGCGGATAAAAGAGGCGAGAGTTATTGGAACAGCGTGATGTAACAAACAGAGCCGTAACCCGAGAAATCGGGACAAACGTAAGAGCAATTTGTGGGTGAGTAGGAAAGGAGGTCCTATATAGACGAGAGCACGATTCATCGCAACAAAGCCATAAATCGAGGATTGAGGACAAATTCGAGAATCTTCAAGTCTGTGAAAGCTTGCGGATAATGAAAAGGACGTTGAGCGGACTTGAAGTATTGGGGAATAGAATTGTTGTGCCCCAAATATAGTATATTAAGCCACAAGGGACGGGAGTTCGATTTTTGTCCCGTGTAGCTTATACTTTTTTTCTTCATAGCCGGTCGAAAGTACGCGATTAATGGCAGACATTAAATCGTCATTATCAATTCCAAAATTTGAGGTTATGAGTTCGAGTTCGTGGTCAATGCCCGCCGACATTTGCAGCACGAGCGCCAGCGAGGGCTGCTGGCCGACGGCGGGCATTGACAACCAATAAATATTAATTAAATACATTATTTTATCGTTAAAAGTAATTAAAACAACTTCGGCAAGGTTTCCTTTCGCACAATTAATGCTGCCTCGGAATCGAAATACTTCAATATTTCTTCTTCATTTTCTGATTCCTCGGATGAGTACATGTTTTTATTATTTTAACTTTTGAATAGAAACCTTCAACTGCCTCCAACTGTCACTAATTACTCCGAAGGTCATTATTTGGCAATTGCTATGAAACATTTGACAGATAACCCTCGGATCGAGGGGATCCTTGAGTTTATGAAACCGGGCCTAACTTTCCTCCCGTGTCGCTTGACTTTCCTCCCGTATTGCTTGATTTTCGTCCCGCGGCACAGATGGCGCGTGCTACGTTTCCGCAGGGACTAAAAGATCTATTTTCCTCCCGCAAATCGGGGACGAAAATGCGTACTTTCGACCGAGGTATGAAGAAAAATGTATTTTAGCACAACGCTTGCAACACTTCTGCGAACACGCATGTTGAAATTTCAAGCTCAGCAATTTGGCAATAATTGGAAATAAGGTTAAAATTTGTTTATAACAATAATTGCGACGAGGCTGCCTGCGAGAACTCGATACACGGCAATGTCGTAATTAGGTCTTTTCCCTGCTTGTTGACCAAACAGTTTGCGTCCAAGGACCTTGGCAAAATTGCCCTATATTTACAGATAATCGACAGATTACCGACAGTCTTCGTTCAGATTTCAAGCTTGTTGGTCTTGAGGTACAAACTTTCGTTTGTAAACATTATCGTCAATCAAACTTCATCGTACTTTGGTTTTGTAAACTTGAGTCTTGCTCATTTTGGCAATCATTCCCACAAAATCCCGTCCGCAACGCATTTCATCCCCACGTGACGAAATTCGCGGGCACAGCAGAATGATTTCCCGACATCGAAGTACATACTTTTGGTTCAAATAGATTTTGGAAAATAAACAATCGAATATTCCATATGGAAAAAAAATTTGCTATGCGCAACATTGTTTTTCACGTATTTCTCCAAAATGGGCTGCGAGGGATTGACAAGCGAATGTTAGAATTATCAGTTATTTCATTGGGTGAAAAAAAAAAAAACAAGCTTTGAAAATTCAATGAGACTAGACTTACCTTATTGGCAAGATCCAGCATGTTTCCAGTTCCACCAGCGGCAGCCTCGACGAGTTTCCGTAATGTGTGCGGCTCCGGGGACAGATCACGTGCTCCGCTATCGAATTCCCAGCTCTCATGACGTCCCGATACAGTGCCTGAGAAAACAGTAATACATTTTTTCTTTTTTTTTCCTGGATATACAATTTTGGTCCTGAAAAAAGTTGGTTCGCTAAAGTGTCTAGATCCTTGACTTCCGATGGAGTTGCACAGTTTCGCAATTTTTTTTTTATCGATCTCTTTTTCTCGAAATTGAATACGCGTTTGAGCGTAAGCTAGACGCACCGAGACTATTGTCGCTGCTGGTAGGAAGATATTCAGGCGTGTGATGAGGGCTCGTCGTGTGCTTGCCGGATCTGAGAGCTTCGATTTCCGGTCGCAAGGCTAATCTTCGTCTGAGGAACTCCTGATAGGAAATACGACCGTGCTCATCAGCACCGAGCTCACGCATAAGTTCCTCGACCGAATTCTCAAGATTGAGCTCTCTACATACCGTCAACAAGTCTTGACTGCGAAAAAATTGAGAAAAAAAAGAAAGAACAAAATGGGATTAAGAAAAGAAAAAAAATCGATTCATTGCCGAGAAAAGTATCTGTATAAAATCGTCACGTATGCTCAACGATATTGTATATATATATGCTACGGGAAAGCTCTGCAGTGGATTTGCTGCCGTAACGGAGCTCGCCAATCTCGTCAACGTCAATTAGAGATAAATTATTTCATGTTGGCAGAAAATCGTTAATTCTACCCTGTAACGGTTCTCGTGCGACCATTTTTGTTCGCTTTTAGCCGACAATCGCGATTCAGGCTCGCGTATTACTCTGTTATGGAAATAAAGTTAGGCGGAGGACGCTGAAATGGAGTTTGACAAATCCTAGTTGACAATCGGAATGATTGGATACGAGCCTAGTCATTCACAGCTCGAACTTTCGTTATTCCAAATTAATCCTTCATTGATTAATTAAGCATCGATGATACAATTTTTACTGTGTCCTCAGTCTTAAAAACGTCAACTTATTTGGGTGTTCGGTCGATGCCCAGATTAAGATTCAAAATCCTCGGCTAGAGTTTTTATCGATAGCTCGATATTTTGGTGGATCAAGTCGACCGATTGTAGGTTCAAACGAAGAAAAACACGATATAAAAGGATGCAAGAGACGGGTCGTTGAGATAACAGTTAAACGGGTAGCAGTGGAAGCTCCCAGTGTCTCACCAGCTCCCCAAATCTTTTTTTTTTTCCTTTTTTTTCATTCCAGTAGCAGCCACTGCTTCTCGAAAGGGGTTGAAGAGCGGTTTTCAAAAGACTTTAAGCAGCTCGGATTCGTTATATTGCAGCCAAGAGTGAAAGACACACTGGGGCGGCTTCTATCTCAAAGCAACCCCTCGAATATCCAACTCTCTGCTTCAAGCTCAACCTCTACACCCTCAACCTCTTTCTCACTTCTATTCGCTCTACCGCGTAAACCTCACGTGGCATCTTTCTAAGCAGCAACTACCCTTTCCTTCTTCTTATAATTTCGACATCTAAAGTGAGTCACTTTGACAAAAGAGTCTCTCGTCCGTGCAGCATTGGTTGATGATAGGACAAGGGCCCGAGTAACCGGACACTGATGCCCACGTTTTAAAAGCGTCTTATCGATGGCATATTTTTTCAAAATTAGATTGAAGAGCATATTTAAAAGAAAAGAGGGTTCTTGTGTTTTTTTTTAAGCTCGATTAAAATGGTCGTACGTTGTCCATTTTTCTTTAGGCTACCGGGTTGACTAGGATGCTTCTTTCTACATAAATAATTGTGCACGTTGATTCGTTGCAATTTTTTTTTTTTGGGAATTAAGGTCCTTCAAACTGACAAAACTCTCCAACACAGACCAAGAGTGCAGGGACTAGCTCGAAAAAATTGGAAACGAATAAATTCACATCGAAACATTTACCAGAGCTTTTCAGAGCATATTTTTGCAAGTTGAGCGAGTCGTGGCAGAGGGTGAGGAGAAAAACAGGTACTCGGTTGCCAAAGTTACTCGGAGATGTATGAAGCAAGAGAGAGAGAGAGAAAGAGAGAGAGAGAGAGAGAGAGAGAGAGAGAGAAAAGTGAGGAAGGGAAATGAAAGCGACAGAATTTGCAAGCAATGGTGCTCACTCGTTCACGTTTTCTCTCCATCTCTCTCACGCCCTTTCGCCCCTATCACTGGTCCCTTTTTCCCCATCTACAAAGTCAATAGCCAGGCATGTGGAGGAGCATGCACGCATGAGCGTTAACGGTGAGCAGGCAGATGAAGAGATGTGGCAGCAGAAACAGCCGGGAGAAGAGAGACGAAGGAAGGAAAAACGAAAAAAAAGACCCAAGACGTGGAGGACTGATGAACAAAAAGCCTGCCTGCTTTTAGCGTACTGCACCGATTAGTCTCTTGAGCGGATTTTTTTTTTCTTCTTTTTTTCTCACAAAAGACTGACTTTTCCCGTTCAAGAATATATGTACACTTAAGCGGGAAACATATCTCTAATTTTGCCCTTTTCGAAAGTACGAGAAATATAAATTATCAATGAGCAGAAAGTATCATAAACGAGAACAGTCGATTTACGTTTTAATTCGGCTGTTAGAAATAAAAATAATTAGGAGTATGAATGAAATTTTTTTTTCAATCATTGGGGCGCATAATGTAGAGTAAGTAAAAATAATGAGGACGTATTTTTTATTTTTCGTTAAAAATGACAGATGCACCTGTTATAGGCAATTTAATTTCACGAATTTTGATATATATAGATATAGCGTAACATGTGTGACGTCATAATGTTATATTTTTCAATTTGTTATATTAACGGCAATTTTGATTCAAATAAAAAAATAAAGAATACGTACTAAATATTTTTTTCTAAACTGCCAGATTTTGAAATAAAAAAATTTCATTTATACTCCCAATTGTAATGAATTTTTATTTCATTAAAATCATTCTAAATTATTTCATTATAATTACATCGACCAATTGTAATAAAAAAAAAAGGAATTAATAACTCGAGTAATTATTGCTGAATATCATTTTGCGGCTATATGTGAAATATTTCGAGCATTCTACCATGAATTTTGCGATTTTTTTTTTTCAACGAAAATAAAGCCTTCCCGTTGAGGAAGCAAAAATTAACGAGTTTCGCTTTCCCTATTAAAGAAACATGTAAACATCGCAATGTTTTTTTTACATTTTTTTTATCATTATCAGATATACCCGTGTTCGCACATATTTTCCCGCAACTCTCATAACTTTTTCCTCTGCCACTCGTCTTTTGCCCGGGCGAAACAGAAAAATAATATACAATATCGCGCGGCAAATCTGTGCTCGCAGTCGAGCCATTATCTCTCTGAACTTTATTCAACGCGAGCCTTTGAGGAGGGAAAAGAATAAAAAAAAAAAAAATAATACGGTTTTCCGGGTTGTTAATTCCCGACGAGATAGGCCAGGCACGTTTGAGCATTGGAACGGCGTAAAATAAATTGAGAAAAATAAAACGTTTGAAACTATAGCGGAGAATTAACTCGGCGAGGCGAAAAATTTGAAGAGAATAAAAAAAAAAAAGACACGATTCCTATTTGTGCGTTTAAATAAATATTAAGGATAGTTGGATTGCAAATTTGGGCTAAATTTAAATGAGAAATTATCGATGTCTCGTCGTAGCGATATATTCAATTAGGAGTATGAATGAAATGTTTTTTTTTCAATCATTGGGGCGCACAATGTAGAGTAAGTAAAAATAATGAGGACGTATTTTTTATTTTTCGTTAAAAATCACAGATGCACCTGTTCTAGGCAATTTTGATTCAAATAAAAAAATAAAAAATACGTACTAAATATTTTTTCCTAAACTACCAGATTTTGAAATATAAAAATTCCATTTATACTCCCAATTAAGAAAAATTACAATTATTTCGTGTAAATGCAATTATTTTTTTATAAAATAACAATTATTTCGAATAATTTTAATCAAACTTCGTGGGAGTGTAAATTTAATTAATTTATTGCTTCTTTGTTCATGTAATTAGTAATTATGAATATGATTATTTTTTTTTTTCCCTAAAATCGATAAATTAAATTTTACGCAACGTTCTTGCCTAAAATCGACGAGGAAAAAATGTTCCCTGATAATTTTTGTTTTATAATTTTACAAATGGTTTCAATTTGTACGAATGAAAATTTTAACTTAATTTTGGAATATTTATGGAAAAAGATTCGGGAAAATTTTGGGGGGGGGGGGGGGGAGGAAGCAAAAAATTGACGGGATAAATATCGTTTGTCCAGGGATGCATGAAAATTCCTTGACCAGCTTACCTATCGATGTAACCATCGCCGTCTCCGTCGCATGCTTGAAAAAGTTTCTTAACTCTTTCCTCGTCGCAGATAGAACCTGCTTCGCTCTCCGCATCGGCCGTCTGAGACATTTCTCACTTGTCGTGTATTCTAGCCATGACAGTCGTCCTACGCCGCTTTAACAAGGATTGGAAACCAAAAAAACGGTAATTTTTATCATTGAAACTAATTTTTTTTTTCACTCCCGCATTGATCTGTAATTCCATAACGGAATTTCGTACAAAAATTTGCTACAATCGAGGACGCCGCATCGATAGTCAATTTTTTTCATCTTTGCAGTCATATTTTATTGAACTAACTCCGAAAGAATTGCGCGATAGCCTCGTATGAAAATTTATAAGCTCGAGCGCTAAAGATTTCTGTTACGGAGCAAAGGCCTTGCGACGCAAATTTGCAGCAATCAATTTGGTTTGCATGGAAATTATTTTAACGACATTAATATTTTATTATCTCAGTCCGGTATGCGCGGTCGATTTTTTGCAGGCAAAAACAAAAGATTCGAATTTAAAATGTTAAAGATTTTCCTCGCACGGAATATCGTAAAATGCTTCAGGAAAAAAAAAGTAGCGAGGAGACCAATGCGAGTAAAGAAAAACAAGAGAGCGCCTGCTGATGCACGATGCAACTAAATCGTCAGGCACAACTTGTAAACAAAGGGAAAATCTATTTTTGACACAGCTATTTGAAAGAAAAAAGTCATCCTTCTTTCTGTCACCGAATGATGAATACGTTTTTGTCACGAGCGCGAAATATTGAATAACAAGAGCGGGAGAAAAAAAATTGTCATTGCGAATTTGGTAAAATAAGTTACATATTATGAAATGAAAGTAACAACGGAAACGACACTCCGGCAGTTTCGAGAAAATTGAAAAAAAAAAGTAAAATCCAGGGAATATGTCAGGATTAAAAAAAAAAACGGTTCTTTACCGAAATAATTGCCACACCGAATATGAGATCAACGACGCTCGTACCGGGTGTCAGGTAGTCACTAACCCTAACCTAAAACCCGCGAACTTGCCACCCTCAAACGCGGGGATGGATATTCGCCAAGCAATAAAAACTATCGATCTCGGGTCGTTTCCCCAAGCACGCACGGGCTCATGCCACTAACACGGGGGTAAATAAAAAAAATTAAGCACTGACAGTTCTCGCCATATTGAATTTATCGAAGCTTCGCGAGTAAACTCGGTGGTGGCGTTAGTAATCAGAGTAAACCTTTATCCCAAATCTACCTTGCCAACCGTAAGAAAATATTATCAATCGAGTCGCGCGAGGGAGGATACAAAGTACCGAATGGACAAAATCCGACGTCGGACAGAATCCCGGAAATCCGTAAAACGTCAACGTCAATGTTTGGATATGGTTTTGCACAGCGCCGAGCAGTGGCAGTGATATTCAAAGACTAAAATACCGTACGTTTGAAAGAGCGAGCAATAAGAAATTTTTTTTTTCGTACAGACGAACTATAAAAGCGATCGAAACTCGGGACCAATATTTTCGAGGGCAACATAATGATTGTTTCAAAAAATCTTAAATTTTGGTAGCGAAAAGCAATAAGTCTGTACATTTGACCGAGGCAGAAAAAAAAAATTCTCATTTTGACCTCGGTCAAATGTACAGACTTTCTGCTTTTCGCTACGAAAATTTCGGATTCATTGGAATAGTTAATATTTTGTCTTGGAATAAATTGGATCCCGCAGGCGATCAGTTTTATAGTATCAAACAGTTCGGAGTACCGAAAAAAAAATATTCTCATTTCGACCTAGGTTAAATATGTACGGATTTTCTGCTTTTCGCTACGAAAATTTCGGGATCATTGAAATAGTCAATATTTTGCCTTGGAACCGATTGGATCCCGCAAGTGATCGGTTTTATAGTATATAATGAACATTTGAGGTAGAGCAAATGTGGGTGGGTTTTTTTTTTTATATTGGCCCAATAGTACCCCTGTAGGCCTAGTCCACTCTCTACCTACTATACCTATAATTTAAGAAAGTAGAATTAGGGGGGAATTACGAAGCGAAAGTAGAACTGACTGAGAGGGTTGGTATATTTTATAATTATAAAAATATTAATTACAAACAAAGAGCATTGTCCTTGAGGAACTGCGAGTCTAACTAGCTAGTCAAGAGCTACTACCGAATGATTGGTATGTTATATTTGAAAAAATATAAAATACCGACAAGAGAATTGCCCTTGAGGAATTGCAAGTCATTTTGTCGAGTTTTAATTGAATAGAGATGTCAACCGATGCCCATGTCTGGTAGAGCGTTGGTAGGCTTTTTCTTAAAGCCTCGATTTCGGTGTGACTTTTATGTTATTGGATAGTTCACAACAATCATTATCCCTAGCGGACTTTGCCAGCCTTAGCTTGGCATGTTCGTACAAAAATCCAACTCACATCAAATCCAAACGAGTTTCAACCATCAAACGCACGACTCATTGATGGGTGTTTGACGGTCGGTTTGATGAAAACCAACAGAGTTCCAACCATTTGACCCAGATGTACTTGAGACTCGGTCGATAGTTGGTCGAATCGCAAATTCGCACATTGGTTTACGGTACAATTTTTTAATGCGAGAATATCGTCAGGTGTGCACCATATATAACATATGATAGTTACTCTCCAATTCTATGACTCACGTACTAACGTCCTAACTCCTGACCCAATCTCCCATTCAGTTATCAATAGATGAAATAGAAGCAATCTTCGTTCTATTATTCCCTTTAATGAGTATTTGTTGTAGCGATAATTTATTTATCGTTTCATTAATCATCATAATTAAATTATATCAATCAGTTTTACAATTCGTACGGTATTCTAATTTCGTTATTTTAAGGACGTTTTATATAAGGACGTTTTATTTTGTTCTTAAGAAAATTTCTGAAAATCATCTTTTGAGCTTATTATCGAATATCTTGAGGCAATTTTTTTGTGCAGCTAAAAGAAATCAGTCAAAGTGTTTATACCGTACAAGTTTCAATACAATAATCATAACATTACTCTGGAAAAAAAATAAAAATTTCATATCTATACTTTTTATCGTACCATAAATTTTTTTTATTGTTTTTGACGTAAAGAACGCTTCGTCTTCTTTTTTTCGTACACGTGTCTACAATTCCCACTTGCTATAAAAAGTTGATGATAAAAATGTTAAAATGAACCTTTTTTCACGTAGAGTTGAAAACTAAATTACCACAAGCGGCCAAATTATTAATATCACATACGATCGACTGTAATAATTCTCAATGATGGGACGATTGATGAGCGAGAATTCGTTAAATTATCATTTTAAAATTTCAAGAAAAAAATTTGACCGAAAAATAGCGACTCGAATGTTTTGAAAATGTTAACAGTGGGTACAGCAGATAATAATTTAATTGGTGAAATTTGAAAACTTTAAAAACGTATACGATATTTTTTAATTAACAAGCGATTTTGCATGACGCGTAAATAAACACACACCATCTGTATTGTGTGCATTGTACGCATGTTAGACGGTATTTTGGTATATCGGATAATGACTTTCTACAAGGTTAATTATACCGCAATGGCACCTGCATAATGTACCATTGCGCATAATTGTTTACCTTTTTTTTTACTATAATACAATTCTCGTACTAGTTTCATCAATATAAGACAGCAATATGATTACAACAAAAATTTTATTCAATACGAAAAATAAAAAATTTCGAGGACCTAAAATCATGTTTTACAAAAAGAATGTATTTTAAGGATGTTTTTTTCGACTATTTATGTCCCTGTCCCATAAATTTCTCACATTTTCTCGGTGTAAGAATAGGGGAAACGGGGTCGAAAACAAGCTTTCAATATTGACTCAGGATTTTTTATATTATTAAACGTATACCAATCGTACCCCTATACCCTCTCTTGATACACGAATCATCAAACGGAGTCCAATTGTTCCAATTGGTCCAATTGTTGAGTCCAAACGGAATTTCCAATTGTTCGAATATTTTTATGAGGTGGGGAGATGTATTGCACAAAAAGTCGAGCTTTTCTATCTACCTGTATCGAATTAGCCTCGTCGTTTTTTCACAATAGTTATCGACGCGTCGAACGTTTCGTTGCAATTTAGCTGCCGTATCTCTTTTGACATAGCTAATATGCGTTTGCGTAAGTACAGCGTTGAAATCTATCGTGATTAATTTTTTTTTTGTCGATAGCTTAACTGTAACTCTTGGAAAATTGCATTTTATTATTTTTACTTTGAGGTACCAGAATCGAAATTACACGAAAGTTCGTAATCGATTGGTAAACATATATGGAGTGAAAAATTTATTGCCAAAAAAAAAAATTCTCCGCTGCAAAAATAAATTTGTAACGAGTGAAATTATTGATGATATAAATTTCGATAAACGAAGACGTTTCATTAAATTATTTTAAACGTGTCTTTGTCAGTTTGCTTGATCGGTATTGCTACGTTGTACGTGGCATTGACCTTCGGTACGGAAAATTTTTCGTTTTCCAATCACGGTACTTCGCAGAGAGTGAATTCAATCGTGAAAGATGTGAATAATAGCGAAACATCTCCGGGACAAACGAAGAAAGTTCTCAAGATAATAAAACATCGCTTAAGAAAATTTTCGGCCCAATTTTTGAGGGTATCGTTGTACAATCGAACGACAAGATGGCATCGCTATCAATGATACACAATTTACTATATTTATCCTTTTTTTCTATGCAGCGCTGCGTTTATCATGATACGACTTCTAGTGAGGTAATCTCACCCTTCAGCGCTGCCAGTGTCCTGACGATGTTGACAGGGGCACGAGAAGATCTGAAAGAAATACTCGGGATTCTTGCGCTCTCAAAGAAGAATGATTATCTTCCGTATCTCGGATTTCGGGAAATCATCGATAGTTTCGAGGTGAGTTATTTTGAAAGAGAAAAGAAGAGAAAAACGAAACATGGCTTCCTTACTATTTTATCTCGCTCAAGAAGCGCCCTCTGTGCGAATAAGTGGGTTATGTTGAATTTTCGCGCTTCCTTATATAATTGAAGCTGTTCGAGCGAGATATGATGATCGGCCATCAATGTGCCAAGTAATTGTAACGTTGATACGGGGGGGGTTATTGACTTTCTTTTACGAAAAAAAAGTATCTTTTGTTAGCCAAAGCAAGATAACCATCGATAATTAAAAAACAATGATATTACAGAATTATAACGAAGGCGAGCTGGGCGTGGCCAACAAGATATTTCTTGATTCCGCTTTGTCGGCCAAACCCGAGTTCATCGAATATTTTGCGAAAGTCTTCGAGTCAACGGTGGAAAGTCTCGATTTTCAGAATAAATTCGAAGCGAAAAAAAAGATCCACGACTGGTTTGCGAATCAAACGAAACGTCACAACATACCGCTCCTCCCACCGTGTAATATTTTCTCTCCTGGCTCTTTCATTTTTAAGCTTTCCGTCGTTGCTCATTTTACTTTCTCATGGAGGAAGCAAAATTTCTTTTTGCAAAATTTTCATTTTTTTCCGGAATATTCATACTAGTGCATTTTGAGAAAAAATGTCTTGACGTCGTTTGTCTTCAGAAATTGTGCTGAAATTTTGCGGTATAGCTTTCCTTTTTACAGATGGGTTTGCGTCCGACACTGCTGTGATTATTTCCAGCGTTGTCTACTTTAAGGGCATCTGGAAATCAAGATTCGACCCCAATGATACGAAAGAACGTCGCTTCTTCCGTTCGGATAAAGATGAACGATGCATACCGACTATGTACGCATTTGGCCGTTATCGTTACGGTGAACTTCCCCAGTACAACGTCACATTTGTCGAAATCCCGTACAAGGTAAGTTTACCAAACAACAACAAAAATAGCGCTGATTCCTGCGAGCTACCCATTACTGCATTGGATTCGCACGAGGTCACACAGGTGAACTGCGAAAAACCCGTGCTGATAAAGACGCTTCTTTCGATTGACCTTAACAGGGATCATTAGTCTTCCGAAACATAATTTTCCACTCAGAAATCTCATGCACCAATCAGCGTAAGACTAAGCGGTCATCCATCCAAGCAATTATTAATTATCTAATTATCTAATTATTGCTACCTCATATGGTATAGACCGTGAAAGCTACAGCCCGATCCATCGCTGTCCGTCATCATTGCTACCTACTTTTTTTTTTGTTTTACAAAGATTAACAGAGCTACTTATATACGGGTCTGCATACCCCTCTTTTTTCGGTGCAGCGATTTTTCAAGATTAAAAAAAAAAAAATTCGATAAGATTAATTTTATTCCTTATTCCCTGGTTGATTTTATGATTTCTCTTTATACAGACTGATCGTTCTGGTAACGCTATCAGCATGTTCATCTTAAGACCAAACAATTTGCTCGATCATAAGAAGCTGTTGAAAAATTTGGAAACCATTTCAATAGCTAAACTTCGTCGGGCTTCAAAGAGGAATAACGTTCACCTCTACCTGACGAAATTCAAAATCTTATCTCATTCAGGGTACTCGATACCTCTCTCTTTGGTTAGTCTTTACCCTGGCTCAAATTTGATCGTATCGACTAACGAGAAACAATGAAAATCAATAATTGCTCGTGACTTTTTTTGTATTCTCGCAGTTGAAAATGGATAACATGTTCACGATTAAATCAAATCTTTCGAAAATCGAGAAAACATTTGACTTGAAGTTCCCCATTGTTCTGAACAACGCTATCATCGAAGTCGATGAGAAGGGTGACACAGCCATGGACGCATTTGGTGAGTTCTTCGAGCTTTATTGTATGCCGTAACCATCCGTTGTATGAGTTGCGCCCCTTCTTATTATAGCGGTACAAATAAATTACTGAGGTTTGGATTTTCTTTTTATCGTAGTTTTTCTGAAATTCCACGACCTAAAATTTACCGCAACATGCATGATTCTTAGTTTGCAGTGCAAATTCTTTAATTCGAAGCCGTATCGATCCGTATATAAACGCAGACATGGCCAAAATTCAGTTTTTTAGTTACATTCCAAAAACTGACACCGTCAATTCTTATGTGGTAGCTGCCGATTGTTATTTTTTTTTCATCTTTACTAAAAAATATTGCCACCGAATGAATTTATTTGAACAATTGGACAATCAGCAGGAATTTTTTAATTGTAATTATTCAATTGTCATTGAGCAAGTAAATTTTGCATATCTGTGTTGTAATGGCATGAGATCACCGCTTGTCGAAGCGATGCTTCGTCAAATATCCGCTAGATGGCTTCTTGCGAAGCACTTCCCGTATGAGATTCTCGTAAGAGCCGCATATAAAACCCAGAGCGTCAAGCATTTAATTACCTCATCTCTAGCCTATGTAATCAGGTTAAAATGATAATTTAAATCGTGTTAACAGCCTGAGCTCGCAAGTTTACTCGCTGACTAACCCAAACGAATCACATGATGATTCGCATCGTCTTAATAATAACATTTGAATAAAATTGGTTCTGCGTCTTTTACTAGGAACTACTTATAAATATCGAAATCCCCAATCCGACGATAGACAACAGGACATCGAATTCAGGGTGGATCGTCCTTTCATCGGAATCGTCGCTACCACTGGCAAGATTCGCGCCAATGTCCTTATCTTTCAATTTACCGGAGACACCGCATTGCAGCCTGCCATATTTTCTGACAAAACTGATGACACGTTGTGTCGATCGGTACGATATACCTAATAGAGTACTACGCCTCTAGATAGATACAATTAATATAGTCTCTAGATAAGGAAAGTCGAGCTACTGATATACTTTATGATATTGAAATTTGCATCGTTGGAATGCAACGAAAATAGGTTTAAAAAAAAAAAAAATAAACCATTTCCAGTATTGTTTTGAAGTCGAAGATCGTTTAAACGTTTTTTCGGTTTTTTTTTCGCGACCCGGGGCCTAAATATGACAGTAAAGCGTTGACAGTACTGGGAATTATTTTTATTTTATTTAAAAAAACCTATTTTCGTTGCATTCCAACGATGCAAATTTCAACATCATTATACTTTGCGTGGAAAAATTTAACATTTTGTCCTATCACCCCTGTGAATTTTCCTTAGAATATCCACACGGGTCCTCCATGAAAATAAAGTTTATTCGAGATTTATAGGAAGATGTATAATTAATATATGCGTTTTATCCAGCGACGTTTTTATATATCCTCTGAAACTTTTATCATCGTTACTCGTGTCTCCCCGGCGTGGCCGATGTTAAGCATGATTTCGATTAAAACAGTTTTCTATTAAGAATATACTTACCATCATTCATGTTCGAAAGTCATTTTGTAAATCCAATTGGTTAAAAAGAAAATGTTGGGCGCTGCTCATGTCCGGTAGAGCGTTGGTAGACTTCAGTTTGGAGCTTTGATTCCGGTAGGACTTGTTATTGGATAGCAGTCCACATCAATAATTATCCCTAGCCCCTTACATTGGTTTGTTCGTATCAAAATCCAACTCAAACCCAACCAAGTTTCAACCATCAAGCGTAAAACTCCATTAACAGTTTGTTCATTAACAGTTCATACACGTAAAATTCATTAAGAGTTCATTAAAGGTTGGACAAAAATCAACAGATTTCCAACTATTTGACGCAGAAGTGGTTGAGATTCGGTCGATAGTCGGCCAAATCAACTGCATGCACACTTTATCCTTCAATGATCGAAACTCGCGATTGGGTTTTTTGGTGCGGTTCGATTTTTTTCACAAAACAACCGCGGTTCTCTTCGAGCTAGAAGTTCGCCAGGAAATCAGTTGTTTCTCTGAGGAATTTGGGAATTTGAACGGGTATGGACCACAAAAAATGCCATGACAGTTACTCTACAGTTCGAGGATTCACATTAGTACTCTCCTGACCCGATCTCTCCGATCAATCATCAATTAGATGACATAGAAGCAATCTTCGAAATCTTATTTTCTTTAATCGCGGACATATTATGTACCGACTTATACATGTATGTAAAACACACTACTGTAACTTCTCATCCAATAATTTCAACGTTTTCTTCAATTTAGCTGGTTCGTGGCTGAAACCCCACATTATACACATCGTGTGTTCCTTCGTGGGCAAACCTCGCAGAGGTTCGTCCGTCTCGAACCACTGCTTATGCGTCTCCTTTATGTTATCCACGATCGAACGAAGATTCTCATTTCTCTTGATGTCCCACGTGATATCTCCGTCCGGAATTTTCATCGATCGAAGTTTCTTGTAATCACCGTCCGCTTGTTCGTAAGCCCTGGACAAATAAAACGATTATGTAAACGCCGTGTTCACACAAGCTGTATATAGGAGGCATTCTTCATCAACTGGGCCCCTTTTTTTGGTCAACCGCTCGGATTAAAAAAAAAAAAATCTGCTAGTTTGCAATATCAGTTAAAAGGAACTTTCATGAATTTTTTCAAATTTTTTGAGGCCTTCGTTGAGGATTTACGTTTTTTAACAAAGAATATACCATATTTCAGAAAATAATTATATTAGATAGAATAATTAATAATATATTAGTAATAATTAATATATATTGATATTAATATATATATATTAATGTTAATATATTAATATATATATTAAATTTGAGCGAGCAGTGGCCCAGTTGGTCCGACTCTGGACTGCCACGCAGGCGGCCAGGGTTCGATCCCGCGGCCGGCACCAATGGATTTTTCCAGATGCTTTTTCTGCGAGCTCGGTGGTTCGAAACCCACCTTAAATTGTAGGTTCTCACAAATACACTGGGCCAATAGCAATGAGGTTGCAAAAATCGAGGGAGAAAAATAGTTCCGTAAATGAACAGAAAAACTAAAATAGTGGGCCCAGTGTAAGAGTGATAGAGGGTATGAAAGTGTTGTAAAAAGCCGAAAAGGCTATGCAAGTAAAACTTACTACTACTATAAATTAATATTAATTAATATTAATATATATTATATCCATATAATCGGTAAACATTTTCTGGACATCATTCGAGAATATATTTCGAATAAAAAGGTAAGTAGAAAGCGGTTCCATGCGTATTTTTCTTATCTGCCCTCTGCTGGGTACGGCGTTCACATTGCATGTATATAGTTACTCGAAAAGTATTATTTGTCACTTCCTCCTTAGCCAGTCACGCCAATTTTTGTTATGCGACAGGGGGTGCTCTCTGTTATTCGCATATATGCGATATATTCTCGAACGATGACCAGAAAATATTTACCAATAATATGGACCAACTTTTTTTTCGGGTTACAGACGTGTTTCAATTTTTTTTTACATTGTAACCATGATAGGTATCACTGAATTTTTTTTTCGTAGACCTACGACCTAACGACAGACATCCTGTAAAATTTGTACCCAAATCCAAAGTGTGGAATTAGGTTTAAAAAATTGTTATTATTAATTTTTTGCTAAATTTCAACTTTCTCGTTGTGGAAAAATTATGACTTTTGTTTTTTTTATCGATAACCGGGAGAAAATAAAAAAGTTTTTATTCTTATGGTTTTTTTTTGTGCGATGGTTATTTTCTGAGATATGGTATTTTTAGTGAAAAAAAAAAAAACGTAAATCCTCAACGGAGGCCTCAAAAAATCTGAAAAAAATCATAAAAATTCTTTTCAACTAATATTGCAAACTGAGCAGATTGAAAAACGAAAATCCGATCGGTTGACCAAATAAAGTGGCCCAGTTGATGAAGAATGCCTCCTATATAGATCGAAAAATTTTGATGAAAAACTTCATACTTGACAAATTCAGAAATCTCGAGCCCGTGTTTTTCTGCCAGCGGTACGTATGCATGCACGAGATCCAGTGTCAAGTATCCAAAATTTTCGCTCGATCGGTGATTGACGTTATAATCGGTAATCCAATTTTCCAATACCTCAACAGCGGCCCTCATGTTATCGATTTTTTGCTCGTCCTTCGTGCAAGATATCACTCTCGCGGCTCTTTTTATGAGACCACTGATCGCGTGATACTGATACGACACGTCTCTTCCTTCCAAAAATTTAATGCTTCTCAGTGCTTTTTCCTTGTCCTTAAAACCCAAACCCCTATCCTCCTCCGGTTTTCCCGACTCGGATTGCTTCTTCGGTGTTTTCTTCATTGGCTCCTCATTCTCGCTGCTTTCATCGCTACTGTGACGTGATTCGTTGCTTCTCTTTGTACCTTGCTTATTCGTCGTTTCATCCATTACCATCTCGTCCGTGGCTTCATCGGCCTCGGCTAATGGCGATATTTTCGATATTTTCGGCACGAGAGCTTTCAATTTAGCTGGATCCGGACTGTAAGCCAGGAGGATACACTGAACGTGCTCCTTCGAAGGATATCCTTTGCAAAGATCGTCATTCGTCTGGTACCACTCGAAATTCACCGATTCAACGTTACTCATGATTTCTTTCAACCTTTTGTTTCTCTCAATGTCCCAAGTAACGCCGCACTCCTCATCATTGATTCTAACGCTTCGCATCGCTTTGTAATCACCATCGACCTTCTTGTAAGCCCTGGATCATAATTTTCAGTCGTCGTATTATAATGATCGTGATATATTTCCCTCATGCAACATTGAATTTGAATATTTGAGTCATAAAATGATTGGTGAATTTTTAAATTTCTATTGTTACGTTTACGTGCACTATTTTACCTATTATTAGCTATTAATTTTTGTAAGTTACGATATTTGAAGAAACGTAAACCATGTAAATCAAGTTTGAGCTGACAGATACAACATATGTGAGTTACAAAAATTAAGTTGCCATATTTAAGCTCAATCTCCAGCGATAATAGAGCACGTAAACGGCGTATAACAGAATTCGACTAAAGGAAAGCACACATCGATGCGTGCTTTCCAATTAGAGCACAGTGCGACACAGTGTCGATATTTCTGATGGAATCGGCCTATCCGAGCAAAGGAATACACCAGAAATGTCAACTCTGTGTCGCACTGTGTTCTAATTGGAAAGCATGCCCGATTGCTCGAAAAATCGAATGAAGCGTCGATTGCTCGAATTCGGAGGTTGTGTCGAATTTTTTCGAAATTCTTCATCGTTCAGAACAAGAATACGTGCAGTTATCCTATTTTTATTACGTTTACGTGCACTGCTTTACGTGTTATTAGCTGCTAATTTCCCTGACTCACGATATTTGTAAAAACGTAAACGGGATGGAATTCAAGTTTTAGCTGACAGATATATTTGAGTTAAAAAATTAAGTGGCCAGATTTAACGATGTTTCTCTGTTATATCGATATCGTGTCATCGACTTGAAATTTTTACAGCCTATTATGGCGTGCATCCTCAAAACGTGTGTATGTAAAGATTCAATGAGATTAGGAGTCTCGTTGTCGAGATATTAAATATTTTAAAAAACATTTTTTAATGTGCGCCTACAATACTCAATAAATTCGCCGGTTTGCATACCCATATCTCTACGTGAGAGAAACAAGAGAGAATCGGATCGCGCATGAACTACCCGTGTATTTTATCATTAAGGATGTTCCTATGTTATATCGATATAGTGTCATTGACTTTAAATTTGTACAGCCTATTATAGCGTTTATCCCCAAAACGTGTGTGCAAAGATTCAATGAGATTAGGAGCCTCGTTGTCGAGATATTAAATATTTAAAAAAAAACATTTTTTAACATCCGTTCTTATGGCCACACATGAAAAAAAAACAGGTTCCAATCGTTCTATAATTCACGAACTTGAAATGCCAGCACCTTTAAAAAATTGCATGACCTAGTTCTATTTATAATAAAATCGTGTGCGAAAGCTCACCTCAATTAGGAGAATTTTCGTTGAGTAATTATAAATGGAACATATTTGAAAATGCCGAAAAAAGAGGCGTACGCTGTCGATGATTATAGACGCGACGGATAATGTTGCTGAACTCAACTAGTCAAATGAGGTTTCTTTTTCAGAATAAAATCCTGGAGTTTTTTCTTTGCCTCTTTTCATAGTAAATGGCATAAATAATAACTCATAAAATATACATTATTATCCCTCTCAACATTTTGGCAAGGGAAAAATATAAACAATTAAATTTTGTCACTTTTTGCGCTTCAACTCGAAACGCTGTTCAAACTATACGTAATAGAGTAAAATTGCTCACAAATCATTTTCTAGCTAAATAAATTCTGTACAAAAAAGTCCGCGCCGGCATGTATTTAAAGTTAATAATTCAGGTGTGGGAGGCGTCCAAAGTTGTGAAAGTAATTAAACTAAAAACCGTTTCACGCAGTTGACCTTATTTTAATTTAGTAATAAATAAAGTTTTTTAGGCGGTAATGGCTTTCTCGTTGGGCCCAGTTGACGTATGAATTTTTATGCATTTTTAATTCAACGCTAACACGGTGATATGTAATTTATCAACTAATGGGTCTCCTGTTCTGCGATTGCACAAAAATCACATTTCCTCGTCACGCTACTTCCGACACATTCCACTCATTCGCTGTTGACTTTTAATACATGCTGTCGCGGACTTTTTTATAGAAAATTTAATCCCCTAGAAAATTGTTGCCGTGCAATTTTCTTCTATCTTGAATAGTTCGGACAGCGTTTGGAGTTGAAGCTCGGAAAACGTGAATTTTGAAATTTTTTTTTGCAACATAAACGTTAATATTTCAAAAACTTACACGAGTATATTTCCTATCATTTTTATACGTTGTTATCAATGCCATTTACTATCGACTAGCGTTGAAACAAAACCCCATAGTTCTAATTCTGATTTCGAGAAGACAAATTGACTGGCCGAGATGAGTGAGGATTAGACGTTGGCACACCACTGAGCCTTTTGCCTGTGTATAATAAGCATAGGGGACCCCCCTCGGACGACTCGTCCCGCAAACAGAGCAACATCCTAACAGACTTCTACACTAAAAGAAACTGCGTATCGATTGCTCGAACTCGGAGGTTTTGTCGAGGCATATTCGCTCTATTTTTCCGAAATTCTTTATCGCTTAGAAAAAGTATTCGTGCATGCAGATGTCTTATTTTGATTCGCAATTTATATACTACTGCAGTTATGAGTTTATCCCGATTAGTTTGCATGCACACACTTTTCATAATTTTTACCAACAGTCATTTTCCTCACTATTTAGGACACTATTTCTAAACGTTTTTATTGCTTTCTTGCGTGATGCTCGAGATCAACGTAAACGGCAACGTATTTTCCTTAACGGAAATCAAGTAACACGCAAACGCCTATGATTATACTGAGCAAGTAATAGATTTTGTGCACGTAAACGTAGTATATGATGGGTTAAATGCGTTAGGAATATTTTTTTTTAAATAATAATTTTCTTTCAAAAATAATATCTTGGTGACACTCACGTGTAAAAGTCTGTGTCAAGGATACCATAATTTTCAGCCAGAGGCTTGAAAGCCTCGACGGTCTCGATTGGCAAATACGATAAATTAGTTTTTCCCCGATTTTCTTCTCTGTAATCACGCAGCCACTCGTCAAAGACTTCAATAGCCTCGCCAATATTACACTTCTTTGTTTCGTCCTTTGTAATTTTAAGAATTTTCTTGGCGCTCGTGCAGTAATTATTGATAGCACGATACTGGTAACTTATGTCACGACCCTCCAAATATTTCAAGGTGTACAGGGCTTTCTGCCTGTCTTTGTATCCCATAGATTCATTCTTCGTCTCGGATTCGTGTTCGTCCATTTTTTTTTTTTTTTACTGTATTGCAAGAATTATAATTTTCAGGGAAAATTGACAATTATTAAGGAATTTTCGTTGATACGATATAATTATTTAAGATGAAACTCTTATTTATTTTCTTGATTTTTAATTAATCAACGAAGGAAAATCAACGAAAGACTTGGTATAGAGTATGACCGCGAAAGACTGAGAGATGTCTCGTGTTTGATTTGGTTTGCCGTAGAGCACATCTGGTCTGGTAGAAGCACAAAAACGGGCTAGACCGGCTAGACAACGTACTTTCCAGCTGCCTCCAGAAGCAGGACGTACGAACCAAGTACGAACTACGACTGATTCTGTTCCAAGTGCTGACACCTAGCGGATGCGTGACGAGCTCCGGTAGCGAGAATCAAACCGGGGACAAACGCGGATAAGTAAAAAAAATCGTTAATCCCAACGAAAACTTGGGGAAGAATTTTTGAGAGTTTCATATTAAACATTTCCCTGGAGTTCGTTCACACGTATCATTATTATTTTATATTTTTGAGGAAAATCTAGCATCCTCTCTTATACAGGAAAAAAAAATGTTTGCATTTTTCTACTGCGCATGGGTATAAAGTATACTTATGCCATGGAAAAATCTTATTAAAATCGAATTAATCCGTCAAATATATTACCAATATTTTTATCTGCTGAAACTTTAATTATCCTCAAGCAAATCTCACTTCGTACCGGTATATATCTTTCATGCGAACTTCGACGACACGAAACATCGACTGTTGTTGAATTTCAGATTGCTAGTCAGCCTCGACTCATCACGTTGACTCACAGAGTGAGAGATATAGAGAGAGAGAGAGAGAGAGAGTAAGAGAGAGAAGGTGGACTGTGTAAAAGCCACACACTTTGAAGAGATTCACTCACATTCGAAAATTATCCAAGCCACGTATACATGCGATGTATAATCTGACTTTTGTCATGGCTCGAAATAGGCCAATACTAAAATTCGCATGATACACACACACTCAATGCTGTTACGTCAGTGCCTGTTCCGATGTCGTCTCCGGTATGACCTTCTCGTGTGGCTCGTTCGACTCTCCTCGACGAGAAAACATACGATCATATGCGACAACGGGAATAGAGCAGAAAAAAAAAAATATAATCGAAACATAACATATAACCAGCCTACTGGAATCCCGAAAGTAAATTATAAATAACGATGAATTTTAAACTAGACTTTTGTGCAGCCAATGTGTGCCAGATTTTGTGCCAATGATTCTTCAGCTTTAATCGTTCTTTCTCGTAGTTTATTAAAGCGGTTTTCATTGAGGATATTGAAGGAATACGAAAAAAAAAGCTTAGAGAGTCACTCATTTTGAATATGTTTCTTTTTTTTTATCGATACTATACTTAGGCTTTCCCAGAAAAATATTGTAAACAATATATTACTTTTTGATGTGTAAACATCTTAGCGCTCGGTCTACGGTAGGGGCTAGCTGGGACTTCGAGCGTCAGATGTAAAACTTCGACCGTCAGCGTAAGATCCGTGTCTATGTGAGCGCGTGAATGTGTGTGTGAGAGCGCCACACGGTGGGGGCTAACCAACACTTCTATGTATAGGACATCGGCGCCGCGCAGGCGTGAGCAGCGTACAGCGCGCACCGTGGTCCGTGTGAGAGCCCGTGAATGTGTGTGTTTCGACAGCTGATAGCTGATGGTACGGGCTAAGATTAAGGAGGTACGACTAGTATGAAGAATCCAACTGACGGACTTGAAATTTTTATATGTTTTTGCCGAATACTTTATGCGCCTATTGCCAAAATTTGAGCTATATTGACCGTTTAGTTTATTCGTAATAAAATTGCAAAGTCGAGCAGTTTGAGTTACTAAAGCACGTCGTCTTATGGAGACGGTTAACCGGAAGTGCTGTGATCACGGTTTTGCTGCTCACGTATCCAACTACACCCGTTGAAAAACTGAAACTTGATAGATTAGATATAATAGATATTGTAAAAAATTGAAAAATTACTCTTCACCGTGTAGTTCTGGCACTACATCATAAAAAAGTTTCAATTTCCGGTTGTAAATGGTCAGAACGATCAAATAGCACCCACAGACTTAGCAACGTCGCGAGTAACAGCTGATGGGTTTCGGCAAACATAACCTAGCTTTGTTTTGATGTTAGCAACGAGGATAGAGTCATCTTCGTTGGTCACGTATACCAACTTATAGCATCGCCAATGCGACGTTGCCAAGTGTTCACTTCAAATTCCATCATGTTATTTATGGAGTTTTATTATTTATCACGTATCAATTATATGTATAATTATCATTCTGCCGATCGTATTAATTCCACTGAGGTAATTCAAGTCTATTTTAATAGGTTTTCGGCTGATTTTTTAAAATGTTTTTTAGTCCGTTTTTGTGGTAGACATGTCATTATTATTATGATGGAGACTACTATCGAGTCGTTGACAATCTAATTTTTCAGTTTTTATTAGTTCATGCGCAATAAATTAATCATTTACCACAAAATTTTTCACATTATAATCGATAATATGAATAATCAATGCAAATAAACATAAATCAGAACAGCTGTGGGTAAAATGAATTTAGACTTTTTTTTGACTCCAAAGAACTAGTCGTACCTCCTTAACCAATGCACGACCTCAATTTTCCCACACCAAACTGACGCGAGCTCAAATGTTTACACATCAAATTTCGTGAGTTCCAACGCCAACTCACACGTTTTTTTATTAAAAATTCCTAAAACCACAAAAATCCCAAAAGCATGAGAGAAAAATATAAATATATTTTATCATTTTTTTTCCATCGGGGTAATTAATGAGCATGTTCATTGAAAAAGTCGGAGATTTTTCTAGGAAATAGTTGTTTATTAGATCATTTTACATTCCAATAAACCCAGGCGATATAATTTTTTTTTCGCACATCTGGATAAATTAACACTCTCGAGCTCTCTTGTTTCACTATATTTACAGATTTTTTTTTTTTTTACTATATAATTTCACAACTAAATCCCTCCGAGAAGCAAAGGAATTAACGATTATTATTTATTGCACACACGTATATGGAGCACACACGCTCCGGTGTACTTGCGCTCATACGCTTGAGCACTCATCTCGTCCGTAAAGCAAACGAATTATTTTTAGAAAAAAAAAAAATCCAGGTTATCTTTTCTTTCACATAAATGCATGTCCCGATTTTTCTTGACCTTGCACTCATTCGTTTACGAAGCATTCAACCTATACTCGGCTATTCAGATTTTCGAAAAAAAAAATTCGGGACATAGCTCAAAGGGTCCATGAATGTCCATGAATTAATTCAGATTTTTCTAAGGGAATACTTTATCCACGAAAAAAAAAAATTAAGAAATTCTAGTGAAATAAAAAAAAATTAAAGTTCCAACGTGAAAATTTACTTTCAGATTTTTTTTTTCGCTGATAGAGCATTAGTTCGAAAAATCTGAATTAATTCGTGGACATATTTCTGACACTTTGAACGAATGCCGGATTTTTTTTTCAAAAATACAAGCAGCTCAGTTGGCCAGAAATTTCAGAATAAATAAATAAATGAAGAAATAAATAAATAAATAAAACTGAGATCACAACAAGTCACATTGGCACTTTGAGTCACGTTGGACAGTCAATGAAGAATTTATGTACACAATTATCCATTGATTTCGCGAAGATCCGAAGTGGTCTATTCCCTCATCGTCAATGACGAGGCGTCATATGCTCTCTAATATTTTCTGGACGAAATTGAACCAACATGTACAACGCTCTAGGCGAGAAGAATTTTTATAACCCGATTAACAAAATCTTCTGTAACCTACGATTCAACGAGATCCTCAACAGACGCAGCTGCCTATACCGAGACAGGTATAAGGTGCTTGTTCGATTTTTGGAGGGCTCGTTGAATCGATGATCGGTGGCTGTGACAGAGACCCGTTCGTCGATGGCAATTGGGACAGGCGTTGTCCCGATTCGTAAGCCAGCGTTGTCGAGTCCCTCGTTCTTCCGGGACTCACGGTCTCGGTATTGTAACTTGGCCTTGACGTTTCTTGAGCTCTGCCGATGTCAACCGGAAGGTTATCGTGAGCGGACAGTCGACCATAGTTGAGAAAAGTTTCTGTGTATCCGGACGCTGGATGATGATAATGATGATTCGTGGTGTACTGATGAGAGTGATAACGACTTGGTGGTGTCTTGAAACCCTCATTTGTGCCGAGATATTGGTGAAGATGATGGTGGAGACTTGGCGATGTGTAAGCTAAATTTAAAAAAGGAAATTCCATTGTCACGTCGTTATATATTCGTAGAAGTTTTTAGTGATTATTAGTTCGTATAACGTTTGCATGGCGGTGCAGAAAAATTGGGTAATTATTTACTTTGACGGCTTTTCCGAATATGGGGTGTTCTTGGTTTTTTTTTCACGTCAATACGTTTGTTTTGGTTCCAATAATGATAATCAGGTGGTAGAGCCTGAAAAAATTAAAGGGTTATACAGGAATATTCAAAATTTGTTTGTTGGAAGCTGTTGTGCACGTGGAAGGTCTGCCGTACGAGAAAGGTGTTTGCTGCTGGTGTGTAGGGGGTCAGGGGGGTGCAACCCCTTTGCGGGGTCAAGAGGCAGAGCCCCTTGCGGGGTTGGAGATGGTGGAGCCCCCGCAAAGGCACTAAATATAGTTTTTGAATGCAAATTTATGTTATTTATCGCGACACCACCGGCGTGAGGTGAATACTCGCGGTGTGTTTACACTCATGAAAGTAAGAGACGTGTTGACGATTACGCACTCGGTTTATTTACATTCTGAACGCTCAAATTTTCACCTGTAGCCCCACTTTTATTTCTTTTCTTCTATAATACTAAATAAATTTCAACATACATCAATTTTTGTTCAAGAAACTGGATAAAACAGGCACTTTGCAGAGTTCCATCGGCCTTTTTTAGAGCCCCATCGGCACTTTTTAGGGCCACCAAACATTTACAACGAAGTTCAAAATCTGTATATCGTTTGAGTGTAAGGATTTAAGCGTGAGTTTTTGAGTGCGAGTGTTAAGTTTGAGTGGGAGTTATATTTAAAAAATATATTTAAAAAATTCATTGAAAAATGCATTTAAAAATTATGTTTAGTGTCTTTTGGTAGTTAGTGTCCCTGGGGCCGGAGTTCCCCCAGGGAGGGAGCTCCACCCCGTCCACCTCTGCAAGGGGCTCTTCCCCTTGAACCTGGTGAGGGAGGGGGGGGGGTTGCATCCCCCGGACTCCCCGTGCCCCAGTAGCAACACCTTTCGCATACGACACACCTTCCCAACAAACAAATTTTGAATATTCCTGTATAATCCCTTAATTTTTCAGGCTCCGCCACCGGATTATAATTATTGGGACCAAAACAAACTTGTTAGCCCAAAAAACCCCAGGAATTTGCGAAATTCGGAAGAGCCATCAAAGTATAATTAATTACCATCGATGAGTAGAACGATGGTTCTATAGTCTTAACCATTGAATAATTAACACCTTGTCGATGCATTAATCGATGAGTAAAACAATCGTTCTATATTGACTTAGCTATTGAATAATTAACATAATTTATATGCATTGTCCTACTCATCGTTCGATTGACTTGACCATTGGATAATCAACACCTTCTCCATGGACTATTCTAGTCACCGTTCTAATGACTCAACCATTGGATAAGCAATGCCATCTCAATGTCCCACTCATCGTTCTATCGACTCAACCATTGAATAATTAACACCTTGTCTATATATTGTCCGGCTCATCGTTCTATTGACTTAACTATTGAATAATTAACACCTCATCTACATATTGTCCAACTCATCGTTCTATCGACTTAACCTTGTCTATGCATTGTTCTGATCATCGTTCATTGACTTTGTTACATCCAAACCCAACCTTACCACACCGATCAGCATTTCGACACAATCCTACCACACCGACATACGTCTCAGCATTCTTCTACCATATTAACCGGCAGCAAGAAGAGCTCTGACTAACCAACCGTCACCAGAATGCGTTACGGAATCATCTCAAGCGAATCAGTTACAAGCACTGCGCACACTCCTGGTGAAGGTGACCTAACACCTAACCAACGTATACTCAGATCAGGCGACAGGCCTCGTAAATTAGACTTTTTACTACTAAGGCAACATTGAAACTCAATAATGAAGACGCACCCATATCATGAGAAGGTATCCCAATGAAAGCCACCGAAGTCACGAAAAGTCATCATAAGCACAAAGTCTCACCAATTTTAAAGCCAAAATTTACTTAACCTAGAAAAGAAGCACAAAGGCCGGCCCAGATCTACGCAATAAATTTGCCACAATTTTTGGGAATGGATCCAAGAATAACAGCACCCTCTGTGCCGATGGATGGTCTTGAATCACGAATTCAGGACCAAAACCCAGCCAAAATCGGATATAAAAAGGAGGCACCAGCCGCCCAAAAGTCAGTCGGTAGCCAGCAACCGGATCAAGCAGAAGCTCTGTTGCAGAGGGGGCCTCTACGAGCTACACCCTAGTCAAGTCGCGGATTACTATCCAATCCGAGTCAAGTCAACATCCGACCCACGAGTCGAGTCAATATCCTATAGAGAGAGTCGAAAACCAGTAGCCAGATCGAGCGGAAGTTCTGTACGAGAGTCTAGTCACGAGTCACACATTGGTCAAGTCGTGTACCACACCCAGTCAAGGCGGGCCCATTCTCAATCTACTAAAGTCGCAAAAGTTCAAATATTCACCAACCACGCTGATTCGCTAGCATCGAACTCTCCGAAGAGGAACCAAACCCCTTTTTCTTCACGTAGTTAAAATTTGTAACTTCAGTGTAGTTATCTAAAAGTATTAGTTGTGTGTCGAGGAATTGTATTATCATCCTGGATGTTGTGAACCAATAAATAAATAGACTATTCAATCTAACCATTTATTCAACACTTGCAACACCGTTCCAGCTATTACCGTTATTGTAAAATAGCCCAACAAACCTCTCTTCACCTGCAACGACGCTCCAATCACAGCCGTCATAAGAGCCTAAGGTGCAGTCGAACGAATAAAAGCTTAATGAAGAATGAGTATACCTATTTCACTAAAAACCCTCACTACTCATTACTCACACGGATCAATATACGGCTCGGCGGTCACTCTACCCAAGGTCATTTTTCCCATATCAAAGACGTGACTTTCGTCCCTGGTGTAAAGGATTTAATTATCTTGACCCGAAAGAGAAGTCAAAACCGTGTTGCGTCCTCTCCCTAAATCCGATAAGCTCACGGGGACGTGACAACTTAACTATTGGATAATTAACACCTTATCTATACATTGTCCTACTCATCGTTCTATCGACTTAACCACTGGATAATCAACACCTTCTCGATGCATTGTTCGACTCATCGTTCTATCGAATTAAACTATTTTACCTGCAGCAGTGTTCGAATACATGGCGAGAACAGCGTCGTTGTATCCAGCAGCCGAATGTTTTCCGGCATCAGTGACCTCACTCCCAACATTATGCTTGACTGTGACAGTTTGACCTCTCGTGATGCTGCTCGGTGTCTCACCGGCTATCGTCCCAGCACCCGATCCGTAAGCCATGTTGAAAAGGGCCTCGGGATCACAAACGAATTTGTACACGTATCTCTCACCCGCGACTTTCTGCATTATTCCTTTCTCGTAGTAATACCTCAGTGAACGACTGAGCTTGTCGTAATTCATGGCTGGACGGTTTTTTTGAACACCCCATCTGCGAGCGACCTGCAACAAAAATTTTTACAGGAATTAAGAAATTTTTTAATATTCGCAAAACTATGAAAATTATACGGAAATATTTGTATGATTCGCGCACCTCTTCCGGTTCGATGAGCTTGAATTCCATTCCCCTACCGGTCCATGCGATGCACGGAGCATTCGCCGGATCGTCCAAAAGTGCAACGAGAAATTGCCACAATTGAAGGGATCCTCGTCGTTGCTGCTGATAACCGACAGCAACATCGTTCCACGTTGTAGGTCCGACGTTCGACGATGGCCTTTTGCAGTAATCCGAGCTCAACAATAAATTTGGTGAGCTACGCTTCTGATAACACGTGGCCTGACGTTCCCACGAAGAGCTTCGCAAATCCGGCTGAACTCCGAGCTCCGTCCAGGTTGGAGTTACGCTTCTCTTTTGATAAATATCGGAACCCCAGATCTCTTGACGCGACAAAAAATTCGTTTCGCTCGTACCTTGAACCGAATGCCACTGAGGCGTTGTGGAACATTCACTTGCCGGTCGACTTGACGACGTTGGCGATGCTCTCCCGTCTCTCACCGATAATCCCGTTTCGTAATTTTGCTGTCGCTGATAAACCAAACTTCGCGCTGCAATTGAAAAATGATCCTTTGTCTCGGCTCACGATCGTTGAACGAGAAAGTTATAAGGCTATTGGTGGGCAATATAAGATGGGCAATGAATTTTACCTATAAGGTCTCAGGAAAAAATAATTTCGCCGGTGAAGACATACGAATAAAATTAGCCAGTTTGTAGTTTGTAGTAATACTTAAGAAAGGATTATCTGTTTATTTTTTTAATATTCAATTTTCATAATAATACAATATAGCTTGGAAATATTTGGCTCTTTGGTACTGAAATCGGTTAGGTAAATTTTGCAAAGGCTGATATCGCGATCCATGGTATGGATGTGATGGCGGGTTGGGGGACCCAAAGACTTTTGTACAGGGATGGACGTACGTGATAGATATAGTTTGGTATAGTACACGCTATTCTCGGCGTATCCGGTGAATGCTCAATTATTCAGAAGACGCAGCCGGTATGCTCGGTGCAAGCGGCGAAACAACCCTTTTAAGCTTCTTTCCTCGTTACGCAAGAGCGAACGTATAATCATTTATGGCTTTCACGACAATAACGTTTACGCTCGTCTGGATTTGATCTTGAGGATAATTTTAAGCGGTATGACAGCAATAGAGAAGGTTAAAACCTCTTTGTGCCTTAAAATTGTTAGCAAGGTCACGAAGGGCTTAGGCTGGTCGTTGGATTTCATGATTCATGGAAGTCTCAAGCAAATATTTAACATCAAACTGAAGAGAAACAAGTATTGTCACGATGGTAGAAAAGAGGGGATTCCGGATGTTGATTTTTTTTCAATATGAACGGGGAGCAAGTTTAATTAACTCGGGAGACAAAGAAAGCAGGAAGAAGTCCGGCTTTTCCATCGGAACCGTAAAGTGTCAAACTGTAAAATATTGTAAAATCAATGTAACTCGCTCACCGCGAACACGAAGGTAAGCCCGGGTGTATGGAATTGGAGCGCAGACTCAACGTATGGCTGACATTTCAATATTTTTCAATATTCCCCGTGCGTTGCTTGGCGTATAAACGGATTACCGATCGAGAATAGCTTTTTTAGGACAAGCCGAGGGAGGGGAATTGCCACTGAGTAAGGGGGATGAAATTTCCTTCACCACTTAGATCTGACACTGACTTTTCGCCGTCACGAGATAGCACGATAGCATTTGAGCAAGAAGATTCGATGATTGTGATCGAGATAATTGATTCTGGTCTTTCAGCCTAAATATTGATGCGTGGATGTCGATTACCGTTTTATTGACAAGCATTATAATTGGTGAGCCAGTTAAGCTTCCATTGCTGTAGGAATATCGAGTTCTCTCTGCGTAATTATATAGTTCCTTTGCTATATTCATTTAAGCTGCCTTGAACATAAATCATGCACTCGAATTGACCTTTCTCAAGTGTTCCTCAATCTGATAATGGAACCAGAATCTTTTGAAGCTGGTTCCTCAATGTAATAATGGAACTGGAAAGGAACTGATAATCATCATATCGTTGATAATTTATGTATATGTGTATAAGATTTGAAAAGTCTCGAACCGTGGCAATCCCGCGGTTGTTACTTTAGTTTGAGATTGCTGCTGCAACTCTCGTTCACCGCTGTGAGCCGGTAGCGCTTGCCCCAACATCCAGACCAACCAACCCCGTGGGCTTTGAATATCAATCAATTTCCTGCCACTATTTGTGCGACGAGCATTTCACCGGCGGCGAAGCGTGAGTGCAATAGCTGATACTCTACTCTCTCTCTCTCTTTCGAATCTCGCACGCTTCATATCACGGTGGGGTGTCAACACACCCTCTGCTCTTTCTGCTCTTCTTCATATTCTCATCAACGCGTTTTCGTGTTCTTTAAACAGTCTACCTCTATTCAAGTAATTCCGTGATTCACCGTAGTTATCGATTAGGGATCTTGATTGGTCCATTCGTTCGTAAGCCCTGTACAGAGGTCGAACAATAACGTTAATCCTCCATCAGAAGGGCGGAGGGGAAGGGAGCAAATGAACGAAATAACAGTTAACGATAAACTCCAGAAAACAAATCCAAGCTGACCCTGGATAGCACTCCGGACGAGAGTTTACTTTCTCTCGTCTGATCCAGCTTTTTCTATCCGAACCGGCTCCGCATATCCCTCCTATTATTAACGTAAACTGCTAGTGAATAATTGAGGCAGCTTAATGGGAGGGAGAATCACGAAGAACCGAGAGATATATGTATGAAGAGATACATGAAAGGGAGAAGAGCTAGTGCACAGAATGGTGCAGAAGCTCGTAATCCCCAGGTGACTGCAAAGTATAGCAGGTTGAAATTCACTTCATGTTGCAGAACTGAACTTCTGTTGCGGCCTCAGAATCCCGTGAAACGAGTGAACGGTCAGTATGGACCCCCTCTTGTCAGGGGGTTCACCCCCTGTGTATGGATATGCTGAATTTTATGTTCGTGCATTTGAAAGTTGTTTCGCTCTTCGTTCGTGGGAATCCAAGGGTTGTCAAGCAGGATTAATGTTTGTATACAAAAGTTGATGTCGATGTTTGGATAAATTTCAACAATGAAATTATGATATTTGAGATTCTGTATTGATCCTGGAGATAATACCCGTCTTGAGATTTCTCCCGAATCTACACCAATGATTGAGCCGAAAAGATCGAATCCATTAATTTCGGGACACTTTTTGGGAATCTCCGAAGATTCGGTGCACAAGTACATGGAGCCTTAGTCGAATTCTATGGTGGAGAAGATCATCAAGATCCGTTGGAGGAACAGCACGGATCTCGGGGCTCTCTGTTGAAAGCATTCTTCAATTATTCAATTACTCGTACTTAGACACGCGTGCAAGAATCCAACTCCCACGGGGGAGCGAAGGAGCGGCAGTAAAAGGAGAAGTTGGCTCTCATACGAACCTGCCACAGTTCTTCACTATCGTGATTTTCCTTTGTCCCCGTATGGTAATAAAGAAACATCGAAGCTTTTTTTTTCACGTCTCCCAACTTGTCGGTTACGTGGCAGCGATTATCCGTTGTAATAATCGACAAAGTTCGGATGGAGGAGAGAAGTTTCCGGATATCTGGAGGTTGATGGAACGTCGAGGGTGATTTGCAGTTAGTATAAAGAGCAGCGATACAAAGCTCCGTTTTATAGACATAGCCTCGGGCTATCTTCCTTGTGCTAGGAACACTGTTTACCGTAGCACCGGAAGTAAATACGGATCCTTCGTGACTTCCTCTGATCAACATTACTGTTCGCAGTCGAATCCTAGCCCGAGCAGAGACTCGAAATAATCTCACCAAAGGGTCATGCTGGGTAAAAAATCTTAATCAATTTAGCTGAAACGTCGAGTATGGTCTCTCAGAATTTTTTTTTTTCGAGTGCCTCTCTTTCGTGAGTTTTTTCTTCAAAAGCCCACCGCTATATTCACCAAAAGTAATAAACATCAACTTGCAATTGATCCCAAGATCATGAAAATAAAAATCTTGATTATTGTCACGCGAGAACGTTAATAAGAAGTAGATCGATGCGTTCGAGGAAGCTCCATCACTGAGATATGACGCTGACTATAAATTGTGAGAGTCCACATATAGAACAGGGTAAGTCGCGACTGTGCAGTTATGGGGAGCGAATGAAGCGGTGATATATACATATATATTCGCTGTGCAGAGATTTGTCACGGAAAGATGAGGAATGGGAATTGTGATCAAGAGAGTGGAATGGACTCGTCTTGTTCAAGCCGAGCTCGACAGATATAATACAGTGCTTTTTTTTCATTTAAAAAAATCCTGTTTTCTATCTTGTTTACCTTCGACCTTTTGGGGATTTTTTTTCTATTATTTGGAATTATTTGGGAGTAAAAAAGTTGCGTCTTTTAAATTATAAATTCGATATTAATATTCAGAATATTTTCGGAGGTTTCTTTTTCTTTATCTCGGGGATCTCCGCGATTATTAAATTTCAATTGCGAATGACTACGATATTGAAAAAAACAAAATGGTATTTACCGGTTAGAGGCTCTTGAATTCTCGTAGACGTCAAATTTGTTACAGGGGTTGGCTCGATGTAGCCTCGATCCGTCGGCTCTTCCTTCACAGCGACGTTCTCCGTCGCTTCGGTATTCCGTGGGCTGACTCGATTATTTCTGTCCAAAAAAAAAAAAAAAACACGACAGATTAATGCCTAATAGTCCTTGCAACATCAGAGCGACACTTACGATCTCGTCGCAATTTATTTTCGATTTTTTTTTAGAAATTATTGATCAGTCAAATCCCTAGGGAAACACTTTGATAGTTCGAATGGCATGCGTTAAAAAAAAATTCCTATCACTCAAGGATAGGTCTCGAAATTTTTTATCTGTCGTGTTCTCTTGCGATTATATGAAAAATCATCGCAAGATTACTTACCGAAAGCAGGTTACCGGTGTCGCAGGACTGATATCGAGAAAATGATTGTTTCGAGCATGAGAATTCGGCACTGAGGTCGTATACTGCGATTGAAAGCGTTCGGTGCTATCTCTTTTGCAATTTGATGATTCACGCTTGATGTCTCCGTCTGCGAAGTAGAAAAAAAAAGACAAATTTTCGAAGCAGCTCGGATTTTTTCGTTCGGCAAGAAGGACAAAAATATTTTGCGTTTGTCAACGTAATTTTCTCACTTTTTGCAAACTTTTCAGCACTCCAGAAACGTCGAAACCATTTCTTGTTTATAAAAAAAAAGCTCCCTTCACGACGAAGCAATAAATATCGATGTATTCTCCCCATAGATGGTACTTTTATTTTTATTTTTTCCAAGCTTCCAAGTGCATGTACATTAACTCAGCACGTGTATATATATATATATATATATAACGTATACTATGACTTATACGTCAAACGAAAGTAGAGAAATGCGTCAATGACATAAGGACGCGTGGCGGACCGGAAGCGTCATGGCGCATCGTCATAGTGGCACGTGAGGCTGTAATGAAGGGGGCCGAGTATCCCTTCTCCATGCGTTGTCTATTCTGTACATTGTACCATTTCGTATATTGTGCGTATGAATTTGTGTAGGGGAGAATGCTCATTGCCGCGTTGACGATAAATCAAACAGAATCGTCGAGTCGTGGGAAGCGTGTGCGAGTCAAGAGTCGCGCAGCCAATCATTGTGTTTATAAACATTCGAGTATGAAGTACATTACGAGCAGGAAAGAAGAATCTTTTCGATCGAATAATTGTTGTATGAAAATCACCGAGCGGTTGTTGAACAGCCGATTTAGTGAATTTTAGATACAACGCCATACCCTAGAATCAACCATGTTTGGCTTAACCTTTCGTCTAAAATCAACCACAATCCTTGCATCGATATTTCGGGCTTATAGGATACTCCGTGATACCAGACTGCTCACGGATGAAATCTTAGTTTAAAAACAAAAACCAATATGAAGTGCAGCCAATGAGACAAAGAGCACGATTCGAGAAGAACGAGAGAAAGAGACGAAAAAAAAACTCGGGAGTACCGTGCAAGAGCAGAGTTGGGGGGATCGAGGCGCAGGGAGGCTGAAAAAATATCAACAAAGCTTTATTAAAAATTCGAGCCTTCGGGGTTCATGATCCCATCTCCGTTAGTCTTGCATTCTCAAGCAAACAGGCGGAGAATAAAAAAAAAATTAACCACTCGAGAGCACTCTTGGCAAGAAGCTACCGCAACGCCGATTACCGATATCGGATTACACGACTGAGCACTTTACGCTTATACACACTGGTGTACCAGCACGCCAAAGTTCGCGAATCCGCGTGTGTGCGATTTTTTTTTCTTCTTCAATTTTTATGACACACGCGCGTTCCGCGATCGAAACGGAAATAGGATGAGGGAGATTCAAACCCTCGTATGGATTAACCGATTAGTTGTTTTTTTTTTTTTTTTCTTTGCTTCGCGCCCCTCTTGCCTCATTTACCCTTCGCAATATCCCTCTTTCACTCTTGTTTGATCGCTGTATAATCTGTCGTATCTCGTATATGCCACAGGCTATTTGCATTTCTACGATTCTACAGCCACATTCTGATTCAGACACTACCGGTAATTCTCCCTCCCGTTAAATAATCGAAACGTTTTCGTTGCATTATGTAACTTGATGATCGATCGATGAAATTGTTATTGCCATGCTGTTATAATATTGCATTGATATTGGTATAATGATGGTAGAGAAGAGCAGGCCCGGGAAAAAATGTTTATATATGAGTCCAGAGAACCAGATATGAACATATCTGGTTCATGCCTGATTTATGTATGATTATATATGATCATACATAAATTTATGTATGATTATATATGAACATACATAACGTCATGTAAAATCGAATAGGATTATATATAACTGTATATATGATTATATATGATCATACATAACATCATATAAAATCGTATAGGATCATATATAACTTTATATGCAATTATATATGACCATACATAACATCATATATGAATAAAGTTCCTATATAAATTCATGTATGTTTATATATCAGCATACATAACTTCATGTATAATCGTATATGATCATATATAACCATGTATAGTATTATATATGACCATGTAGATCATATATACATTTATGTTTGATTATATATGACCATATATATTATAGATGAACATGTGGATCGTATATAAATTTATATTTATGGACCATACAGCATAACAATATATATAATCGTTTAGGATTATATAAAACATATTATATATGATCATATATGATCATATATACATTTCACAATCAAAAGCGGATGAATTCACTCTTTCATTTTCAAAATCCGACCCCAAATAAAATGTTTCTCATGAAGTCCATCAAAATCTGGAAAAAAAATTATTTTTACAAATATAGATTCATCCGTTTTTGACCATTTATAGATCATTTGGCATGATCACACACGACTTGGTATGATCATCCACGACTTGATATGATCATCCATAACTTGATATGACCACACTGCAAATCCAAGTGTGTTATGTTACACGCAAAAGATGTGTAATTTTTTAAATAACAATTTCAAATGGCATAATGTGTGTTAAAGCAACACACATATGCGTGTTATGCTACTTTTACCCGCATTTTCTGTGTAACTTTACACGCACGGTCCGCATTAAACCTTTACACACTTTATGATTCGTGTTAAAATAACACATTTATTGGTAAATCACACATTTTGCGACATTTTACAACTATTATTATTATTATTACATAATAAAAATTATTATTAAACAACATTTACTATTAAACAACATAATAACAATCATCAGTAAACAAATCCATTTGTTAATTAACAATTGAATAAATTTTTTCACTGCATATCACCTTTTTACTGAATAATATCACGCGATTCTATCCAGCCATATTACATAATAACAATTATTATTAAACAAATCCATTTGTTAATTAACAATTGAATAAATTTGTTCACTATATATCACCTTTTTACTGAATATCACGCTCTTCTATCGAGCCCGGTGAGACAGTGCTTTTTCATTAGAACTCGTATACTAATATCATTTAAATACAAAAAATTCATAAGGAATCAATAGCGTAGTGGTAGAGTGCCGCTCGTTAGGTAGGTCGTTAGGTAGGTCTCAGGTAAAATCTCAGGTAGGCTCAAAATTAATTTCGACGGAAAAACGTCCGGACCACGAAGCCGAAAACACTCGTAAAAAAAAAAATTCTCAAAATCTTTAATTTTTTTTTTATGATTATTTAAGGATCGAAAGTGCTGAATTCGATTACTGCGGAGGATCGTGGGTTTAAGTCCCGGTCAATGACTTTTTTTTTTTTTTTTTCAAAATTTACAGGATTTTCGAAAATAATGGAATAACAGTTTTAAGCTCGTTCATCGATCATTCCTAATAGCTAATTCATAAATAATAAATAAACTATTACTACTACTAACACACTTGGATTTGCAGTGCATACATGACTTGATATGATCATACACGATTTGGTATGATCAGACATGGCCACTTTTCTGGCATGAGTCATACATGACTAGTTATATATGATCATGTATGATCAGATATGATTATTTTTTCCCGGGGGGCTATTCGAGACACTTTTCACATATTATTTCCCAAGAAAAAATGATTTTGATCAACGTAGTTATTTTTTTAGATCTACGTAGGTCTAAATTTTGAAAAATCCTAGATTTACCTCGATCTCAATTGCATCAATCTAGATCTCCGTTTGATCTACTCAGATCTATGTCAGTCTACGGAGATTTAAGTGGATAAACGGAGATCTAGTGAGCAAAAGTGTTCGAACGTAATGGTATACGTAGATCCAAATTAAATCTTTCCCGAATTTTTATCTCATTCCCCAAATGTTCAATCGTTTTGGTCATTAGAAACTTCGTCCAAAAAATGACAGCAATTTGGTTGGAGTGTCCAATCGTTTGATTTCTTCCAACTAAGCTTTTTCCAATTTTCTTTTTCTTCGTGCAAGGCAGAAGAGAATTCAGCGCCATCGGGCTAGGGAGTCCAGAGGAAGGGGAGAAATGTGCGGAAACTTTAGTTTCCGGATGCGATGAAAATTGTGTTTCGCGTAAATCCTTCAGGCAGGTGGACTATCGGGTCTCTATCGCATGTTGCCATACCGGGGGACGCCCTTCGAGTACACATATACATGTACTCGAGTCAAAGTATAACTATTTCGTAGCAGACTCGAAGCAAATAGGATCCAAATGTGATGTTCTCTAGTTCATCGAGAACGCGCGTCTTCAACATTTCCGTCGGGGATCCCGTTAACGTGGAAATTGGGTACCTTGGAATTCAGTTGGGTGGATATATAGTTCTCGAGGGAAACACGTCTGCTTCGATGACGTGCTTCCCACGTTTGGGGAATAATAACAGTCATTTGAATTCAAGTTGCATGCAAAGTTACGTCATTTGTACAGGCAGTCAAAAATACCAATTTTGGTAACAGACTAATCAAAAAATCACGATAAGTCTCACTCAGAATCACAAATATTTACTAAACGAATGGACTCACTGGATATATGATGAAATTCCGGGACAAATTGTTCGCTGTCTTCGGTTTCGCAACTACTGCCTGGAACAATAAATGTTTTGGTGGTTGAATGAAAAGAAAAAGTGTAATGTCGAGCACAAAGATGCCCACAGACTGGCAAAATTGATTATTTCGCAAAAAAAAAAAACGATTTTTTTAGTCCAGTCAAAAAAAGGATTGGCACCTCAAAAGAAAAGTCCAGAATTTACTTTAATAAAATATTTTTTATCAATGATTTTATATAGAATCATTTTGTATATCAATCTTCGTTATTATTTTCCTTCATTCGTACATCAGGCTAATTTTTTTTCTGTGAAAAAAAAAACCATATATAAATGTAAAGACAGATGAATTATTTGAATATAGCGTGAACAGCTTGAAAAAAAAGAGAAAATTAAATTACTCTAAACCAGATGCTGCATGGTAAGCTTTTGAACGGTAAAATTAATGTAATGAGACTCCGTGTACTTTCCAGAGCAAAATTTTACTATTTATTTCCCTTACTAGCTTGGGGATCTGTGCAATCACGCCGCAGGCACGAGATTATGAAATCGAAATTGTGCTTTCGTAACGTAATCCACGTGGGCGTTCTCTCTCTCTCTCTCTCTCTCTCTCTCTCTATCTGTATAAATTCACACACGAGGCTTTACCCTCTGTTTCATGATTCGTGTGGACACACACCCTCGTTCCGATTTCACTTCGATTATACTGTATATTCATCGCTTATAATATCCACAGTCATGGCAGGAATAATTAAAATTAATACTCCGTCGGTCAGCGATCACTAATCCCTTATATTAGCCGCGAAGTCTGGCTAGCGATAATAGCAGAGACGTAGGGGAAATATTGCGATCAGCCAAGGGCAATGAGTTGCTGCTACAGAATTCATCAGGTATTTCAATGCACTTGGATAGAAAATGACGATTTGACAATATGTCTTTAGTCAAGGTCGATGTGAGCGAATAATTAATTTTTTTCTACCATATAATGTGACATGAGAACGTAATCACCTCTGTCAATGGATTAATTCGTATGCTATTTTGATTCAGAAAATTTTGGTAGGGAAGGGTTATAGTCAAGACCGTTGGAGCCAAAGTTCGATTCGGCCAAACAAGTAAAAAGACTAACTCTGATTACCACAAAATCAGCTGAGCTGTTTGGACCGAAATAATAATAAATATACTTTTAATTTCGCGATGTGAATTCAGCGGGGTCGGGTCACGTTATTATTAAATATTTGATTAACCACTTGCGTAAAGACGATACTTTGTTTATTGATGGATATATAGATTTTCCATGTCTTTCAGTAACAAAATTTGGAAATTTTTTTTTCAATTAATTATTTTTGGCTGGATCAAAAAAAATATATAATTTCCATTTTTTGACTGTAGCTATCCTAAAGGATTGACTTTTATTTCCGCCATTTCAGGCTGTAAATGTATATACGTTGTGTCTGCTTACCGATGGATACCATAATTACACTAATTAGAAGCCAGGGGAAGGGTTTTTCGAAGAATATTTTTTTTCGATTCCTGACTATAAGACTATAAGAATCTACAGATACCTTGCCTTTTAGCATATCAAAATTTCCGATTTTTGGGCTGCTAATAGCTGGCTTTATATCATTAAATTAAAATCACTTGAAGTAATTTTTATAGTTAAATGAAATATTTATTACAATTACTCGGAGTGGGGCCACATCATTTTGACGAAAATTCACTATGCTGAATCGTTATTTGGCCGAAAGTCACATTCACGAACGTCACGTTCACGAAACGTTATTTCAACGAATTGTTTTTTTTTGCCGAAAAACACAGAAATCATTTTTTTTTTAAATTGTATTCCACCAAGAGTCATTTTTTAACCACAAACTTTTCATGAATTAAAATTAAAATTAAAAATAAATGTTAATTAATTTTATTATTTATCCAAATTAGCGCGACCGGTTGGGGGGAATTAGCGGAAACGTTGACGCGGCGGAGCGCGCAGAGAGGGGGGTATGCATGAAACAAAAGAGAGATAGAGTCGGACCCGCTCATATGGGTTATTCGTGGCTAGCGTGTAACTTTGACTCATAATATCCGAAAAAAATAAGTCCGCGACCCCGAAAATTATTGAAATGCTTGTGATCCTGATAATCTAATCAACGCTACTCTGGCTTTTTGTCAAGATCTGTGTAGCGTAGATGCAGAGACATTGCTTTGTTCAAGTCTTTCGAGGGTAATCCTCCCATGCGCCCTGCTGTGTTAAAACTCTGAGTTTCAAAATTTTCTATCTCTCTCATTTAGCCCGTGACCTGGTCTGAAACTTTGCATACATGAATAAGGGTACTTCATCTGCCATATACTACAAGATTATTTTTTTTCTGTACCCTATGACTCGTGCCACCTTAATAAATTTTTACTTCTATTCTCTCAGAAGCCAAAATTCAGAAAGAGATTATTTACATTCTTGTTATTATTTTTGTCATTATTATTATTTATTAATCTCTGTTTAACTATCCATTTATTTCAAGTAATTGTATTTTATTTAATGTAATCGCAATTCAGCCAGTTAAATGCATTACATTATCTAAAAAAAAAGCACAGTTATCTCAACTTCCCAAGATTTTGTTCACGACTGTTCACCATTCGACTGATTCTTCAATCTTAGTTGGTGGGATAACGTTACGAAAAAATGTTTTTCTGCAAAATGACATTCGCCAAAATAAAATTTCGCAAAAATGACTTTCGCTCCTAAACGATATACCGGCCAATTAACGTTTCGGAAATATTATACATTCGCAAATGTGATCTACGGCAATAGAACGATTCGTTGAAATAAAATTTCGTAAAAATTACGTCCATGAATGTGACTTTCGGCCAAAAAACGATTCGGCATTACTGAACTTTCGTCAAAATTATGTGGCTCCACTCGAAGTAATTAGTAATTCAAAACTTTTCCCGCCAATTTCATCCAACTCAGGGCAAAAGTTACTCTTACAGAAACACCAATAGGGACTCAATATATACGAGAAAAAAAAAGGGCAATCGCCATTACCCCCTCTCTCCCTCTGTTCGATATGCAAGACGTTCTCTCAACATTTTATTCCCAATTAAACATATCGCGTTATAAAGAAAATAAATCTTACCTGGCAATTGTTTTAATCATTCACGTAAAATTGTTTTGTATGAGAAAAAAAAAAAAAATAACGCCCGAACAGGGACTCGAACCCTGGACCCTCAGATTAAAAGTCTGATGCTCTACCGACTGAGCTATTCGGGCTACGTTGAATTGATTCCTGATACCCCTACTAGGCTTGGACTTGAACTTCGTCGCACATAACAATGGATTATACTCTCCGTATCATTGTAAAGGCAATATTTAATATTAAATTAATAATTTTTTTGAATAAAATAAAAACTCACCATCCTGAAGCCACGTATCGTGTCTAAAATCTTGCGTTGGATATATTTCTGTGCCTGGAGAAGAAAAAAAAATTTAAAGCAACATAGTTCAACAAATCGTAATGAGCTAAAAACAATGAATAACAATTATTGACCCTTATCTCGTTGTCGAAAAATTGTAATTTCCATATATTATGTAAAGGAGGCCTCCACGAGCTCGAGAAAGCTGGCGCTGGCGGCACACACACTTTGGGAAAAAAATTTATTTAATTCATTCAATTCATTCGATACATTTAATTTTTGAAATTTCCTAGGGTCCATCACGCGCGCGAGACGTTTTTTGACAGCGCTATATAGCGCTCCAATCTAGTTTCGATGATCGACTAATCGCAGTATATGAATAAAATGGCTTCAGCCCGATAAATAATTATTTCATGTTTAACCACGACCCATGTACGAATGCCGGGATTGTGCCGGAGTTATACCAATACGGCCCATAGCGGGGGCAGCCCTGGTTGCCAAGTCGTGTTTCAAGTACTGGCGCAGCATTGGCAAAGAATTTAATTAACACGTGGTCTCTGCACCAGTTGCCAAGGCTTGTACAAGAGTATAATACCGGCACAGTATTGGCAAACAATTTCATTAATACGGGGCCAGCCCCGATTACCAAGCTCGTATCGAAGTAGTCCCGCAGTACTGGCAAATAACCTTAGCAATGCAGGGCCAACTCTGGTTGCCAAGTCTTATTTTAAGTACTGGCGCAGTATTGGCAAACAATTTAATCAATACGGGGTCCACCCTAGTTGCCGAGGCTTGTATAAAAATACCGGCACAGCATTGGCAAACAATTTCATTCATACGGGGCCAGCCCTGATTGCCAAGTTCGTATCGAAGTATAGTGCCGCACCACTGGCAAATAACTTTAGCAATTCTAACTCTGGTTGCCGAGTCTTATTTCAAAAGTATTGGCACAGCATTGAAAAATAATTTAATCAATACGGGGTCCACCCTAGTTTCCGAGGCTTGTATAAAAATACCGGCACAGCATTGGCAAACAATTTCATTGATACGGGGCCAGCCCCGATTGCCAAGCTCGTATCGAAGTATAGTGCCGCAGCACTGCTACACTACTTTAGCCATACAGAGCCAACCGTGGTTGCCAAGTCTTAATTTAAGTACTGGCACAGTATTGGCAAACAATTTAAACAATACGGGGCCCACTCTGGTTGGCAAGTTTTTTATCAGCGTACCAGCGCAATATTAGTGAACAATTTGATCAATGCGGGGCCTGCCTTGGTTACCAAGCTCGTATTGGAATACTGCCGCAATGCTTTTCAGGTCAGTTAATAGTGCTGGCCATTGTTATATAATAAAACCCGATAATTCGACTTGAATTTTGGATAGTTTCAAAGAAAATACTAAATCGAAGAGCGCGAAAAATTGAAAATAAATGCACCGTTCAGTTTTCGAGGAATTCATCGTTGAAATTTAATTGTTCAATATATACATGAGGCATTATAAATAGTGCAAATATAGTGCCTTTTGCGGGCCTCAAAATTTAGATTTCAAATTTTCGTTTAAATTTTGTTAAACATATTGAAATGAATAAACTGTGAAAATTTTCAGACCGTTTTGCTACGTAAGTAATAGAGAAACGCCTATTTTTGCGTTTTTCTCATTTTTTTTTTTTTTTTAACTTTTCATGTGACTGAAAAACAAAAAAAAATATGTCATTATTATTTTCTATCAGAAATTGTCTAAACTGAAAAAAAATTAATTTAAAAATATTAATTTTGAGTTTTCACTATGAAAAATGACTTTAAAAGTCAAAAAATGAATAACGACTGCGTTACGTAAAATTTTTTTGACTTTTTATTCGAAAAGCGAGACGATTTCACATAAAATCCATGCGTAAAAAAGATGCGGTCACTGTGGGTTTAACGGCAAAAAAATCCTGCCTGAGAATCTACGCCTTAACACACGCGATGTATTAAATCGGGTGTACTTCTAGTCCGGATTTTTATTAACAAAAATACGTTACCAAAAAGAAAAAAGAGAGAATTTCCCATGAATCAGTTTCGTTCTTATTGAATTTATCATTTGCGTTCATATAAGAAGCGCGCCGTGTATAACCCTTTCTCTGCGACTCTGTAACGCTCAACAACGAGGGACAATGATCATCGAATCATGGTTATCGAGTTGTTTCGCACAAACCAAGAGGGTTGTATTTCATAGGTTTGCTGAGGATTCGCCACGGGATTGGGGTCACTCATCGATAACTTCGTTATGTCCATCAGAATAGCTACGTATCCCCAATGTGTCCTTCGATGAATCGAATTTTACTATAACATTACGGCTCATTGCTCATGGATAATGATGCACTCGGCTCATGTATCAATCTCGATGATTCCGTTCTTTGAATTGGAGGGAAATTTCACCCTCGCGAATCTTTTATCGCGGGAGTAAAATTCCTCGAGGGATTCGGGGAGAGAAAGAATCTGAAAGACAACAAAATGCTTTGTCCAAATATTTCAGGGTTTTACGTATCTATATATGCCACTTTATGCAATAAAAATATCTCTTCGTGTATAAAATTTCGTGGCCTACATACCGGGTGACCCATTTTTATCGCCACCCCTTTTATCGGATTACTTTGTTATAGAAGTTACCCTCGCGAGACACGACGAAATAAGGCACATATAGTGCTCAAGGCACCCCTGTGTTTAGTAGGGTGTGTTTCATTGTCAACTTTCCATTTTTTTTTTCAATCTTCATCCGTTGAGTCTCCTCGAACTCTTATCCTTGTTGCCATTAGCAACTCTTATGGACTTAATTGTCAGTGATCCACTTTTCCGAGGTATTTTCTGAGCTCGTACTTTCAGATCAGTTCAGAATTCGTACTTTTAGAGGACGAGCGCTCTCTTTTGAACATTTCTTAATAACATATTTAATTTCTCTTTTGAACATTTCTTAATAACATATTTAATTTTGAGTAAATCTCAAGGGTCATCGCGAGGAAAAAAAATTATTATGAGAACGTACTATATGAAGAGAATCGTGCAGACGCCTCAAACTGTCCTCACGACCATAATCACTAACTGACTACCGTTCTCCATATGCAATGAGAACTGGATCAGGGGCTATTGAGTTTCCTGTAGACGAGAATCCCGAGACTCGTCACACGAACGTTTTCGTCCAAAGCTCGAAGGCAGAGATTTCAATATTTTTTTTTCTTCCCTTGATTCACTCCGAGCATCATGTATTCGAGTTTGTTCGCTACGGCCTGAGGAGTGTTTGGCTCTGTGTTATATGACCAAGGGGGTCCCGCATCGAGGACGGGTAGGGCGTAACACGATTACTATGGAGAAATTGCAGCATTATAGGCGCTGATTGAGTTACAGGGGGGAGGGGGGGGGGGGGGGGCTTACACAAGACCTCTTGCCGATGCCGATGCTGTGACGTTATACTTCTAAAAAAGAGGGCAGAAAAGCCAAACCATCGTCGGGTACGTTGATGGCGGTGTGCCTGCCGCAATCCTAGACATAAAGTGTCAATCACTGCAGCCGGGGAATGTTCCCGCGCGGTTTCTCGCATTCGTATATACCATTTTTTTTCTCAGTGACTCCACGACGAGAGAGATTCAGGATCGTCAGATTGGTAGGGAGGAATACCCGGCTCCTGAGCTGAAGGAATCTTTGCTATGGGTGATAATTCCTTGCTTATTGAATTTCTCTCTCGGGCGTTTCGCTTCTTGACACTTTTCGCTTCTTTGATTTCATTTTTTTTTTTTCATTCTTTTGCAATGTGCCTTCGCCGATATCTGGGCCACGGGATAAGGAAAGAAGGGAAAACTATGCTAAATGAGAATGTCACGGTGTATGAATTTCGATCACGAAATAATGCTCCAAGTGGAGAGATGAGAAAACAAATGTTATCGTATTTTTTTTTTTTATTTGGTTGATTGATCAATGATTAATTATAATGAAAAATAAGCGAACACAAATTTATGAACTATATAGGTTGCCGCATTCTCTATTATCTTGGTTTTTTTTTTTTTCGTCCAAGTACCCCGTGGATATCCCCAATCCACGCCTTAAGTAATGAAATGAGGAAAAACAAAATTTGAAGGCCTCCAAATTGACGGTAAAAACAGACGTTCTTCAAATATGGTTCGACGATAATGTTTTATTTTCGAAATTTCCTTTCCTCACAGTCAATAGTTTTCGTGGATCTCGGATTCCATGACTCGCGAGGAAATTATATTTGCGCTTGAAATATTTTTTGGAATAGTGCAATTTTCAGGAGATAACATTTGTTGGTTCTGGATATTTCTCGTAATATCCGTTTGTCGCTAAGGTCATGTACGCCGGGGCACGAGGCTTTTTCTGGAAAATAATATTGTCGATGATACGAGGATATAAAGATATCGACTGGGCTCGAGGGCCTGCGAGTGACAGGATTTCTTCATGGGGCGGGTGACGAGGTCTCGGCATGGTTTTCCTTTTCTCCCTACATTTTCTCTCTTGCTCTCTCTCTCTCTCTTTCTCTCTCTCTCTCTCTTTCAAGCACGTTTTCTCTCTCATTCTCTCCATTCCACCAAGTTTCTCTATCTCCTCTTGGTCTAATCACACGCTTACGCGTCTGTTCGCAAGGATGACTTTCAACATCAGTCTTTGGTGTGTCAGTGTTCTATATTACTGTTTTCATCTCTTCGGCCATGGCATAGGCTCAAAAACGTTTGAGAGGTTGCGTGTACGAGATACCAGCTTCTGCACTTTACTGCTCGGTCGTACGTATCAAAGAATCTTCAAAGCCGAAGACAGTGCGGCATCAGGAGGGCGTGCATGAAATGCGTTTGTAATAGACTTTCCTTTCACGTTTCCTTGTAATTTCAAACAGCGGGAGTTCGTTCAATGATTTTTATATTTCGGTTACGTAATCGAGGTATATTATAGGTATGGTCAGAACTCGTGGAACTTTATCTGTGAGGCAAGCAAAGTAAGAACGATTCGCGAAGTTTCAAAAGCACATTAAACGGCCAGCCTAATCGAGCCGTTTGAACAGAATCAATTTTTTTTTTGCATTTTATTCAAGTTCAAGTATCAAGAATATGCCCTGGAATGGATTTGGTAAAGTTCGAAAAATTGAAGAAGTATATAAACAGCGTTATTTGTAAGACATCATATATCGATTATTCGGTGACCTATATGGTATAGCCATTTTTGTTATGCCAATATTCTTCGAAAATTTATACGAATTACGAATATATACACTTACCGTGTTGATTTTTCTCATTGCTCGTGGATTCGTTGACCGCGTAAGCTGGACAGTAACTGGAATCCGCAGCGAGAACGGCCTCACCCAATCGACCAAAACCATCGCCCGTCTGAAATTAAAAAAAAAAAAAAAAAAAAACAGACAATCATTCGATCGCACGTACATTTTGTTCGGCTCCCAGACCTCAACGGAATTTCTGATGTAAAAATTTTCGTAAAATATGCTGATTTCCCTGCCGTTTTTTCGTTGATTACGAGTTGGCAAAAGAGTGCTAACCCCCCCACATTTGAAGAAAAAAATATCAGCTAGAAAGAGCCCAGAACTATACCATCGGTGTCTACCGGTGATAAGGCTAGAAGAACAAGAACGATAGAAATCTCGAAGGTGGAAAGGAGTATATGGGCGATGGAATGGCTGGAGCAAGAAGAAAGGGTGAGGACATCCGGCCGACGATTGGAAGGTTTCCTCCTCGCGAAGCAATCTTGTGGTAAACCCGATTACCGGCCCGAGCGAATTCACGACTATTAGCGTGCGCGTTCTTCGTATATATATCGCTCTGGCACCTCCTGCCATCAGCTGTATACAGTCCTCGAGATCCTCGCGATCCTCCACTCAATGTACCGGTTCGTATACGTATATACAGCTGCATGAATTTTACGTCATCTCTTTTTGGTTCGCACGAGAGGTGAGGCTCATCAGCGTTCAAGACAATCGTAGATTTAAAAATAAATATATCGTTCAGTCAACAAAATCTGAGATTAGTTGAGGTGGGCGATAGTGCGACGATATATTGATTGAACTACACGTGGGGATGGACCAGAGCCGGTTGAGTCAATCACAAAACGTCGTTGATTCGACATATAGCGATTTCGTTCGCTTTAGCCTCTCGTAGATTTCGTTGAATGAATGGTATTTTCTTTCAATCTGCACACCACAGTTTACAAAAAAAAAATACGTTCATATTGGCTTGCAAAGACACGAGACATTTGCAGGCATATTTTACACGTTATGTCTATCAGGGTCATTGAGATCCGGAATTTGATGACGTCAGTTTGAAAAACCTTTCCTTTTCTTTATAAATATGCAAGAAACATTTGGGTAAAAGCATAACGCCCGCTATATATATTAATGAATCAATAAGCCCTGATGGGTCAAGCAATGCGATATGTTAGGTATTATCCTGCGAACTGTAAAATAGGCAAGACGTTCCTTGATCCGCGTGACTTGCCAATCTACACGAATATTTCTTAGTTCTATAAAAAACAAAATAGCCCACGGTAAAATCCGGAGCCGGAATTATTTACACAGCAAAGAAATGTAAGCTGAAAATTCCCTACCATATCTTGCGATCTACAAAGCGGGCAAGATTTTTAACATCAGGAGTCTTCGTGTAAATTGTCAAGGAAAGCGAATGTATATGCGATGGTCTCGGCTAGAGGTATTCTCATAATTTTCTTAATAAGTATTAATGATGATCATAATTAATCCTAATGAAATCCGCTCGGGTAAAATATAAAACGTCAAACCGCGAATTAATTTCAATTAAAAAGTTTAAGCCAGCGAATCATTGAAGCAATGTGGTTTCGACGTGGATACCGGGGTAAGCGATTCCTGAGTAAAATGTCTTACGCTTTTGAATACATCTCATCCGTGTAGTCGATAAATTATACATTTCTGAGCAAATTATTGAATACTGTCTCGACCAAACATTGTAAACAACCATGGTACTCTGGTCCCACACTTGATAGAGGCCAATGAATACCACTCAATAATCGTCTAATTGTGTCGTGCCACTAGCATGTCATTTTCCGCAGTCTTTTATAGATCCAATGTTGAGGACCCATGAAGTTAAACCCACAGTTGTACCATTTATCCTACAGATTAGTGACTCCGAAGAATATCACCCTTGCACTGCAAATCCAAGTGTGTAGTTTTTACACACTTATGTGTGTAATTTTGTAGAATTACACACGTGAAAGTGAGTAAAAAGTGACTACAAGAAATTACACACATAAGTGTGTAAAAACTACACACTTGGATTTGCAGTGTGCCTGTCTTATATAGGAAGTGATGAATTAATGAAAGTTCCAGCTAACTTAGTGCTAAATTGGAAGCCAACTTTTTGTCCATAAACTCATTGATCGTTGTGTTGGGTTGAAGTTTTCATGAGTGTTTCTTTTATCCGATCGTACTACATGCATATACATCTGGTATTCACCGGTATATACTATATATAAATGTCATCGGTTCTCGTGATCGTAGCACGCAAACGGATTTCAACACACGATTGAATTGTCGAGGTAATGAGTCATAAGCGAAGAGGACAAACAATGTCACGTGCCGTAGAATTCGAGCCACGAGTCCAGGCACACGTTTCGTATAAACTCTTCCGAAGGCGCATATGATCTCTTTCCCATCGAAACAACGATCTGTCCGTCGGATATGCGAATGATGAACGCTCGCGTTTTATATACACACAACCGCTTGGATATCCCATGATATTCGTATATATATTCGCGTGTTCAGAGTGAAATTGATACTTCGCTGTTTATAGTAACGTGGTATTCGCGTATATCCATCTAGATACAGTTATATGTTGAGCCGCGGGAGAAGAGCCCCATCAACGATATGCCATCGACGCGCCACCACCGATGCTCTATAGGGGATGAAAAGTGACGAGGGACTCTTCTTTCCACTCCTCATCATCGAGTATACCAGTACATAAATGAGCTTCGTACATGTGTTATACACACATTCTCACGATCCCCCGTCCTTTTTCCCTTCACTCTCTCGCACGTACCCTCGTAGTTGCGCACTTCGTTTCGGTATATAATAAAGTCATCGGGCGGACGACACGGGGGAAACAAATACTTGACTGTACGACGAGGATCAGCGAGAGAGCTTATATGGGGGAAGGTTAAGGGTCAAAGTGGTGAGTAAGGATCGCTAACGAAATATCATGTGGTCCTGTAACGGCTATATAGGTAGTTTGAACCGGTGAAGAGTCCGGTTTAATGGAATTATGCGGTTTTTTAGTTGGCACTAGAGGTTTCATTGTGTTTATCCGAAGTCAATGTGAAATTAGCTCGATCCACTGAATCTCGAGAATGATCGATCCACAGACGATTCGAATCGTTTAAAACCCCCAAAAGAGATCGGAAAGGTGCCTCAGTCCTTACTCAGCTAAGCAGAATGGCTGAACAACCTCAATATTCAGATTTAAGGTGGTCCTAACGCGCACGGTGGTGCTGGGGTTAGGCGCGAACGTAGGCGCGGCGAAGAGGCGCGGTAAGTGTGGCAAGCATGAAACAAAGAGAGAATCGGACCGCTCACGGTTTACCCGTGTATTTCATCATTAAATAGGGGAGAACCACCTTAAACATCCGGTGACCCCCTGTTTTTATCGTCGTTACGGATTCTTAAAAATTTTTTACATGCGTGGGGCAGTTTGTATCGCATATCTGGGATTATATTCGGTCTATAATTTATAAGATAGAAATGTGACCAGCATATGTCATCTCCACAAAAAGTGCTGTATAAATTTAACGATTTTAAAACTCATAATTTTTGGATAAATGTTCGGTAATTCAGCTTGAAATTTTTCAAATGTTTTGGAATGTATTATTACTCTACTGTAAACAAAAATCTGTAAACTGTATGATATTCAGGTTCACGCAAGGAACACCTTAAAGTTAGGAAACTTCGAAAATCCCAATATTATGGGCTTATTATTTTATGTAACCCAAGTTTCTTGTGTTTTCTTCGAGATCGCGAATGATGGGATTCATGATGGAGTTTGGCCACGTTGACTCGAACGTCGACAGAATCGAGGATTGCCTATATATACTTTGTTCAGTTATTTTCGTATTATTCTCCGATGGTTTAATTAGCGAGAGGGATTCGAAAAAAAGAGGCTACTTTCCTGACTATATACTCTCTCGTCTACTTCTGTATCACAAAAGAAAATCGACACGATATAAAGCGACTCCCCCTCGAGTCTTTTCTTTTCGATGCTCCGAGCCGCGCGACTCGTTCTTTTGGTCGAGGGGCTGGCGAAGACAATGGGAAGCGCAGGGTGAGATCACAAACAATGAGGTTGAATGAGCCAAAGAATACTTTGTCCAGTAACACTATATAGTAATATCCATCACGATAAATGTATTGACACGTTGTGTTAACACCTCGTCGAAATGGTTCCCCTGGCTAATTGGTTTGTATTATCTAAGGCTAATTATCCGAATAAAGTCAGTGGGTTGTAAAGAAAAGTTTTGCTCTTTCGAAGCAACGATCTTTCAGATTAGCAACGATCAGGCCAGGGTTGTTGCCGTCAGGTAAAATCAGGAAAACCTGGAAATACCAGGGAATTTTAGGATTGGTCGGTGAAACAGGGAATAATGTCGGGGAATTTTTTATTTGGTCAAGGAAAAACTTAAGAATTACAAAAATTAAAATCGAACTTCACGGTTAACTAGAATAGAAGGTGATTGTTCTTAAAATTTTTTAATTGCATGCTCGCATCAAGGCATTATAGAAACCCAATCCTATAGGCTAACAATAGTCAAGAATTAAACAAAAAACCTGAACAGTTTTCTCTTATAGGTCTGTATTTCATATAGATGAACTATAAAGTCGATCACTACTGGGATCCAACTATAGTTGGCCCAAAATCATGCAAACAAAACGAAATCCAAAATTTCTGATTTATTCGGCGAGAAAAGCCCTAGTCTAGCCCTAATCTAGAATTTTTTTTTTAACGCTTTCCCCTGGTTTCTAATTAGCATATAACTGTATACTATTGATCAGTCAACAGAATCCACGCATTTACAGCCCGAAATAATGAAAAGAAAAACAATCGAAAAATTTTCAGCTGTAAAGCAATCCTATAGGCTATCCACAGTAGAAGGAACCACAGTCGTGGAGACCCCTATAGTATACAAGTATACATACAAATGTATGTATATATACGAGAACGATTATAACAATAAACATATATAAGCATATTTGTTTATTCACGTATAAGGAAATACATGTATAAATAAATATGATATAAATATGATATGCTTTTGTTGGCTTGAATAATTTTTTTGGTTTTTTGATATTTTTATTCCGAATTTTTGGGCTTCCAGAAAAAATTTGTTTGGATTTGTAATCAGTATGGAAAAATTGGCAAAAAACGACTTCCTACTTCGAAAATTTGTAAAAAATCGAAAAAAAATCGTAACTTGATGAACCATGCAAGCGGCGTTTTAAAGCTGAAATTGTTGCGAAAAGAATAAGCACTGAATAGAGCGTCAACTTCTCTGAGCAGCAGAGTTACAGCGATTTCAGTGAACCCATAAAATTTCGGAAAATAAAAAAGTTCAATTTTCCGTTTTTTTGCATTTTTATATCGAACTCATGGGATTCAGGAAAAAAATTGAACGTGATTCGTAATCAGCGGAAAATTTCCGATCGCCTGAAGCCTGAAAATAGTGAAAACGACGAAAAAATAAATTTCTTCATTTTTTGCTCGCTTTTTCATAAACCTGAAAATACCTAAATTTCAAATCCCCATTACTTTACTCCGGTATTTTACGGAAATGGGCTTATCAGGGGTATTTTGAAAAGCTCTCGCGAGTAAACTTAGAGAATGCCGTTTGATTCGTCCCGAGATTTCGATAAAGCAAGCGGCGTTTCAAAGCTGAAACGTTTGTGAAAAGGACTGAATAGAGTTTCAACTCTTTCGGGACCTAACATTACAGTGATTTTAGCGAAGCCATTCATTTTTCGCAAAAAATCAAAAAATCTTGGATTTTTGAAATTCCATTTAGGACCCTGTATCAATGTATTTTTTTTCGCTTATATCACGATATTGCTGGGGATTCTCCTTGAAACTCGAAAGTTTCGTTTGAAAATCTCAAAAACTTGTTTTTTATTCTCTAAAATTAAAAAGTCAAATAAAAAAAGCATCATGATAAAAAAAAATTCGTCGTTTCTAACGATTTTTTTTTAAATTTAAACGTTTGTCAACATTTTTAATTTTGATTTTACTTAACCCTAACGTTCGTGAACTAGAAGTTGAGCAAATTTTTTCTACAGGGGCTAGGGGTTAATCGTGTTTGGTATTGAATTTGAGGAAAATCAATGATTCGAGCGTCTTTGAAATGTCCAATTTGTTGATACATCGCTATGCTGAAAGAGAGGAGGAACTTTTATCGAAGATTCATCAAGCTTTCTCTATGACGTAGGCAAATTTTAATGTCAGTAAAGGAAATGGAAGATCTGTAAATGGCGTCGGAGGTTAACATTCAAAAGTAATCATATCCGATGGTGGCCCACCGTTGTAAAGATCGGGAAACAAAGACATGAGAAAAGAGAGAGGACACGATACGAATGGCAGCGCGATGATTTTTGATCGGCTATTTATATAGCGTATTCTTTATTTTGTCTTTGAAGATTTGTAATTTATGTCGTTTTTATGCTGTATGTGTATTTTTTTTTAAATAGTGAAATGAGATTAATAATTTGATTGTGACATATTTCAGGCTAAAAATTGTCCAGTTTATATTAAAATATATTTACCTAGCATGTGCATCAAATAAATTCCGGTTCAGAGAAAAAATTGCAGGGAACCTGGTTGTAACCGCGAGACTCATCGTTCTGTTTTGATCGTAGTTCTGCGTGCAGATATTTTCTTTTTTTTGGCTTTATGGTGAAGAAAGATTTGTTTTTGTGACATTTTTACAAAATTTTACAATGATTTCAGCCAACGAGAATCTTTTCGGGAGAGTAGAAAAAACATCGGCTCAAAAACGGTACACTTAAGCTGTAGATGCAGAAAAGATTTTATTTCATTAAAAACGAACGGAAATGACTCCGAATTTCTTTATGATCACTTCACTACGTCACCAATATTGGATCATATTGGATCTTTGCAACACACGGGCACTTTTGTGGCTGAATCTTTAACTAAAAATTTTCATCGCTTATTTCATAGACCACGTTTTTTATACTACTCCCATATGCGTTCTGTCTCCTTATCTCTAGGCTCCATGGGCTTCATGCAATGGTTCAAACAATTTTTGTTTCGTAGTTTTTATCTCGTTCAACTAATATTTCCGCTCATTCCTTCCTCTAATTGCTTGAATCTGAATATTTGCAGTGTCATTATATCTACCCGGATTCGAGAACCAGGTATCGTATATATATATATATTCTTACTATGACATCCCTCAATTTATTCTAATGGCAAGCACGTAGGTGTACCGTATCATTGGATAATTAATCGATCACACTGAGGACGGTTAACCCTCGTGGTTAAGCTTGGGGGATGTTGTTGGATAGCTTCACTCAACAGCCAGCGTCGATTAAACCATTAGGTCATACACGTTACCTACCTCGTCCTTGTTACCCAAGGGGGTCACCCAAAACGTGTGTGTGTGAGACCATGTGTCGAGCTGTCAGCGAACTGTCACCCTCCCATTGGTCGCTACTGGCCAAACGCGGTTCGTGTTACACACGCTAAGTAACGCACCGTTTATTCTTACATCCTTTCTATCTTCCGGAACTCATGCATCGTTATCGGTTTGGTTTATACCTTTTTGTTAATCTTTGCTGATGGCATAACTTTCTTGCTTCCTCATTAATGTTAACAAACATCCCAAAATTCCTTATCGGGGTTAAGGGATCATTCCAGTGTGAAATTTTCAAAAAATATTTTTTTTTTTTTGCATTAACGCATAGTATAGACTGTTATAAACACTATAGACTGTTGTAAACATAATATAGACTGTTATAAACATAGCGTAGACTGTTATAAGACTGTTTAAACGCGTTTTTCTCGGAATGGTGTTTTTCAAAACGACGTCCACTCTCAAAAGAAGAGTTTTCAAGCTATCGTTTTAAAATTTAAACAGAATATTCTTCACGTCATTTCCTATCGTGCTATGAAAGGATTTTTTTTAAATCTTCCTATATTTTTCTACGAAAAACTGTCGAAAAAAATGCTAAATTTGATCTGTTTTGTTCAGACTGCCGCCATTTTGTAAAATTAAAAAAAAAAAGCTTCCATAAGAGTTTCTTTGGAATTTTTTTTTCAGATAAAAATTAAGGCCGCAATCATGGACGCCATTCAGAAACTTTTTTTAAGCTGAATTTTTCAATAATTTTTTGTTATAAAAATATCAATAAATCAACTTAAAAAAAATCATTTTGTATTCATCATTCTTGCCTCGATTTGCAAAAAATTAGACTGATTACTTTATCCTAACAATAAAAAAAAATCACGAAAATCAGTGATTTTTCGGAGGATCACACTGGAATGATCTCTTAACGGATATGGGAATACTCTTTCAATAATTTATTTTTAGTTTCACCATACAAGCAACAAATACAATGTATAGGTAAATTGAATTACTAATTCTTAAGAACGTCTTTAATGATTTTCTAGGCTAAGAATAAAATTAAAGTCCATTGAAGCCTTTCCTTGCTCTATGAGTTTTAACGATTAAAGTTATTTGGTTTTACAAGTTGTGATATTTTGACCTTATTTTTTAAATATATTTTTGGATATATGCAATACCATTATCGTTATATGCGACACAGAATTACTGTAATTATTTTCAAAAATCGTGTAATTTTAGTGTTCTCAAATTGAAAACGAATAGGCCATACTTTACATACACTGTAAAAAATGTGGTGTTAAATTCAACACTAATGCAACACCGCTCACGAATTCTATAGTGGTCCACCCCGTTCTGTGTGACCTGTTGGTGTTAATTGTCCGGTGTTAAGTATTGATAGTTGACACCAGACTGCGGTTCATCCGATTTGACACCAGGACGGATTCTACAGTGGATTCTAACACTTTACAGTGTGTTATAATAACACACTTTAAGTGCGTTATTTTTGTACGCATTTATCGTGTCAATGGAGCCAAATGAAAAACGCGGGTCAAATTGGCATAATAAATATTGTTTATTATTTATAAATTAGCAATTAGGAATGATCGATGAATGAATTTAAAACAGATGTTCCATTATTTTTGAAAATCCTGTAAATTAAAAAAAAAAAATAATAAGTCGTTGACCGGGATTTGAACCCACTATCCTCCAATCGACGAATTCAGCACTTTCGACCCTTAAATAACCATTTAAAAAAAAAATTAAAAATTTGGAAATTATTTTTTTTCACGAGTGTTTCCGGCTTCGAAGCGCGGACGTTTTTCCGTCGAAATCAATTTTGAGCCTACCTGAGATTTTACCTGAGACCTACCTAACGACCTATCTAACGACCGACACTCTACCACTACGCTATTGCTTCCTTATGAGTTTCTTGTATTCAAATGATATTAGTATACGAGTTCTCATACACCATTCGGTGTATCCTATGACTCCAAACGAATTTATGTATGATTATTTTGGGCGATTAAATTTCACACATTAAGTCGTATATTTCAGTATATGCGCAACACCGTCATGTGTGAAAAATTACCACCGAACAAGTGCAACGCAAATTCGTTTCTAGCTAACACCGCCACTCGGGAGATATTCGCTCAGAACGGCATTAAAATGCCGTTAATAAATATTCCGGGTTCATTCTTTAAGTCTGTATATCTCCAAAGTTGTTTGCCGAAATGAATTATAATTTTAATTGAAATAGCACTCAGTCGGTGAGTTCAACTGCGCCTTCGAAGCATATATTTACACCGGATTTAACTAATCACGACATTAGAGTGGTGTCGTATCAGAAGATAAACGGTGTACTTTCATGAAAAAATTGTGCGCGATGTGGTGAAACACTGGGTTTAGTGTTAAATTTTGATGAAAAATCGCTTAACACCGATATACAGTGTACGAGGTCAACCATGATATCAGAACGGTGCTGCCGATAACACCACAGATTTTAACCACTAACACCGCACCAAATTGACACCCCTGATTTTTTACAGTGTAGGTAAGTATATATGCAATCATACGAAACACAATTGATCACATTCGAAAGCATGAGAGTCTGGTTACACTGACACCTTTCGCGTATATCGAAAGTTATGCACAAGTAAATGTGGATCAATTTCATAGTGGGGTTGGTAGAAAATTTCGGATGGGTCACACACGCCCCTTCGATAGAATACATACAACTATAACAAGGCTGATAATTTTTCATTCACTCGACTCGATGGTCCATACGACCAATGGGCGACGCATCGTCATCATGGGAAAGTCGAGTGTTGGCATATGCTTTTTCGTGAATCCGAGAGATCGAACCAAAGATGAGAAAGAGTCAATTAAGTCACGCGCGGGTGAGCTATGGTTGAGAGCGGGGTCCGGTCTGACGGTGTGGGAAACGAGAGATTTTTAGAATCAACAAACATAAATCAAGTGTTTGTACTGGTGTGTCGAGGTTATTGAGGAAGTTAGGGGTGGCAGAATGAGTAAATGTGTATACATATATTGTATATATGTGTGTGTGTGTGTGTGCATGGGGTCGTAAAAAAAAAGAAGGCATGACGAAATGGGAAGAGTGAGATATGGACGAGAGAATACATAGAACAGGACTAGGACAAAGAATCTTCCTGACTATTGAGGTTCAGGGAGCTTCATGCTTGGTATGGCTGTGTGCTATGCACTCAGCATCTTGTGAGATAAAAACAATACAATTAAAAGCAAATTTTAAATAAGCCAAAAAATATCAATCTTCCATCATTTATTTCTGATCTATAATCGTACATTCATTCAAGTGTAAATGATGTAATGATTATAAATATGTGTGTCTCAATAAAATCAGTCGGAAATTGACAAATATAATGACTACGCATTTTTTTTTAGTACTATGAATTTTCAACTAAGCCAAATTTTAGTACCAGAAACCTTCATCTAACAAGTAAGCTAAATTACCGATAAAAATATTTTTGGCACGAGAATTAAAATGAGTGAAACAGAACACTGAAGTCAGAAGAAAAAAGTGCAAAGGAGTGCGTATGGGGACAGTTTCACGGGCTATCTACTACAGGGGCAGGGGGGGGGCATTGGCTACCCACGAATTTTAACTGCGAGGAGCTATACGAGTGGCCCTTTGATCCTGCTTCCGCTTCGAACAGGGGCACCCGGAACCCTCGACCTCCCTCTGTGACAAAGTGAAATGGGGGATGATGCTACTCTCCCTGCTACGAGATCGGGAGAATCCGGCGGATTCTCTACTGGGGAGGGGTGACAATTACATGTTTAGAGGAAACATAAAGGGTGGCTCCCGTGGGATATAATTCGTCTACGGTGGTGTACTGGCCCGTGCCACGTCAATTCATTTTCGAAAGATTATGAGCCATGAGAGAGCGGGAGTTTATTACATGTTCATTGTATGCTGGCAGTGTTTATCTTGGAACGATTATTGTAATCCCGAGTGAGTCTCTCTAGTATCATGCTGTCTGAAGGGCTTACTTGGACACCTGTGGAAAATGTATTTGTTCACCTTATTCGATGCACAAAATTGGGCCTCTATACTGCGTTCAACGAGAGAACGACACAATTCCGAAACTAAATTCGTCCGATACGGTCAGATCCCGCACGTAAGAACGTAGATTTTTGGTGCAGGACCCAAATGTATGATAACTTAGCTACAGTACCAAAAATCTACGCTCTTACGTGCGGAGTCTGTCGTACCGGACGGATTTAGTCTCGGAGTTGAGTTGTTCTCTCGTTGAACGCAGTATAGATCAATGCATCATAGAAATTTGGCAAAAAGGATCATCGTCAATTTAAGTATTGTCACAATTCGTTATTACGTCAGATTTTGTAATGGCTATCGATTGCTGAATTTGCATAACCTTTCTTATTTTTCAAGCTATTCGTATAATAACAAGAGCAGGAGCTGATTTTCTTGTTGTAAAACAAAAGTTTATCAAATATATGCGCGGGACTTTAACCATTTCGAAGTAGAATAGCACACTTGCGACAATGTTACCAATAGTTTCACACCTACAATTATCAGTGTCCACAACTATTCGATCATTAGTTCATGACTGACCGTTTGTATGAATCTCTGGAGGCTTGCGAGATCGAGCGCTCCTTTCGATCTCATTCACTCCTAAACTTCATTCAACGATAATCATTCAAATGTAAAAAGAAAAATGATTTTAGCCATGATAAGCTCACCATTCTCGACAAATCCGCGGTAGCAGCCGGCACCTCTTGATCCGCAAGATTCATCATACTGTGTTCTTTCTAAGATTTTCACAAAAGTTCCGGTAAATGAAGAAAAAAAACTCTCCCTCGATCCGATGGTCCTTTCAGACGCAACTTTCCAGCGAATCAACACACCGATTACCCTGAATTCAAGACCAAACTGAATATAGACAAAATTGAAGATCCTCCGAAAAGTCCCAATCGCGGTGTATCAACCGATCGCTTGAATCTCGATAAGACACGCGATGACACGCGCGCGCGAATGATGACAACTCGGCACGATAAATGTAAATGTGACTGCGACACGACCCGAGGGACTTGATCTCGGCGATGGGTATAAACAGACGAGCCCACGACAACGCGAAAACTCCATGGGCACATGACGATGGGGGAGGTTGGAGCTTGGAGCTTTTCCCTGGAAAGTCAACGCCCACCATCTATGCAATACTGAGAACAACCCCCGATTCTGGCTTTTGCCATAGAGCGTCGGCGTTGCTGGGGTTGCCGATATTTCGAGATAGGGGCGGGGCTGGAACTCATTGGATGGTCGGAGATGACTGCTTTGGTATATTTTGTGGTCTATAACCTACACAGCTTCCGTCATCCTTCGGCTTCGTGTATCTTCTCGTGATTCGAATTTACCCCATCGCAATCCTCCATGGACTGCGCAAGGTCCTCTAGCTGTGTCTATTTATAATGCCCAAGGGGGGAGGTTGTTTTTCTTCCCTTAAAATTGAAATTCTGTACTACCATCACCTTGCCACACTGTGTGACACTTCACCTGATGCGGTAGGCTCATAAAAATATCTTGAATCAGACCGCGTCCTCGAGATTAATTCGATTCAGTGCCATCTATCGATGGCCTTCAACTTTTTTGTCGATTTCGAAGGATGCAGAGAGTTGTGGCAAAAAATTGTACTTATTGAAAATAATAATAATGTACTCATTCATTTATTCATTTAATTATAAAGAAAAAAAATCATTGTCATTAGATTCACTCGTTAATTCATCAATTATTCGTTTATCACTAACAAAAAGATAGATGATATCATAAAGGAACGAAATCGAACCCAACTATGAGACTCATCGGCTAATTTTATCGTTGTTCTCCAATTCAAGTATATACGATGATGGTTAATAATAATAATAATAATAATAATAATAATAATAATAATAATAATAATGATAATGGGTATAGTCGATGTTGTCGAATTTTTTTAACTACTTAGTTTCTCCATCAGATTTTTTTTTAACTTGTGGCATGTAGTCAAAGTTTTGGCGAATAAAAATCAATTTTTATATCACCAGCTCACCATATCAATGAGAAAAAAAACTGCTCAGTCATTTTTTCTGCAGCATAATCCCAAATATATATTCATATTCTTTTTGTTATGCGAAAAACATTGTTTAAAGTGAATTTTCATTGATAATAAAAAAGATAAAAATTGTATTAACACGAGATGGTCGGAGTTTACAAATTCAGAAAAAAAAAAATTCTTGTTCCTTGGAATGTTTTCGATTTTTATTATTTATTTAAATACAGATCCGGAGGAATTAAACGTTGGAAAAAACAAATTCTCTGTACCGTTTTAGCGTCTCAACGGCGAGCAATAAATCGTTCAAGAGGGTCAGCCTGACTCTCTATAGGCTCATGTAGAACATTGCATTGCCCATATTATGACATTCATAATACGTAGACAAGAAACTAGTATAATAAATAGCAGAGTTTACATAAAAAGTAATTGCTGATGAGTTCATTGAAACAAAAAAGGAAAAAAAACCATGCAAGATGATTGTGTAATAAAGCAATCCTAACTAATTATTTAAAAAATATATTAACATTTAATCTCGTCAAAGCTTCCGCTTTGTTTTTTCTCCATAGTCCAATAATAGTAAATCGTAAATTTAAGCTATTATTAAGATTTTCGGTTGACCAGATTTAATATAATATCTTTATATCTGGATGTAGGCAGGTGTAGTTATAAAGTTAATCTGTAATAATCACATCTCAGTAGACTTTCATAATGGTCATATCGGGTCAATTTGACCCGAGCCAACTTTGGGCGATCACTGAAGCAAGACAATGTGTTATATTTCCATATAAAAATTCAGAGACATAATTTTAACATTGAAAAACAGGCTCTCGTCGATGAAACTGTGAATTTTTGGTTTTCAAGTACTAAAAAAAATCCTGAAAATAAGTGTCCGGAAAACACGGTTTCCCAGACATAACTTTTCGATTTCAAGTCATAACTTTTTCAATTTTCAATATTTTTTCGCAAAAATTTAACACGATATTTTTGAGGTATAGTACTTTCATAACAAAAAATAATAGTTTGGTACGGTGTTTTTCCAAAAGTTTTGAAAACACGTCTGTCTTCGAAGCCTCCTGGGACTACACTGACGTACCTATATGGCAGCATACGTCTGGTTTTCGCCGGTTGACTACTCGTAATATTAAAGATTGAAAAAAAATCCGGGTCAGCTGGACGCGGGGTGATTATTACGAGTTAGCATATTCAATTGTTACAAAATGCCAACCCACTCTGTCAACAGAAGGGCAATCCCTTTTGTGAAAGCAAACAAATTGAAAGCTTTGTTTTTTTTTCTTCGCATTGTTCGGTCGCTTCTTAAGTTGCATGGCAGCATCCTCACAACAAGACTCTTTGTCATTATTGTTTGTATTTTATATTTTTCGAAAATACAACATACCTTTGCTGCCCTTTAATCTCGTTAAAGCTTTCGCTTTGTTTTTCTCCCGTTTAATTCCAGTTCCCAAAATTATAGGTCGTGTTTTTCAGCATGAGTACGACAGAGAGGTACATCTGTCTCTCGCACTCATGCTAAACCCTAACCCCATCAGTGGAAACATAGTTAGAGTGGACTTTAGCCTACAGGGGATACCACTTAAGAAAAAAAAAACGCACCCACATTGCTTTACCTCCCTGGCGAGTGTGGAAATGAGCGAGTCGCAATTTTCATTATCATTAGCTCTAGGAGGTTTTACATTTCGGTGTACGAGCAATCAATGTTTGTATTAAGCACGTGGTAAATTGGCTTATATGAATATTAACTGTATACCAAAATTTTCGATGTCTTCACATGCAACAGTTTGTTAATAGAAACGATGTAACAATAAAATATAATTTTTGAATACGGATTCGTCAATCCACAACGTTTGATATAATATTAATAACTAATACACATCATAGACGCATATTTCGTGATAAAAACTTACTATTAACGTTTTCCTTGCCCAAAATCGTTTTAAGAAAACTCAAAACTTCTATATCGGAGACACACAGCCCAATTCATTAATATGAATTTTTGAATCCCTCCCGCCTACCGGAAAGAAGAGCGTGTAGAGTTGCGACAAGCTTCTTACCCACGCTTACAGATGGAGCTGCACGATGTTTATTTAAATCGCACCCGCTTTGCGCATACACTATCGAGAATATATTTTTTCGAGAATCATACGGGGAAGGGAGGCCATATTTATGCGCAAATGATGTAAAGAGACAAATGTCGTCTGCTCCGATTGCTCAATTTTTCTTGTTCTTACTGCATAATAATGTATCTTTCGAATTTTGATAGTAAATTAAATAATTGAAAATATCCGAAATAACAGAAAGGTGTAATGAATCAATCATATACACATTGGTGATGGGTTAAAGTCCGGCGATTACGCGATTAGTGCAGAGAACGTGATAATTGAGACGGCGAGAAATAAGTCTATAAGCGTTTGTTGAATCGCGCGATAAGCGGGCAATGAGAGAATATCGACCAATCGTGTCACCGCGCGTGATAATCGAATAGTGAGATAATAACCTAAAAAAAACAAAAAAACCGCGTTGCACCGCAGATCCGAAAAAGTGAACTGCTGCTTCAAGTTCCTGGAAAACATTTGGATATATTCGGAGAACCTTTTATTACACATACGAGCATATTGCTATGAAAAAGGAACTCGTTGCATCATTGTGAGTGAATCTTGTATCATTATAGAAAATATTAATTTCCATGCGCGCAGCTTGAATAACCGAGAATTATTTATCGACGTGTCGTTTTTTACTTCGTTGCGTTGCCAATTCGTAGTTTTTCAATTTGTAAATTCAATTTTTCTTGGGCTTTAATTTCACGAGAAGCGAGACTGACGCATATGAAACACGCGACCTTGATCCAATGACCCATCTACAATAGAAATATATGCATATATATATATATATATACATATATGTCATATACTCGTTCAAATTCTTTAATCTCGTAATTTTACACGCTTACCAATAGAGTTTTTTTTTTGTTATTGCAAACTTTTGGTACTCCCGAACTCCCGATTTTTTATTGCCCAATAAAAATATAACTCGGACACGTTCCTGTTTCCTGTGCTGTGTTCCGAATACAGTTGATGTTTCTGGTTTGTGCGCTGTGTTCGTTCTATTATTAAAACTCAAAAACATGGTTATACTTAGTTTATATATATTATATATGCATTATGCATATGTTAATATATAAAAGTGTGCGCAGTAATTCGTAGTTGTGTCAAACAGAGTCAAAAAGTTGGATAAAGTTGTCGGGCTTAAAAAAATCTTCAGGCATCGCTCGTTTTGTAGGTTAGAAAACACGAATAATTCAATATATTCATTGAATTATTAATTTAGGTTTTTCTATTCATTCAATCACAGCAGCTCAACAGTACAGGTGCTTTTGTACACAATTTATCCGATCTGTCAAAATAATTAACCGTAACACTGAATTTTGACCTGTCAATTCGTGGTAAGAATTAATCCCATAAATATGCGCATCTTGAAAAATTTATCGAGCATAGTTCGTTTTTTTTTCTTTCTGTTCCCTCGCTGGAATAGTAACCGTTGTTTTTGTGCCAAATTAACCATAAAACAACCAACTAATAACCGATTGCTTTGTGCGAAAAAGTAACCGCTAAATAACCCCAAAAGTAACGGTCATTTGACGGTTGTCGATGGTCGCTTACATGGTCCGGTTGCTTACACGGTTGTTCTTCGGTTGCAAAACCAACTGCGACTTCCAGCAAAGGTTACAACATAGTTACGAATCGGTTAGTTTTTTGCACAAAGCAACCGCTTATATTTTACAGTTATTTCATGGTTGATTTTTGTGCTAGGGAATTTGTGAATGGCCATTTTGATAAATTGGGGTTAGACGAATTTTCAACAATCTTGTCGATATTTCAGTCTAGGCTGAAGCTTTGGGTAGTAATGCCCAGGCGGTATCTGTGAGATGCGCCAATCAAGGCTTTTCGAAGGCCTCTCTGAACTCAATAAAACAAGAGCCGTGGAAAACAGCAGCCGCAACGACACAAAAAACAAGACTATACAGGCTCCGAGAACGTCTTTGTACTCTGCGAATAATTATCCGAGGCCTCAAGATGTCTGCGGTCGAGGCACCACCGTTCATTCGTACCATCGAATGGGACATGATGGACAAGACCAAGTTCTTTCCGCTGAGCATGCTCTCGTCTTTTTCGATACGCTGCTGCCTCTATCCCCTGACGGTCATCAAGACGAGGCTCCAGATTCAGAGGCGAAATCACATGTACACCGGTAATGCCGCAAAGTATATTTGATAAAAAATTTCTTGTTGCAGCATCGCTTTACGGTCCTAATTAGCAAAATAATATGAGATATTTTATCGTATATTCTCGTTGATTTAAGGTAGCACGAGCACGAACTTAACGATTAGATAAAAATCTGAATTTTTTATATGCCATAGCCAAAGCGTATGGGATAACGCCTGAAAAATTTCAAAGCGGATCAACGACCCATTACGCGACTAATTAATTCGTGAAATCAAGATATTTATCCCATGCCAATATGCAAATTCTGGGCTGACGCAACTTTGAAACAGAAATTCGAATCATTCACGATTAGATACGATGAATATTAAAACTGTTAAATGTTGAGAAAACTATCACGATTACATACGTTCCATAAAAAAATGAGATTCGACGAATATTTTGACATAAAATTATCGATTTTGAGGAAATTTGTCGCGTGGATCGGCCTACGAGCAGTCCGACTCTCTCTTGTTTCATGCGTGCTCCTCGCTCATCTCGCTCACCCGCGCCCACGTTTCCGCTTATTCCTCGTCCACAGTCCTGCTCGTACTACCTCAATAGTTATAGTATCATTTGCCTGTGAAGTTAGGAACAAACAACAGCCTAGGTAAATACTTCGATAAGAAAAATAAGAGCTATCGTTTACTGTGATAAAACAGAGATAAATTCTATGAAAAATATAAAAACACTTTTTTCCCTATGTTGACCCTCTCGGACCATATGTTCCCTCCATGCAACATCGCTTTGAAACGTATTTTGGCTTTTCTGGGCGAAAAAAATCCTTTCCACCGTGAAATTAATGTCTTTATCTGATCAAAGTCGCATATTCTACCTCTATTTTATATGGTCAACAATTTGTTTACGATGAGCGGAAGCCGAGAAAATTGAGAAAAATGAACAAAAATTTTATTGCCGAAAAATCACACAAGGTTGCATAAACCGTGCTATAACATTTGCTGTACAATTTCCATGCTTCGATCTCAGAGAGTTGAGAACACGCGAGGCCAGAACACTCGATCCTTTATTGAAGGGAGGCAAGGGCTCCGTCTGTCCGTAAAGCTAGGGAGATAAATCAGGAAATTCCAACAATTATATCGTTTTTCTTTTTTTGCTCTTCAAGAGAATATTCGGCGAAGCAACTTATGGATAAACTCTTTGCGATATATGCATATTGCATATTAGGGTTGTTCTTATTTTGGGTATTTTTTAATTTCGCTCCGTTACCCCGGAAAACCATTACCAAATCTTGTAAAAATAAGTGTGGAAGACACGAGAACCCATGAAATTACCGGCGATGCCTGTCTATAACGCAAACACCGGCGGATCCAGAACTTTCATTCGGGGGTGCAGAAGTACTGAATTATTATTATTATTATCATGACTATTCTATTGTTATTGTTATTTTTATATATTAATCCAAAATTTCGGCGCTCCCCTGGATCCGCCATAGTGAACGCATAAGTTGATTTTGGTCAAATAAAAAACAAATGGATATTTTGAATCATTACTGCTTGGGATTTCTTTTAAAATTATTTGCAATTTCAAACTACAAAACTTGGGCCCGGATCATGAAAAAAGCTCGGAACAGACGGGATATCAGAAAATAATATATTCTCTTCGATATGCATCACTTCATACCCGCAGATTTTTTGGAAATCGAAAAAAATAATCATTTCTGAATGTAGAAACTCATCATTGACATAGACGATCCTGAAAGATTTTAAACTGACTCTGGCAGTGACAGATTTGAATTAAAATTCTATTTCGTAACATAGACTGAATTCGAGACTGAAAACAAATTTTCGCAAGGTGAAAAAAATCAAGTACTCGATAATATTCACAATAATGTGTTTGAACACATTATTGTGAATAATAATATAATAATAATAATATAATAATTATCGAGTACTTGATTTTTGTCACCTTGCGAAAATTTGTTTTCAGTCTCGTATTTGAAAACAAATTTAAGCAAGAAGAAAAAAATCAAGTACTCGATAATATTCACAATAATGTTTTTGAACACATTAAAACAAAATGAAAACAAATTCAGTTTATGTTACGGAATAGAATTTTAATTCAAATCTGTCACTGCCAGAGTCAATTTAAGTGAATTAAAAAACCGGCGATACGAATGAAACTTCGGGAGAGTGTTATCTAAGATGCAATGAACGCTCTCTCAAAATTTCAGGGTATATTGCCAGGCAAATTATTGCGAACGAGTAATTTAAAATGATCTATTTTAGCATGGGTCTTATAGCAGTTGATTCCATTTTCACCGGAAGTGACATGATACCTTTTGATAAAGACGAGAGTTCTTATTCAAATTTTGAGTATTGAAAGATGAAATCGTGAACTTTCCAATGGTATTTAAAAAATTGTGTCTTGCCAGGGATTTTCCCGAGAAATTTAATCGCGAAAGTCATCGTGTGTGCAAATCTCGGATACAATATATGTCTGTCATTCTGCACGCGAGAAAACATATGAATATCAGCTATCGTTTTTGACTTGATCGCTCTGACAGCGTTAAATACTTTTGTCAGTTGAGACTTTATTTATATTATTTATAATAAATTATGAATAAAATATCACGGGAAACGTCATCGAAATTCATAAATTTTATTTAGACAGAGTATTTAGAAAATATTATGATAGGTTTTATGATTTTTTTTCACGTCACGATTTTTGACTAGTTCTGTCACTGATGGGCCGCCTTAAAATCTTTCAGGATCGTCCATGTCAATGATGAGTTTCTATGCATTCAGAAATTATTACTTTTTTCTCTGCGGGTACGAAGTGATGCATATCGAAGAGAATATATTATTTTCTGATATCCCGTCTGTTCCGAACTTTTTCCATGATCCGGGCCCAAGTTTTGTAGTTTGAAATTGAAAGCAATTTTAAAAGAAATCCCAAGCAGTAATGATTCAAAATATCCATTTGTTTTTTATTTGACGAAAATCAACTTTTGCGTTCACTAGCGGATCCAGGGGAGCGCCGAAATTTGGGATTAATACATAAAAATAATAATAACAATAAATAGTAATGATAATAATAATAATTCAGTACTTTTGCACCCCCGAATGAAAGTTCTGGATCCGCCGGTGTTTGTGTTATAGGCAGGCATCGCCGGTAATTTCATGGGTTCTAGTGTCTTCCACACTTATTTTTACAAGATTTGGTAATGGTTTTCGGGGGTACCAGAGCGAAATTAAAAAATACCTAAAATAAGAACAACCCTATTGCATATGGAGGATGCACAATGCATCCTGCGTAATGAATCCTCCATCGTCAATGCGCATAGTTTCAAAAATTTTAGGTAAACGCCATCATCAGTGAGTATACACCCGGCATTATACATTTCTTGCTCAAATCCCCTCAAATTAATAAATTGAGGATCATCTTTGCGACTAATACTTCACGAATGAATTCTAGTCATACTTGAAAGTTAAATCGAAAAGTTGGAATTTCATGCGGGTGTAACAGCAGGATATTCTAATACGGCACCGCTTATTCCAGACTTTGCTGGAACGCTCGGAGCGCGAGATATTTTGTATCTTGGAAAAAAAAGAGAGAAAAAAAAAAGAAAGCATGTCGCGTAGCGGCGCCGTCGTTGCAATATATTCATGGCTGCTCAAACGTGATATTTCATGCGACAAGAATAGAGAAAACCAAATATTTCCCGGACAAAATGCTGATCGAAAGTGGAGAAACAAAGACAAGTCAATGAACGTATACTCGATGGGCATTTTATTTTTCAGGAATGATCGACGCTTATCAAAAAATTCACAGGACCGAAGGTTTTTCCGGTCTTTATCGGGGCTTTTGGATAAGCTCCATACAAATAGTTTCGGGAGTATTTTATGTTTCGACGTACGAGGGGGTGCGTCATCTGCTGGGTCAGGATCCCTTTACCGCGGATCTTGACTCGAGGGTAAAGGCACTTATCGGCGGCGGAGCTGCCAGTGCCGTAGGACAGACGATAGTCGTGCCCTTTGATGTATTGAGTCAGCACTTGATGGTACTCGGGGTCAGCACGAAGCACGGAAAGCTCGCCGTTGACAAGGTAAACGGCCAAGTTTCTCATCGATTGCGAAGCCTCAAATTTATGCATATTAGGGGCCGACGCGTCCGATATTCATGGATTTTTCTTCATGAATCAGTTTGATAATATTAAACTTGATATTCGCCAGATGGGAATGAATCCTTTAGGTCTGAGTTTGGTGCCAGGTTGCTCTCGAGCTTACATTTCCGGTGAAATAGTGAGGCACATTTATCAGAGGGACGGTGTCAAAGGCTTTTATCGCGGTTACGTTGCGTCGCTCTGCGCATATGTACCCAACAGTGCATTATGGTGGGGCCTGTACACGGTATATCAAGGTAATAAACAACACTATAAATGCAACAAAAAAAAAAATGCGTGCTTCGAGGCCTGTTAAGATGATTTAAAAAGGAAAAAAAAAAACAATAAATTTATATTCCGTTTGATTCGACAGACGAATTGATACGGGTTTTGCCGGAATGGGTATCACATCTGTTTATTCAAGCGATAGCCGGCACACTTGGTGGATTCACCACGACAATAATAACGAATCCATTGGACATCGTGAGAGCCAGACTTCAGGTACAGAGACTCGACGGTATGTGCAACGCTTTTAAAATTCTCTGGGTCGAGGAAAGATTTCGGATGTTCTCCAAGGGCCTGTCGGCTCGTCTAGTCCAATCGGCTTGCTTCAGTTTCTCAATAATATTGGGCTACGAGACGATAAAGCGCGTCAGCATTAACGAGGAGTACAAGAGTTACATAAGATGGTGAACGGACAAGTGTGACAAGCCGGCGAAGAAGATACTAGACGTAAATTGTAACTTAAAGACAAAAAAGAAAAAGAAACAAAAAAAAATAGAAAGAAGTATGAGAACTTTGATAACTCGAGTTGTCGTTTCGTACGTTGGTCAAAGCCCAAATACAAGGGGGAAAAAAACAAAAACAAAAAAAAACCTTCAAGCACCAAAAAGCTGTACTACACATAAATATTTGTAGGATACTTTGACCGAAGGAATATTTCATTAACGGACAGTTGCGGAGATGGCCAACGGTGAACATGAATTTTAGATTAACGGAACAAAAAAAAAAAAAAAAGAACAAATTGAATAATTGCCCCGAAGACTACGGTGAGAGAAGAAGGTGCATTCCGCTGAATTTATCGATCCTGACTTGTACAATACGTTCAAATTGTTAGATTGTGGTAAGTTGCACGTATATATATACTTTTCAAGAGCTAAGCTGGACATGAATAACATAAATATGTATGCATAAACGTATAAATATGTATGCATACATGAATAAATATGTATGTATGCATGTATAAATCGTGTGTAATAATGATTTTGTAAATAATAAAATATATATATATGCGATTGAGCGTAAATTTACACACAGCTGCATTCTGCGGTAGTTCATTTTTTTTTTTTAATCTTTAAGGAGATTGGTCACCTAACGCATAATGATAAGAATTCGTTCAAATTTATTGAGGATACTCGCTAATAGATACTATAAGGACTGTTTGCAAAATTTCAAGTCATTCCTCTGCATAGTTTTCCTGTGTAATTGTTGAAGTTGCACTTTATACATGGGCGACCATAGCTAAATCGTACGTATCTCATGAAATACTTGATAACCACACGTTAAAAATGATAAGAATTTAATGAAGATTCATCCAGATAATCATCGCATCATTTATCTTCACAGAAGGATAATATCATCAGGACTGTCTCTCTCGGGTCAGAATGCTGTTCACAATCCAGGTTCACATGAAATACTCCACCCTTATTTTCAGTATAAACTGAAAATATCGATCGTAGGATAAAAATGGTAATAACCAAAGTTGCAGGAGAAATAACATTCCCTGCCTGATTATTCATTACCATTTTTACGATAAACTTGATAATATACGAGATAATTAAAAAAAAAAAAAAAAAAAACTGTTTTTACCCTTATTTGCAGTCCAACTCTATAAATATCGATCCTAGGATAAAAATAATGGGAACCAAACTTGTGGGGGATTCAATTTCCCACAACTTTGGTTCGTATCATTTTCACACTAAAGTTGAAAATAAGCAAGTTATTTAAAAACAAAAAAAATTACTATTTAAATCACGATGGCGGCAAACGCGATAAGGGGACTCCCGAAAATCAAGATTTACACCATCATGCCTCCCCTGTATAAAAAAAGAAAATCGCTTTCCCCAATTACTTCCAGGTGAAATGCTATTTCCGACTGGACTATTAATAATATGCGTTATTTTCGTCCTTATGGAGCAAGTTGGCAGGACTATTATAGCGAATTTAATAGCGAATTTAACTCGTAGGACTGGTGCGCACTGAGTGCAGTTTCATCCTTTTCTACCATACGCTTTGGAAAGAGATGAAAATACACTCAGTGCGCACCAGTGCAACGAGTTAAATTCGCTATTAGTTTTGTATCAGAATGGCACAACCTAATCTCTTACCCGCAGATTGACAAGTTCAATTTTCGTATAACTTTCACTTAAATTTACACTTTACTTTGTCAAATATAATCACGCACACTTCAACGTTATGACCATTAAAATTTGAATTTTATTTCATAAGAGTTGTAACATAATACGAAAACTCGTGAAACGAAAAACGAGCACTGGACGGTTAGACGCGCATTGTGAATTAGTCGGTTGTTGTTTGAATCTTAACAGTTGTTTTCAGAGACACTTGACATTTTGTGAAAAAGAAAAAGCTATCGGGTTACATAACTGACTATTAGGCCGATATGGGGTGAATTTGATTTGTTTTTAAAAATTTCGAAGATCTCTAAACGGTGGTTTTCTTAATTTCTCCGAGACGACCGATATTTCATTAAAAACAAAAGTATCATCTTCCGCTCTATTGTTTTTTTTTTTTTTTTTTCAAAATATGAACCGTCTACGAGAAAAATAGAGCAACGAGATTCTTACCGACCGAGTCTTGAGTCATTTCACCATTGATAAGGCCGAGAGATGGGGCTAGCTATAACACATGAGAGAGAGTTCAGCGATATTGAGTGCCGGCAAAGAAGCATACAGATGGTTGCAGGTCGCTTGAGAAAGCGTTTTCCATTATATCATCGCGCCGAACTTACCAATAAAGTCCTTTTCAATATACCTATTCGCTGTGTGCAGTGCCATACTATTGGGAACTCACAAATGTCACCCTGACCTCTGGCGGCCAAATTTCCAAGTACTTCTCTCCAGTTGCTGCCTGATGATTACCATTAATTACCATGCGAATTTGTCACTTTTTAACAATAATTCAAAATCTGCTGCTTTATTACAAGAAATAAATCATAAATAAAGATCGAGAAGACATAGTCGATATTTGATGCGAGGGCATGAGATTTTCATCACACGCAGAATATGAATAATCGTTTTAGTTATGTCGTGTAAACACAAGCGACGTGACTTTCAATTTCATAACTTATTAAATATGGACAATAATTTATACATAAAACATTTTTCATGCGATAGCTTGATATTTTAACTAATAATTTATTGTTCGAACGCATTTATTTAGCCGAAAAATGACGGGAATTGTTTAAAAAATTTTGAGGTTAAACATGGGATGTCATGTAGGTTCATTGTAATCCTTATGGCGATAATCACTTGATCCGTATCCAATTTGCGCAGTGGATTCTATCCACGCATAATCCTCAACGGTAATAAACCCCATTGTAAAATCTTACTACAAGAATCGCATTTTGCCGAAAAATATGCGACAATTCAGTGTTTACAACTGTTCCCTATGCTGCCCCATGCTAACTAGAGCTGGCTACTGGCAACGAACTGGAGAGAAGAGGCCATATTGGATAGGCCCCGCCTCCGTGTTGATTCCCATAGAACAACTTGGAGCGCCCATGGCGGCGAGAATGCATATGTTTTGTTGGAGTCGCGTAGTAAAATTGAGGGCAATATGATAGAGAAGTCGCGGAAAGGAAATTTAAACTGTTGCGTGAAGTTATATAAGAATTTTTTTCCGCTACGCAACTTCGGAAATTAAGTTTTACGCGTTTCCGACAGCAATTTATAAAGTTGAGCAGCGCAAAAACTAGATTCGTTGGATGCAAAAAACAAAGAAAGTAAAATTCTTGAGGTTAAACGTGCATATATTGTCTGGTATGAAAAATTCATGTTACAATACAAATAAATTGATTTTTTTTTCCTTTTTAGTAGCTCTCATGATTGGCTACCCGAATATGCAGTGAGCACTTCGTGGGTAATCGTTCATCTACTTTACAATCAGGTCCGAGTTACGTCTTTCTTGTTCTCGATACGAGCCTTGTCGGTTCGTATGACAAGACCGACACGGTTCATGCTTAGCCTCAAATTGAGAAGGAAAAGTAGCCGTAAACCTATTTTCATTACATCGTAATACGTCGATTTTTTTTTTCAACGCAGTTATAGTCAAGCTCACCTCAAAAAAACTGTATGCAGCACGAATATAAACGTTCGTTCATTAAAATTAATCCAACAAGGTTTCGTCTATGTAAATAAATGAGAGCTATTCCAGGAAAATTTGCGGAGTACAGCCGGCCGCAGCGCCACTTGGATATCTGCACACAGCGAATAATAAAAATTAGCATTATGAGGATCGAGGACTTTGAAATTTTTTGATTGTTTATCGTTTTCAACATATTTTTATTATAAAGGACAGCATATCGAGACATTCTTTTACATGTTTTTTTTTTTTTTTTTTTTAAGGTACTCAAGTGGTTTCTTTTTTTCAACAGAGGTCGGCTGGCAAGAGTTTCAGTTGTTGCGAATGGTATATATATATATATATATATATTTAATGAGAAGGTATGGCCGGGTGCTTTATGGCTTTCCAAGGTTACATCCCATGATTCGTGGTGTGCGTATTACATTTTATTACATGTTGGATGCAATAAGGGCATGTGTCGATCGGACCTCCGGGCCGAAAAGCTTGTCATTGCTTCCCTCAATATTTGTTATATATTCGATTCAACGATGCATGATCATAACGTAATATATCGTCTCGCGTGTAACGTGCCCAGTACTGCTGCTCTATTACACACCTCTTGTCTTACAATGTGTATACTAACGTCATATAGTTATCTATATATATGGTATTTACAGTCGTGAAGGAATCGTTTTCTCTATCACGTTATTACATAGCAATAATAATAATAATAATAACAAATATATTCTATAAATTGTACGCATTTCTGAATTGTACACATATGCGTTTATGTGCCAGATGGTTAAATGCGATGATTGAAGAGCATTGTTAAAGTAGACAGGCGAGTAAAATAACTGTACAAGATTTCTACATTCCTCGATGCCTTTCTTCTTTGTGTATAATTCCATCTGAGCACCGAAAATTTCGGAGGTGATACGAATACTTGAATTCCACGCAATACTTATATCAAGACAGTCCACGAGATACCCTTTTTTTCAGCCGATCTCTAAATCACGCATGAAACAAACAAAATTACTGTACAATTCCTGGCTGCATATAAGTTTCATGAAAAAATTAAAAAAAAAACCCCCTGCATGTCATTTTTACGCTGTTTTTTTTTCTCTGCTTGCGCAAGTTTGTCAAGAAATTTTTACACGTGACGATTTATTTTTTCTAAGTGAGCGTTCGTATATCATCCATACGTAGTACATACATCCGTTTTTTTTTTTTTTTTTAATATACATATTTATTATATCTTTGCGGAAAGGATTTTTCACTGAACAGGATTTTGATTATGCAATCGGGAATAAAAAGTATCGGGGTTGGATCATTTTACATCCAACAGCATGATAAAAATGTGTGTCTTCGCACTGAGTTATCTAATTTTAACTGTGAATTGCATTTCAATTTCGTCCCCATTTTTATCCGCGGAAGCAGAGTCCGTTTCTCCAAGAAGATTCCAAACGTATGCGCAAATGCAACCGAGCTCACGCAACTCTGATGGACAGAAAAAACTAACTTTTCTGGAGTTGAACGTACGAAGGACTTTTATATTGCAGAGTTATGGAACGTATACGTAGTCGTAGAGTGCGCGGAGTTGGAACGTGTGGATTTGGAACATGTAGAGTTGGAATGTGGGAAGTTGGAGCGTGCAGACTTGAAACGTGCAGAGTTCGAGTGTTCCAGGGTTGGAACGTTTAGAGCTGGAGAGTTTAGAGTTGGAGTGTGCGGAGGGTTGGAGCGTTTAGGTTTGGAACGTGTGTAGAGTTGGAACTCGTTTAGTTTCGATACGAGAAAGTTTCTCTCCATTGATTTGCGTCACCGCGGAGGGCTTATGTGTCCACAGTTGCTGATGTGTGATTTTTTTTTGTATCTGTGCAGTTGCAAGTGTACGGTTAGGTCCGGATACGTTTGGAATTTGTAGAAGCGTTCTACTGCTTTATTTTTATTTTTATTTTTTTTTGTATTCTTCGTCAGTACCATCAACCGTATTTACAAATAAAAAAATGTGTATATATACATTATATTTGGTCCGGAGCTGCGGATTGTTGAATTATCCGCGACCTTTTAACGCCGCTTCTATAAGACACGGCATTCAACTATAATTTTTTTTTTTTTTGTGATACACATGTACCAGTTTGTTTGTTTGTTTATTTGTAAATATACATAATATGTGGACATCAATTGCTAGCAAACTGGGTGTAATCCGGCGTATACATTAATTGTCAAATCATCTGGGATTACTTCCTTCCGTTTGTTAGCAGTCGATATGCTACATATATATCGAGTTCTTACATGCCCGCAAACCCGAGGGGATTTGCTTCCGAATATCATTAGTTTCATATCCTCGCGACAGTTTGGCGTCCGTAAGTGTATTGTCATTTCTCTTTTTTTAAATATATTTAAAATGCATTGGCGATTTCCATACATGAATTCAGAATGTTTCATCATGTTTTCCTTCTTTAGAAGAGTATAGTGAAATTTACATATGGCAGTCTCATATTATTTACAATCATTTGATCCTTCGAAGAAAACTTCCGCCACACTTCCTAGCTCACAGAGAGCCAAAACTCTGACGTACGCGCGTTGAATTTTATATGAGTTAGAGCCTTTTGTTCGCTACCAGTCGATGTAACAGAGATAGCCACAGCCCCCGGTATTATTCCTCGAGGACTCGCGTTATATTTTTATGAAAAAAAAAACTTGTGTCGACTGGTATATCGAATAAAAAGGCACAACTCAGACAACTTTTTTTAACTCCGAATTCTTAATTGCAAATGGCTAATAAACACGGTGGCTGTAATTTGTTGGTTTTCGACTTTTTACACTTCTCTCGCAGTAACGGATACAACGAAATTATACAAAATTCAAGAAGAATGTGGCCCTCATTCCTGTCAAATATTGCAGAATTCGTGAATAGCCTCCTCATATTATCTGCTAACCAGAGTCGACGCAGCGATCTGTTTCAACTGTAACCTTTGCTGGAAAGCTCCCAATGTAATATTGCATTGACTCGATGGAGATTTTTACGTTTACGTTCGTTTCGTTTGCGGGCAGAGTCAAGTTGACGACGGGAGTAAAGGCAAGTGGCGTGAATTTTATATATTCCAGAACACTCACGCAGGGGATAGTGGAGCGGTTCGTCTCCAAGGAGACTCGTGGAGAAAGCAACGTTGAACAAAATGTGAAAGAAAAATATAAAACAGCGAACGAGAGAATTTGGTTATGCGAGCTCTGAATAATTCAGGTTGCTTGTTTAGACTACGCTGCCCACTATCGTATCTACTTCACGCGGTATATCTTCACTTCAAGAATATACGAACTTCAATCGCAATGCGAATTCTCAAGAGGATCGTAAATTCAATACGTTTGATTTTTACGATATTATGTACATTTTCAGTATGTATACCGAAAATCCTTGAAAAATTTCTGCCTTTTTCCAATCGCGAGCATTTCGTGGGAGAGCCTTTGCCTTTTTTTCCCTCGCAAACAAAATAAAATTCTCGGCAATTGCATACTTTATAAAAAAAAAAAATATGACTCAACATTTTTATAACTCAGAGATTCGGATGTAAACGTTTCACGCAATGATTCATTTATTTGTTTATTTATTTTTCAAGCAATTTGAAGCTTGTTAAGCCGAGGCAAAAAATTTATAACACGTTCAGGGTTTTGTAAATTGATAAAATCCTGTCAATTGATTACAATTGAAGAGGAAGCTTCCTCTATATGAGAGAGTAAAAGTGAAATAAACATTTAAATTCTTTTTCAATAAAAATTAGGTTTTAAAATTTTTGCCTGTCCAGCGCGAACTGTTTTTTTTTTGTACTCCTTTGATAAATATCAATGTGTATCCTTGTCTCTGAGAAAAAAGAAAACTATTCATTGATTATTTCATCGATCTGCTTGTCACGTAAACCAACGATGTTTCATCGAGTCCCAGTTGGCTCTCTGGAAAATTGCGTTACGGTGCGTTCATTGCAGCTGCGCGCGTTCAAATCGGTCGCAGTTAGCTCTTTCATTAGCGCGCGTGACGATGAGACAAATGAGAAAAAATGTGCGCCCGATCGCGGATGCAAACAAGCAAATAAAGCGTCAGAGGCAAATGAAGGAAGAAAAACAAAAACAGAGAGATCATTTGTTCGACATCGACCAGGATACGTACTCGTTTTTCTTTCCTATTAGTCCGGGAGCCCACTGCAAATTTTCGAGTCGATCGCTTTTATGGCTGATTTTTATCGAGAAAGATAGGTGATATATTGTCGAATACCAATCGCCTTTCAGCCAAACCCGTACCCCCTGCGTTATATGTTATAACAAATAATTAACAAATAAAATTGTGTGCCGTGCTTCACCCATCACTTTTATTGAAATTTTCCGTTTCGATCGTTAGTAGGCAATTAATTAGATTTTTTGGTACCCGGCTGCCGCCCTTCATCCCCTGCGCTAAGGGTGGCTGCTAGCATCAAATATGACTACATAAACTTATCCGCCTACACCCATCGCTTTTATGGACGAAACCTACGTCGTTGGAAAGGTCGTGAAATTTCCCTCAAGAAAATACCCGGCTGCCGCACCTCTGTCCCTGTAAACCTCAGGCTGCCGAGCTTTTAACTCGACGCGCGAGTCCGTTCGAGGGGCCCGCGCAGGGCGTCACCCGTGGAGCTAAAACCCCGTACCGTGACACAAGAAAAGCCGTGAGCCACCGGTCGAGCTAAAACCCCGTACCGTGACACAAGAAAAGCCGTGAGCCGTGTTCTGCCACACACATGGCAGGCGCTATGTGTTGGTGTATGGACGCGGGCCTCTCGAACGGACTCGCGCGTCGAGTTAAAAAGCTCGGCAGCCTGAGGTTTACAGGGACAGAGGTGCGGCAGCCGGGTATTTTCTTGAGGGAAATTTCACGACCTTTCCAACGACGTAGGTTTCGTCCATAAAAGCGATGGGTGTAGGCGGATAAATTTATGTAGTCATATTTGATGCTAGCAGCCACCCTTAGCGCAGGGGATGAAGGGCGGCAGCCGGGTACCAAAAAATCTAATTAATTGCCTACTAACGATCGAAACGGAAAATTTCAATAAAAGCGATGGGTGAAGCACGGCACACAATTTTATTTGTTAATTATTTGTTATAACATATAACGCAGGGGGTACGGGTTTGGCTGAAAGGCGATTGGTATTCGACAATATATCACCTATCTTTCTCGATAAAAATCAGCCATAAAAGCGATCGACTCGAAAATTTGCAGTGGGCTCCCGCACTATATACAATATGGTAACTTGCACTCTTGACAACCAAACATTTTTAACGTTCCTCTCACGAAAATAATTTTTTATTAATTTTTACTGTGAAATCACAGTAACGGGCGGACAAACCCATAATTTTCCAAAATTTAGGAAATAAAAGGTAAATTTTCATGGAAATAAGTCAGAATTTACTGTCGGGTGACGTAAATTTGAAATTTTTTCAAGAATTTTTACTGAAAAAATCAGTAAATTTTACCTAAATATAAACATTTCATACTTTTTGGTACACTTGTCCCCACGTTAAAATTTTAAATGTAATTTTTACCGTGATTTCACAGTAAAAATTAATAAAAAATTCTTTCCGTGCTGTATTCCATAATTGTTTATATTTTTCACTACGAAAAAAGAAAATTTATGCAGGACAAATAATAAAAATTTTATGAATAAAATATATATTTTTTATGTCCCCCCGAATATTTCGAAAAATCTCATTCCACTTTTTAAATAAGCTTCTTCAAACATTGCGTTAGCTGAAATATCCTGAGTTTTCGAAAAATTTTTGAATTTTTAATTTCCAGCTAAAATTTTTGCAATCAATTAAAGAATGCATAACATTTTTTTGGCTCATTGAAAAGATAAATCCAAATAATGTATTCAGAATATTTTTTTGAGCAGTCTCTAAAAAAGAATAATGGATAAGATCAGAGGAGATCGAGGTAAAAAAAAAAAAAAACAAACGTCGATTTTACGTGAAATACATCATGTTACATGGATGCTCACAATATATCATGGTTATGTGATATACGTTGAATAAATAAATGGCAAAGTGCAAGCTCGCCAATTGGAATAATTTAATTCAAAAGAGTGCCTCGTTATATACAACGCTCTACATTCTTGATACTCTCATTTGCGCTGTCGTCAGGAAACTTTTTTTTTTATATAGGTGCTTCAACCTTTTATTTTACTCTGCACACACTGTGCCCATTGAATGCTTCGTGTAATCCAACACTCCAGTGCAAAAGAGTACCCGCTTATTACACCTCCGAGTTTAATGCCGAGTGTGCCATTAAGAAAGCGCGGCTATTACTTTCACGTCAGCGCAGTTTCGGTGCTTTTTTTTTCTCTACACCTTTTTAAACCTCAACGACGATTATTAATGCCACATTTGTTTGAATAATGTGCCCTACCCGGAGAACTATCTACCTCGTTGGCTGCAACAAATACTTTATTTTTGAGATTCTTTTTCTTTTTTTTGTTTGCTTTAGAAAAACTATTCGTTAAATTATTTTCATATTTGGCAGATATATTCATGCAATTATATTCTCTTGATGAATGTAAATTTTTGCCGAAAAATATCGAAAATTCGGTAAACCAGTGAGACCTGAAGAATAAAACGATTGTTGAATCGCATGGACATGTGGGCAAAGTATAGACTTGACAGTGAAAACGAAAAAAAAAAAAAAAAAAATATTCAATCAGTTCCAAAATAGTGACTCTGCGAACAAAAACAAATTTTTTCTTAAATGAAAATTGAGTCAGGAACGAATAGACGATAATAATTTTTACCTTTATCGAGTTATCGCTGGAGATAAATTTTACTAAATTGAAAATGGAAATGGAGTAACGCGTGTGTGGGTGTGTGTGTGTGTGTGTGACCTCGGAATCGCCAATGTTTCCGTCGTCATTTTTCCTCTGCCCTTCAGTGTTCGAGACATTTATTAAACATTACCGTATCAATGAATATTATTTAAATATAAATATATGTATAATACAATAATATAAAATCACTTCCCCGTTTATAATAATATATTATAACAATCCGATCGGGTTGGGGATAAATAATAATGTACTCATTCGTAATATAATTAATCCTTAAATCTATTAGTCGAAAGTGGAGGAAGAACAACGTAATTTTTTTCGAAGAGGACAGAATTACACTTGGCTTGAAAAGACTAGCACGTATTTTTTTTTTTTTTTTTTTTTTTTTTTTAGTACTGGATTGATCTCAGTTGTTTTTTTTTAATTTTTTCGATGAAAAAGTTGTTCTTATTATATTTGCAGGAATAAATATGAAATTACGGTAAAGGAGGCAAACTTAAAGAGGCTGTGTCGTTGAATTTAAAAAAAAATAAAAAATAAAAAATATTCCTTACAAACGAGTGTTCGTGTCTCAGGAAATTTTGAGCAACTCGAAAAGTTTGGAGTATACTCATTCGACTGTTCTCGTATGAGTAACGCTTTTTGAAAAATTACGCATCACTGTAATTTTATCGTATACGCGTGGTCTAAAACATGCAAAAATATATGACACTGATTTTTGATTGGATACGTTTGTTAATTTATTTACAATCGCTTTCGGGAAGAAAAAAAAATCGTTTTTTCTCATATTTCGGATTCTCATAAAACCTCGATACGGAGAAAAAATTAATAATCAATCACTGATGGGCAATTTTTTTGAAGACTCGAAGAACTCGATTGACGCGTATCTAACGCTTAATTGAAACAACAAAAAAAATATATATATATACAAAATACTCACTGTCGAATTCCACGAGACAGCCTCCTTAAAGTCAACGAGAAAACGGTCTATTAGATTTTTTTAAACTTCCCAAACGTGTGTAGTCCATTTTGTGTTTTTTTTTTTTTTTAACATTTGTGCTCTGAGCAATAATAGATTCATTCTGCTATAATCATATAAGAAATATATGCAATTGAGACTTGGAAGTATTCTAAAAACTTTTTATCAACTTTTTTCCCCGTGCACGAAATACGATCACCTTAGAAAGTTTTAGCCACGAACTCACAGTGATCATCGAAAATCGGTGATATCGCTGCCTCGTTCGCTGGCTCGTCGGATTCCGGTGTTTCGTCTTCGTTCTCCTCTTCCGGTATTTCGAACAATATTGAATCGTCGAATCTCAGCCTGAAGAGCTTACGCTCCAACATCATCAGAGATCTCATTGTATCTTTGTTGTTCGGTGAAAATGTTTTTGTTCGCGAATCAGCGTGAATTATCGTCGATGAACTTTCGACGGCAGCCTCGTCGTCTATTTCATCTTCCTCCTCCTCCTCCTCCTCCTCCTCCTCCTCCTCATCTTCCTCCTCTTCGTCATCGTCTCTTTGCGATTGTACGTCATCAACGTCATCGTTAACGCTGCTATCTATCACAATGTCCTCGAGCACCTACAATCACGTGTCTCGAAATCTAATAGCACGATCCCTTCGTGGCCCCTGTCTGGGCCCCGCGTGACGTCACATCCCACCAGGTTGTGAATTACCGCCAGCACTGTAAGCTCCACCCTCGCTGCTCTGACTGACGCTACTGTAGCTGACGCTGCTCGTTTGACCTCCGGTTCCCATTCCCGTTACGTACTGGAAACACAAGCACACAGACGGAAAAAAAAGGATAATTAATTTATATCCCGCATCCTCGGTGATGATCACCGGTACAAATTATACCGTTGCGGGATCCGAGCATGACGAACATATTTTTGATAATGTTGATGGCAACATTGCTCTCGGATTTCCTGGTATTTGAAAGATTTTCCAAAATAAAAATGGCTAGTGTATAATATAGTCTTAGCTGTCAGGCGTCAAAAATTCTCTAAAAAGTCAGTTAACAAAACAAAATCAAAGGGTTAATGGACACAAAAAAAACACGCTTCGCTTTTTCTTTCGCTTATGGCCTAGCCAACGCTTCTTCTTCTTCTTCCCTAATGGGAATTATATTGTCGCCGGGCAAAAGCAACATTGCAGCTCAAATACGCAAGCTGATGGGTGTCAGAACTTTGTCGGGAAAGCGAGCAGCGTAATATATTTTCAACGCAGAAAAAAAAAATAACATTCTGACCAAGCGCGTCGAGTTCAGAGTAGCACAGAAGCGAACACACGGGACGGTGCTCCCCGAGGGTTCTACCTAACTTTGCAATTACATCGCACCCGAGTCCCGGTCCAACTTCGCCGTATAGAAATAGCGTCGCGATCGGTATATACCGAGGTTTTATTTCGCAAAAAAGCCAAAGATGACCAAAAATACGACTCGATAACGTAAAATTCTTAATTCGAGGCATCAAATTGCCCAATCCTATCTTTCATCCAGATTTCCACGAGCTTTCGTAGTCCTCATCTATACATATATATATATATATATATTTTTCAATACACGAGACGAGCTCATATCTGATACTGCTTAGACAGCCAAAATTACGTTCTCCGAGACGACGAAGTTTGCCAGGGTCTGGCGTCGAAAAGAGCCTTCTGATAACGTTATCTCGCTCGCTATTTTTCTTAAGCGCTCTTGAATTTCACCTCCGTTCTCTGGCATCTTCACCTTTCCGCCTGCCTACCCTTCTTACTTTATTCTATTTTATTTTATTTTTTTTTTACTTTCGCTTTCCTCTTCTCAACCTTCAATCTCTCCCAGTCAATCTACCGCTTCTCTACTCTTCCGCGAGTCATAATTTTCCTCCTTATCTCGTTTGCCCCTTGCTGTTATCTCCGTGTGCTATGAAACTTCACGCCGTGGCTTCTCACGAATGACAAAGAGGTAAAAAAAAAAAAAAATAATACGCGAGACAACAGAACTCCGTTAATTCTGTGGGTCCGGACATCATGCAGTACTTTTTGGATTATTGCCATCGAGGATGAATCTGACACACTTGGTGTGTATTAAATAATTAAGGAATCTATGAAAATTAAATAAATGTAATGTCGAGTAATGTGGAGTATTTTTTTTTTTTAATTTCCCATTATATTCTCGGTTAAATCGAAATGGATCTTTCTATCGCAATTACCAAAATTTCGCAATCGGAATATAAAGGAATGAGTTTATTTCTCACCTGGCTCGGCTTGCATCTAAACGCTGGCTGATACCTCCTTCTCATCCTGCGTGGACAGCAAACGCAAAGAATTCTTGCAAACGCTCTGCAATGAAAGTAAAAGCAAAAATTAACAAATTACAAATATCAGGTTGTTAAACTTTATTTTATACGGAATCAATTTTTATTTTTGACTTTGAAGCAGAGGAAGCTTTAAAATCGTCCACACATAGCGTTTCACACACACCCCACTCCCTTTCATACACGCTGTGGAGAAAGAGTTTGACCGATAAAAAATGGGGATTGCCCAGAGAATCGAAGTCCGTAAATTGAAGGTTTTATCCAGCAAAAACGAGCTGCATGAAAACAGGACGAACCGAGTGCCTGAAAACCGTTTACAATGGAATAAATCGCATAATTTGCGAATGATCCACGTGTATATATTGCATATTTCGTATATATAATATGCAGGTTTTCATATTCGTAGTGGTTGGTTTATTTTATGCTTCAGAATTTTCCGTAAAGTGAGTATTTTCGCATGAATATAATTTCAGAAATTTCCATTTTACTCAAGTTTACCATTCGATCGTAATCCTCGAAGGAATATTTTTTTTTGCACATGGCTCTCCATCCTATCCAATGTCTCATCGTCTCTTTTATAAACTCGATAGTTATACAGGTGGTATTCATGTATCATACACGTAAAGTACATGAAGATACATATAGAGTCAGTCTCGTGATCGTATATTTGCATAGCTGAATTACGATAATGCTGATCCACGTCGCATGCAGCAGCGTCAACGTTCGCTTTGACGTGCAGTTGACGACATCAATCCTATTTTGAATCCATTCGATATTCATCGATGATTTTAGGGTTAGAGGAGCACAAAAAAAAAGGGAATTGGAGCAACATGAACGTGAAAAAATGACCGGGTTTATCATAAACATGCAGTAAGCAAAGGCTGAGGATAAAAATTGGCAGAATTTCCAGCACGGTTTCACTATCATCCAATTTATCGTTTAATGGAGGGTGCATGTTTCACCCTAATGTTACTCGAACCAACTGTATTCGTGAATCAACATAACGTGCCAAGAACTGTTCCGATGATCGCGATATCGATGCGCAAAGTCTTATCATCGAATTGTAAAAAAAAAAAAAGTTTTCTAAACTGTCACGAAAGATTGATATCAAAGAGACCACGCGTGCTCAACGGGGGTGCAGCTCGCGTTGACCAACTTTCCAGCGATCACTTCCAGTCGTAACCGAAGTCAGCCAGAGAAAAGGTCATCCTGCGGACAAGATTATCGAGTATGAAAAATTCCGGGCTCAATAATCTTGCAACTGGTGTTGAGACGAAAATCCTTTCACTGGCAAAGGCCTTATTTATTTTTGCAATCGTATCGGTGACGATCATGCGATCTACGAATTCGATTGTGGTGCCGGAAGTTGGCGAATATACGGAATATTACGGTGACAGAGATTTGATCATTTCTGAAATTCAAGAACACGCGAGAATACGTGATAATTCGAGAATGATATCCTGTCTCATTGCTTTCGTGAAAAATTACTTGTCTCTCCAGCCATCTCGCATTCCCGTATTGTTGCCTGAAAACTCGACAGATTTTTTACCGCAACTTTACTTGTCTGCCTTGCAAAACACAGTTCCGACCTACGTCTTGAAAAGCCATTTGGATCCGACCTCCGATCACATGACTTCTCTGAGTGGTTTAATAATCCTCGAGGATTCCCTAGAATTGCCGAGCATGAGCTTCGAATTGATTAATCTCTGTGGCCGAGACTGCAGATATCTCATAGTCCTGACATCTGTTTTCCTTGACGCTGAATCATTCCTCGACGAATCGAACAGATTAACGCCATTGTTGTGGCAGCATCGAGTCGCGAATGTCGCGTTCATGGGTGTCGTTGGAAACGAGGTTTTCATTTCTCGAAGTTTGTCATTCAAATCGAATGTCACGACAGAACCGTCGAGTCCGATTATCGTAGCGGAATGTGACGCAGGCTCAAGCTGGAGTTCGTTCAAGTTGCATGCTGTAAATGAAATGTATGCGCGAATGGAGATGAATCAGACCATCGTTAATGTTGCATTTTTCAATAATGAGCCCTATGCGTCAAGTCGTAAAAATCATAGCAGCAGTGGCATTGGTTACGATACAATCGAACCAACTCAGCAGAGTGATAATACGACAACTGTGACTATGTCGAAACTCGAAGGTTTCGAGGGTCTGATACTCAATACACTGGCATGGAATCTTAATTTCGTGATCACGGCGAAGGAGATTCCATGGCCGAAAAACGATAGTATAGCCGCGACAATCGACGATGCACTTCAGGGAAAAAGCAGTGAAGAGGTTGACATGGTGCTTGGTGGTCTCCTCTGGGCTCCCAAGGATGAAACCGAGTTTACATTGCCTTACGCGGTTGTACCGATCATCTGGCTGCTACCGTTTCGTCCTAACGTGTCGCTCCAAGGTCTCATCGCGCCACTCGACAATGACGTTTGGTTCGCAGCTCTTGGCCTTCTTGTTTTTGCCTCTTGCATCGAATTGATCATCAAGCGAAATGTGTATTTGCTCGAGATTATTTCTCTGGTAATCGGCGTTTCTTGGCCACGTCAGCCGACAGTGTTATCGGCGAGGATACGTTTCATATGTTGGGTAATATTCGGCTATATCCTGACCCAAGCTTATTTAGCATCATTGGCTGGACAACTAATGGCTAGTTCAGAGATTCAAATTGAGACGCTGAGGGAATTGGCAGCTTCGAGTTATGAAATCGGTGGTCTTAAAAGAGCGGCGGAACTTTTCAATCAATTTAGCTATGCCAATGGCATTGTGAGAAAGAAGTTTCATGTATTCAAGCGCGATGAGTACACAGAACATTACAATGATTTGTTAGAAAAGAGAAATGTCAGTCTTGCACTCGCTGTCAGATTGAATATTTCTGCGATGAAGCCAAGCTTCGAAGGAAAACATGTTCATCGAATGAAGGAAACTCTTGCCAGTTATCCGCTGAGTTTTGCCGTCTGGCGTGGAATGCCATATCTGGGACTAATAGACAAGAAAATTTCTCAACTAATCGAAGGTGGTATCACCGATTATTGGGCAAGAATAATTTCTCTTGAGCAAGGCGGATATTACCTTACGGACTTGGATGAGAGTGAAAACATTGTGGGCATTGAAGATCTTATTCCAGGATTTTTATTACTCATCATTGGATACGGACTCTCTGGTATATGTTTATTCATCGAGATTGCTGTATTTAGCTGGAAACATCAGAAATCGAGAGGAAAATCACCTAAACGTGGGAGATTGGTCGGTAGAACGACGAGGGCTAATATTATGGAAAAGAAATTGACAGAGAGAAAACCTTGGACAAACAGAAGGAACGAGAAAAACATAGCTCAAGCTTTGGATACGAGAGACTGGATTCTGGCGTTGAATAATCGTCGAGAACATGCGAGGCGTGATGGTAACCACGCTTTGCGGAGAGTTCACTTTCCCATCGATTTTATTCATTGATGAAATTATCATTCTTCAAAATTAACAAATATTATGGAATAAATAAAAAATATGAAAAACGCTTCAACTTGTAAAATTTCCCCATGATAAATAATAAATACTAACAATGCTTCAAATTGTCAAATTCTGCAGAGAAGGATTGCCGTAAAATTTTTGACTGGTCGATTATGAATTGGGGAATCTCAACCCATATATATCTGCAGGCTGTCCGTAATTGTTCCAGGTTAACTCTCAGTCATTTGTCTAAATGAATTCCGTTTGTATCGCTCGACGAAGCCATACCATCCAGCCAACGATCCCTTGCTACAAGACTACTTCATTATGCGTTGGAATTATATTAATAAGCCAGACGAGGATAGTCTGCAATATTTGTACTTGTGAGTCGGAATTCTAAAATACTCGTGTCTTCATCGGCTCGTTACTATCGTCGACTGGAATTTTTTTCTCATGGAAATCACGGTCCTTAACTGATTATTTGCAATGGAAAAGATACCTAACTCTAACTAATAATAATTTGCAAATCGTGAATGACAATCGCAAGAATCCCTTAATTATGAAAATCAGACCGGTCAAAGTAGTCCTTTCTCAGCCACGTGATCTAACTCATCAGCCCTAAAGATTCACCAGAAAGAAGCAGTGAGCGCAGTTCCAGAGGGTGATGAGTATGACGCAATCAATTATGGCTGAAGGGGTTGAGCCAATTAACTCGGATGAGTCTTTGGAGAATTGACCACGAGTTTCCGCAATACATAAGCTCGATGAGGGCAAGAGTAGTAAGTATATCAGGGCAATCGATGAAGGGCCGTACCCGGGAATAAGGGTGAATGTCGAAGTTTGGAAAATGTCCCACGTGTAGTAGAATCCGCTGTATCTTTTTCGTGAGCTGAACGAACAGGAGTGGGGAAAAGTGGCAAAGGAAACTTTTCGAATTGAATCAATAATCCTATTAATGTGCGAGTAAGCCTGTGGCTATAATGTCGTACACCTTTTCGTTGCAGAAGACGTCTGTTCACGTAATCCAATCATTGAAAAAAAGGATTATAATTGGATTAGGGGATGGGTTATATGCTCGACCCCAAGGTGGTTTATATAACTAATAGACGCCTGTTTTCATAGGTTCCACGAAATATCCATTACACTGTGGTGGATTCCTATGTGGGGCACTGAGAACGATGAGTGTTAAAGGATACTGGAAATATGCATTTTTCCGCTATCCTTTGACACAATGCACTTTTTATCACATTTCATCGGTCTTGGTCCTAGTTTGAGCACCAAGCACACTAAGCCTCGGGGAAAACTTGAATGGTATTGACGTATAAACCTTCGAATAGCGCCGGCAATACGTAGTTTTCTTTCTAGCAAGGCCCATAATTCATCCTTGTGATGAAATAACAAGTATATCAAAAATAACCATTAAAATAATGAGAAATAATTCGGCGTAGTCACGTGTTACTATACATATGTTGATGGCACAATAATGATTTTCGTATCAAGTCCCAGCGGGCTTGAAACATTGACCATGCCTATCTACCCTTCCTAAAAAAACCCTGACTACGCATGCACGTGTCGATGTGCTACCACGGTGACTATCTTCTGCTACACATATAGAATTCCCGATAGTGGATGAGGACGTCATGAATACCAATGCACGATAACTATAAAAAAATATAAATTTTGTACCAAACGACGCGGGAAGAAAACTATTGTAGAATGTTCCAAATGTAGACGAATAAAAACGTTGCTCAAACGAAATCTTTGTAAGCCATCGCGTTTTTTTTTTCTTGAGTTATTTCTTTCCGAACGCGTGGTTTTCTATTTTTTTTTTTCCTGTCGATGAAGCGGTTCCTATGCTAGAATATGTGTTTCCTATATTCTGCAGTATCGCAGAGAAGACACCGAAATTATTTCGTTCTGATCGTTCGTGCGCAACGTTTTTCGTGGTCCAGAATAATGCTTCACAACGATATTGATTCTTTTATTTCGAATCCCGAGTTCTGAGAATTTTTTGTCTCCTATTTTTTACAATATACGGGAGAATGTTCAGGAATTATTTCGCTCTGATGCTGCGTGCGGGAAACTTTTAATGATCCAAAAAGGGGTCATCGAACATTTCACTACTGGAGCATGACACGAGGGGGGATAGTGGATCGACGAGTATATATAAGTGTAAATAGGACAACTGGCTTGACAGCACGAAACGCGGGGTACAGTGCCTCTATTCTGTCTGTGATACAGGATAAGCGAAGTGTAAACGAGCAAGAAACTTTTGATTGCGGGCTGGAAGCTCTTAAGCACTTGGGTCAGGAGCGTCGAGTCACGACTGACGAAGTGATGCCCGCGAGTTCGCTACTCGAACATGGAGCTCTTTCGACAACAAAAGACATTTCTCGAGAGTCACTGTCCTAGTGAAATAATGCCAAGTGCCGGTAAACAATACTGATAAACATATGAATAGCGGGTGCTAGTTCAATGTAAATGCAAACGATTGGGGGTGCCCGGTTTTAGAATGTCTAAATACACAAATCGTAAAAATTAATCAGGTGGTGATTAGCGCAATGACTCGCGCTCTGCTTAGCCAGGAAACCGAGTAGACCAGTAATTTTTTTTTTACCAACTTTTTTCTCATCGCCATTGGTCAGAACATGTCAAGCGCCAATGCCCAATATACTCTCTAGTTCTCTGCACAAAATATCTAAGCCGTTGATGACTGTTCCATTTCTTTGGATGCCTATACTCATTGTACTGTTTGGTCATTACGTTGGTAAGGCCAATGAACAACGCGTAGGTATACGTCTTAGCTCACGAATAAAGAGGGTTGGCCGGTTAACTCCCTGGTACAGTGATTTTCGGATTCATCAAGTTTTCGAACGAGCACCGAGACGCTTCCGTGCCTCGCAGAATTAATCTTACATTTTGATAACAGTAATATAACCTAGAGACCAAATGCAGACGCTCGATTGCAGCTGTTCTAAAAATACCGAGACCCAGGAGTACATTTTGTGTTTCGATAGGGGTACAATTCAAAAGTTCGAACCCTTGCCATTTTGTCACATGGGAAGTCGAAAGATCTCGTTTTTATTTCAGAAGATCAGAATTTTTTTTTATCGTACCTACATTGGTTCAGACGATTATATTTTATTTTTGACATTATTTCATCTGGAAAACGATAGAATTATGTCAAACATACATATCGTATAATAAGCAGAGAACTATGCGGTAAATTTTATCCACAGGGGATTCTGTTCAATGACATCTCTCGATTTCCAGACTAAGCTGCCTCCCAGCTAGGGTGAAACCTTTCAAAGATGAGATCCTCCTCAACGATGTCTTGACACGAAAAGGACAATCACGCTGCGGACGAAACGATCGCGGGAATTACTGCGTATCTCGTTATCCTAACTGCAATCGACCCTTTTCAGACAGGATACATCACTGAATTGAGCTGCGTGAAACTTTCTGGAAAAATATTGACCTTGTCTGGGATTCCGAATTATAATTATTATTGTTTTTTTTTTTTCAAGGTAATTGAATCAGTCAATGTCTTCTTCGTGTTTCAAAGAAGGATTGCAGGAATTATATTTATTCGAATTTACGCAAATAGCGTCAAAATCAACGTTGCAAAAATTTCAGCATCGACATATACTTAGTCTTAAAAAAATGTACAGGCGTGTGATGATTTTTTTGAGTCTTTTGTTAGACCAAAGTATCGATATCAATGATGAAATATCTCGATGTCTGAATTTTTTAATGACAGGTAATTTGTTATTTCAAAATTTTCACATCGCTGAAGCAGTAGTAAAAAAACGTGGACGCGTTCAGTTTGTGTGTGCTCTTTTTTAATGATAAAGTACGCCAACCTTGATTGAAGTAACAGTCTTCAGTTCAGGAGAATAGTCAACTTGAGGAAAGTTGATTTGTCAAACGATTATGTGGAAGCATCACTGGGAGGTCTTTTGCCTTCTCGTTATGTTATTCATAGCAAAAATTCAATACATCCTGTAACTTTTCTAATCCAGCTGCACTCTGTACACTAAATTCATCAATATTAGCATAAAAAAAACTTTGGATATAGAATCGTGTACGTGCACACAAGGAATGAGGAATGTGAAAGTATAGCAAGGAATGAGAGAAAAAAAAACTATGCGTGGGTCGTAGCAAGCGGTGAAGCATTGGTAGCCAAAAGAGAGCCGAAAACGTCTGTGGCGTAGTAGATAGTCGCCAAGGTCTCGATTTTGAGACCTTAGGATGCCCGGGCGCCGCGCCGCGATGTCTGTGAATCCACTCGCGGCTTAAAGCGATGCAGCACTCTCGAATACTCGATCTCTCAACGTGTTTCTCCCCAGCGACCGAATCTCGTGCTTTTCTCTCTGGATCTACCTCGTGGTTGAAATTTGCCCTCCCTCGGTTTTCTACTCTTCTGCCCACGCTCATTTCCATTATTTCAACCCATCCCCCCTGTATCCCTCATTTCTTACACGAGATATATCGCCACTTATCTTGTCACAGAGGCTACGGGTATAATAATTTCAGTGACCAGTGTGTTATCCACTCGTCGGTTTTTCAACTTTTTTTTTTCTTCCGTCGTTCACCTCTTTGCTTCCCTACCAACTAATCTGCGGGCTTTTCAACGTTCGTAAAAATTTTTTAAGTAATACACAGCTCATTTTTCGTTTTCTCGGAAATTAACCCTATGCGTACTGTATTTCATTGCCGATACTAATCATCGTGATACGACATTGATTGTTCAAGAAGAATGTCCCATAATTTTCACGCGCTAAAAACTTTTCTTCAGCCACGAGCAATGAATATACAGCGAGCAGTTTCGCGATGGTTACATGTGCATTCTGAAATTCTCAAATTGGGTGTTTTTTTTTTTCCAGCACCAGAGGAGCAGTAAATATATTCTTTTTTACGAGACAGCGGTACAACTATTTATCATTCCGTGGTCGTCACCCCGCTAGATCTCTGTTATACAAGACTCGTGTAGCACAGTCATTGGAATTGTTTATTTTTCCATACATTTTGTGTTATACCAAAAAATCCAAGCCGGTAAATTTAGGCTGACACATCATGCAGGAGACCACGAATTTCTGGACGATTACACAACGGATGTAGCATGGGTCACAGGGGGGAGGGGGATATACGTATATTGGTTATGTTCCATCGGTGTCGAGTACAAACAGTTCTGGGATGCCACATTTTCACCTGAATAGGAGCAAGAGGCCTCATAATTTGGGCTGAAGCCATACATTTCAGAGTCATCGGAACAATTAAACTAGCTACGGGCACTCGATAGGCCTGCCTCATTTCCCATCTCGTATATGCTTTTCTAGCTATACGTTGTATATGGTGCTCGTGTTATCCTCTCATCCCGCGACGACCAATCAGCCGTGGAATCTCTCGCGTCCCGTAGTTTCGTGAACCAACGGAAATAACGTTCTAACGAACCACGATGGCTGAATCGAGAAATCAAGTAATGATGAGAAATAAATGGTTGGAAATTACAAGGGTAATCGACGAATATGGCCAGTGACAGGGGAAAAACGATGATAAAACGGCGATAAACCGCATTATCTTTGATTATAAATCAGTTTCTTCCGGAATTTACGGTAGACTATGTCACTTGTTCCCATTTTTCATAATGAATTTATTCGATTTTAGGAACACAGACTGTCGTTGTTCCTCAACATTATTTATGGTTTCCATATAATCAGATAACACACGACAAATGATCGAACGCTTTCAAACAAAAAAAAGTGTGTTCCTGAATGTTCCGTTACGAAGCGACGGCTGACGCGAGGACGCGAAAGAGGCTGATGACGGGGGAGTTGCAGCATCAGGGAAACGATTCACCCTTCGCATGTTTGCCCCCCGGGCAAACTACTTCCGGTGGTAGGAATGACGAAAATTGCCTAGCTCATCTCGTCCCTTAACCTCGTTCGGTTCTTCGCGTGCCCCATCAGTCTATTCTTTCCGGTTCAACATCGTCGTTCCTTTTGATCATCCTCGTCAGTCATTTCCATTTTAATTCTCAATCGATATTTTTTCTCATTTTCCTGCCTTTCAGCCTCTTCCAATTTTTAACCCCAAAAACTGCCTGGAGCCTAAAAAAAACTGCGTAGTCATGTGTCTGGTGTCGAGCAACAGTCGACGTCAAATTTTTCCGTGCCTGTGTTTGCGAAAAATAATTTTCGATATTCGTAATGTCTTTGCGGACTTGTAGTTTTGCCGCGACCCGCGACGGGGAATAAGCGGAAACGATGGTGTGGCGGCGCGCGGTGAGCGGAGCACGCATAAAACAAGAGAGAGTCTGACCGTTCATGCCCTATACCCATAGATAGCGGGTAACTTTGATTAATTATTCCCGAAAAACTAAACGGTAGATCATTCCGATTTTTTTTATCATCAATCTTGAAACATCCTTCTACCATATGCTAATTTTTTGTAACAATGTATAGAACGGTTTTCGTACTAAAATTAGCAATATGCGGTTTCCATATACTTAACATGGGGAACGCGTGTGAAAAGTCCCAACTTTGAGGGCGATTATTTCACGTTCCAGACGGGAAAAAATCTGAAATAATTTGTCCACCTAGATTTCACGTTAATGAAACTGTATTCCAAATTTCAGCCGATTCTATAGAAAACGCTCTTTGCGGCACAACTGTCTTAAGTTTTTACGATAAGAAAAAAAAAGTATGAGCTTATCGATCCACCATTTTTAATTCCAAACTGCCCGTAGAGCAAAAATGCATTTTATTGCGATCAGTTGATCGGCAAAATTTCTGATATCACCAAAATGTTTTTAAAAATGATAAGAAATCACCTAACGAAATTTTATACGATGATTATGCAACTATTGGCCAGTTTTTGTTGCCATCGATATTTATTATCAGGCGTATATCTCTTGCGGAACAGCAACTCCGTAATTCACAAGAGTCGAGACGCATCTTGCTCTTTAAGGTAGTCCTAGCGTTTTTGCACATAGTGTACAATCGCATGAAATTTTGATACGTTAGTCTTAAAGCACCCTCCAATGCACCTGCAAAGTTTGAGTGTATCTTAATGATCTTTTTAGCGAGAAAAATTAAGTTAAAAATCACGATTTTAGCATAGCGACTATAGGAAGAATCATGACCACGCGGAGATTACCTCGAAATTCATACACTAATATAGTCAAGAATCACACAACCAAACGCTCATTTTGTCTTAAAAATATTGAGGATTCAGATTTTCACAAAAAACATAAGCTCAACGGATGTTTGAATAAGATTTTACAAGTTTTCGGTAGCCTTGGGTACCGACTCTCTCTTGTTTCATGCATGCCCCGTTCACCGCGCGTTCCGCCGCGTCTACGTTTCCGCTAATTCCCCCCCCCCCCCCCCCCCCGGTCACGCTTAAGGACTACCTTGAGTTAAAAAAATTGTGTTTTCAGTTTCCATTTTTCAGTCGAGAGTTAAAACAAAAGAGAATTTTTGATTTACTTGTTTTTCGTTGGATTTGCACTCTCATTGGACTTGAATCTCGAGATTCTAATTTGGCCGAGTATTTAACTCAATCAGTCAACGTAAGGCCATAATAAGTTCAAAATCAAAAAACAAGATCAAAATAAGTCCACAGACGCATATAGGAACCATGTGTACGGGCGTGTCAATTCGTTTATAAAATCTAATCGAGATGCCTGATCTTGGTTAAGCGGCGAATCGCGTGTGGCCAAAGGCCACGGGGGTGAAGAAACCAAAGCAAAGTGTTGAACATGGTTATATGGCGGGTACATGGTATAACAAAGGTAAAGCAGCGGCATCAGTGGCAACAGCAGCAGCGGCAGTAGCAGTGGCAGCAGCGGCAACCACCTACGTGCAATACCACGTGTAACTATCACGCTTCACGGATATTTACCCGGGTAAATGCAAAATCGATAGCCCCTACCATCGCCGTTCACTTGCCTCGGCAACCCCGAGCTTGAAAGCCCGTTCTCTCTGTTTCTAGCGTTAGCTGTAACTCAAGGGTGACAAGCTCGGAGACCGTACAGATCTTCGAGGTCGGCTGGTATAATGTCGCTTTCACGATCGAAACTATGGGAATAAAGGGTTGCCGATGACAGCGAGAACGAGCTTGTTTATTAATAATAAAATTCTACGAGGTCAAGCGTTATACACGAGAGAGATTTGCACTGAGGGGCAAGTTCCTGAGGAACAAGATACAATCACCATGGACCGAAGTGAAGTAATGGCAATGAAAAAATATCCTCTAGGAAATTCTGTACAGTGGAGGACGATGTACAATAGCTTTCTCCGAAAACTGAGTCACCAATGAACGAGTCGACCTATCCTGTTGAGTCATTGCCAAAAAGTCTCATAATCGTTAATTGAACTAACAAATTGATCAGTCTACAAACAGTTAAATAAAGTAAAATAAACGTTTATTACATTTCCGTGAATTAACGGATACCAGGACTGAGTCCTGCCAGAAGGTAGAATGTCTGTGTCGACCTTAGAATTCCACAGCACTGCATGCCACTGAAGAGTCGTATCGAGAGAGCGCCTGCAACGAGCGATGGAAGTGCTCCGTTGAGGGATAGACTGGAGTCCTGGCTCTACAACGTCATCATGCAATTCAACACCGGCAACTTCGTATTGTCGACGTGAAAGTCGATTCCCGTAAGAGGAGGCATGTTACATCCTATCCCCATCGAATACATCGTCCGTATCACGTAATGTAGGATTGATCGATTTCACAGTAATTAGCATTCTACCCACTACTCAAACTGAGCCGGGTTCGAATTCCTGCGGAATTGCCAATTATCTCTGATCATCGACAGAGATCGAACATCTTCGTAAGTAACACCATCAACCTCTCTAATCCATACACCATTCGAGGAATCATTGACGATAAAAAAAAATCGTACAATCAATCGAGCTCTAAAAGCTGTAACATCCGGGAAGGAAACTGAAAATTCATTTCTTACTCGAGGTTTACCGGCAATTGTTTAGCCTTATCTTACAGAAACTTTATGTCGAGCAAAATAATCGAAGCATTAAATTTCGTCGAAACCATGTATTTGAATATCATCACAAACTTGCAATCGATAATACGATCGTTTTCTCGTTATAATATACGGAACGACAGGTTATACGTTTGCGGGTATTTATTATACTTCTCATGTGGTTGTGCCCATTTATATCGCCCGTTTAGTAAATGTGTATACCCGACAGTCGCGATACGCCGTCGTGTCAACTCTCCAAAAAGCTCTTTCCATGCACTTTCTAATTTCCGGACACTTCGCGAATTTTGCAAAATATAGAGTCTTCAATCTCCTGTAGGAGTGAATAATTGAGGTTGCATACCCGAACTTTAACCACTCAGAAATTTCATTCTACCAAATTTCGAACGTTGCAAAGTAGCACATTATTGGATGGGGACATTATAGATCGCTAATCTTTTGAAAACGTGTTCCAATCATCAGAAGCTGTCTTGACTCGTGTAAATTGTGGTGAAATAGAGAACTGGAATTCTTCCCAATGGAGAACGCGGCAAAAAGGTCTATCGTCGAAAAATGTTTAATATTATGTGAATCTCATATATTCGAAGAAAACACTGGCGATCAAACTTTTCCATTAGCAACAAAAAATAATCACATTTATCACAATTAGCTGCTCAGATAGTTAGGTTTGATTATGGCTAATATGTACAATGTGCAAATTCGTTTATCTTGAAAAAAAAAACGCTCTTTCCAAAAGTTTACTATACGAGGTAGCCTAAAATAGCTGAGCAGTAATAATTCAGCGAAATGAATCATTCTTGGTCGACCAAGAAGAAAATATTTTCCAGCGATGACATAATACGTCTTCACCTTGATGATGTATATGATATGCTTCGTCGTTTAATCAGCCCGTCTAATTTTCTTTTCGCTCTTCGTGACGAAGATAAAAAAAAATCGAAGGATCCATGTCTCTTGATAGGTCAGGTTCACTCGTTCGACCCTGCAACTCCACCTTATCGCCTCCAGTCTCGTGGGTAAGCTGGTTTACTAACTGAATTGCAGGACGTTGGAACGGACCATAAAAAGTATAATTTAGTGAGACCGAAACCCGGGAATAAGGATTGTGTAGGAGAGTAGGAGTCTCCCTTGTCTGGGTATACGATGCTGTTACTACGAGCTTCACAAAAGCAGGGTAAGCAGACTTTCCCCTCCTACTCTTGCTCGTTCTATGCCTTCGGGGTGAAATATAGAGTTGGCCATTGAAAAACTGTCCAACGACTATTCTCTAGCCAGCTTGTTTTGACCCGTCATACACACACACACACACACACACTCACACTCATATATATATATATAAATCATCTCGTCTCAAGCCCTTCACTCTTTCATGAGAGTCGAAACGAGAGACGAGAAACCCCGTACTCTACGACGAGGCCATGTAATTTTCTAGATAACCGGCTTTATTCGGTGATCCTGTCCTGGCCTCGCCATCGGAGCTTTACGAAACTAATACGGTGAAGTGAATGAGCGTGCGGGTGCAGCGGCTCTCGTCACAGCGAGAGAACGAATTCTCATTTTACTTTGTCACTCTTCCGGCCTAACGTACTGGACCATGAAAAAGGATTCCTAACTATCCAGCGCGATGGTGTGGTCGGTTTGCACGCAAGAAGAGTATCCTCGCGAATGTCAAAGCAAAGCTTTGAATACGAAAAAATGAAAGAAAAATTAAAAATATGCGGGGTTGACATGCCCAAATATGTCTTAAATTGCAGCTGCTAGGGAACAAGCGAGAATATCATTCTTTTTAAAATAAATTGTTCGCTCACTCGATTCAGTCGGTATCTTTTTCACATCATAGAGGAAGATTTGTTGATGTTTTGACAAAGGTGGGAGGAATAACTTAACAAACAACTTATTCACTATTACGTGGTCAATCAAGGGTTCCGTGTTAACCGGTCCCCGGTCGATCGGATAACCGCCAGCAGCTATGTGCAAATTGAGGATAATAAATTTCCGAAATTCAGAGACGGAATTTGAATACCCGAAGGCTTAGATAAATGGTAACTCGGAGTATTCGCGTCATTTTCGAATAGACAGAGATCATCCATTGCGACCGCGTATACAAACGGAGAGAACACGAATTTCGAAACCCGCAGGATTCGCGAGGGAAATTTAGAAAGCGTATGTGTAGCGGATATATAGAAGACCGCACGTAACGTTGGCGGTATTCTCGCGTATATTCATTCGCCTTTCAATTCTGCTTCACCTCTTGTTTCGCTACGTCCTCCTCGAATCCTCATCCCCTTCTTTCACTCGTACCCATATTTCACATTCCCGCGCTAATTCAATCGAGGAATAGTTTCTAACTAATTGCATATTGCTGGATAGCGTGTATGAATTTCTCCGCATCCCTGCAGATTCTATCGACAAATATTACGCCAATCACACGCCGGGAGTACAATCAGCTGAGGGAGGCTTCGAAATCTCATAAATTGTATTATTGAATTATATGGTTATGAATATCATGACTATTAATACATGTAACCAAAAATACATATTAATCGGCTGGATAAAATTTAGATTTTTAAGGGCTTAATGGATAACCTGTCATATTAGTGTCCCTTGGGTCAAAATCATGATTGCGATGCAATAAGATTTCACCTGTGAGAGTCAATGTAGTTAGAAGGACACTGGATTTGTCCGGTTCATCAGCTTTTCTCTTCTTCTTCTTCTTCTTGGTATATGTTTTTTTCCTCTTTGCTGCGGTTGACCTAACATAACTGGACAAATCCATTGTTCATCTAAGTATATTAACGCTCTTGGTTTATCGCACGAATAAGGAGCAACGGTAAATGGTCCAATAGAGGGGGGTATAGGGGCAGCGGTACAGGGAAATCTTTCTATTAAACTGGAGGAAGTAAATGAATACAGTTGAGGAAGATTCCGTGCAATTCACGAAGATAACAATTTTATCACGATTGGTTGAACGAGGACAGGATCAAGGAAGGTTCGAGGATTGAGGGAGGATTTCGCTGTTCGAACTACTCGAGGCAAGGTAGAGAAAATAATAAAAGGTTATTCGACGAAGACCGAATAATGGGAACGAAGAAGATTGCTGATAGCTCGAAAGCGGAAGGTTTCCGCCAAGTACTGGACGGTACGACGAAATACTCGAAGATGACGATTCGTATGCCGTCCAGATCTATTGCTATCATTTGCTCAGACTCTTTCATTTCCACGTAATATTTGACCTCTTGTGTGACCCCTCGTTTTATCATACAGGGCGCTTCTTTTCGGGGATATGGAATGAGCGTGGCAATTCTCGTGCCGTCCGGTATAAATGTTTTCATCTTGTATGTCGTCTTCCATGTGGAGCATCTTTTGGTATTCGAAATGTTTTATTCTCTATTAGGATTGGACCAAGTTCTTGGTTCATTCTTTTAAGGATAAATTGAACGAAAATAGCAGTCTAGAGAAATTGCTAAGAAGACATCTTCCTCCTCGTTTATCGTAACTTATTAAGGACGACAAGGTTTGCGTTGATTGTACATTCGTAGTTTCGGAAGGGATACACTATGAGATTTAATCGACGAGTCGTTGCGAGCAAATAATGCGGTTCATTTCCTATTCGAGGTGGCCTTAAAATGTGTAAATACGTCATTAAGTTGATCGGTTTGTGAATACAGAGTCCCTAAACAGATTGATAGAAAAGTACTGGGGAAGTAGGAAAAGTGGGAAAACGCTCGAATGAGCTCGGATTCAAAATCCCGATGAAGATATTCGCCCTCGCACGGGTAAGCTTCTGATCTGTGTAGCTCGACTACTTCAATTTTATTGCCCTCATTTTTCCACCACTCTCATTCCATCCCTCTATCACTGTCGTGGACGCCTTCTTATGGCATTGGCAGAACCACATCCGACGCCGATTTTTTTTTTTTTTTCTTTCACGTGTCAGGAAAAATCGTTTTTCCTCTCAATTGCTCGCCCCATCAGTGGAGAGAAACCTCTGCAAGCTTATCCTACTGTTACCTCCACATAAGTGGACGCTCTCTTTACTCTGATCCCTCTCGTTTTTTTTCGCCCTGAAGGGTAGAAAATCAACCGGAACATAAAACAAGAATTAAATTAAGAGGACCGTGCAAGAATTCAAGTGTTTGGAGAATTATCAATTTTAATCGTGATATCCTCTGTATTATCGATGGAATGTAAAACAGATCATAAGATTTTAGCTTCTAATCGAACGATCGCAAACCGTATTCTTTTTGTTTCTTGAGATAAAGCTGTAGATCGAAAATCGATCGATGATACAGTTTTTTTATGCATCGTGACAGAGAGCTATCGGTAGGTTCATTGGCCAAAACGATGATTTGCTAAATATGGCAAATCATCTTTCTGCCAAATAGTTTTGGATTTGCAAAATATGGCCGAACTTATAGTGGCAAATTATAATAGTATCTTAAAATTGATATTCCTATTTTTTGTATGCATCCGTTACGGTTTCATTCCTTCTGAGATCGTCGAGGGTGCATTGTTAATTGTTATATATATAATAATAATAATACGATGAAAAAAAAGACTCACCGTCTGAAGTCACGACTCCAGCATGCGTAAATCACCGGATTCATGCCGCTGTTGATCCATCCGAGCCATGTTACAGCGGCCGAAACGATTTCCTCCTGCCATATGCATCTGCTACAGAATCCCGACCACAAGTTAACCACGAAAAATGGTAACCAGCAAACGATAAAAACACCCATTACAATACCCAATGTTTTTGCAGCTTTTTTTTCTTTAGCAAATTTCGCGAGTTTCCTCGACAATGAGAAATTCTTGCCGAGATGCTGTTTGTTGTTTATGCGCGTCGATGGCAGCCGGGTGAGACCGTTGTTGTGAAGCGCGGTGAGGGGTTCCTCGAGATCTTGAAGATCCTCAGGTGTGCTCGATGCCGTACGAAATAAGTGTCGGGCATCGGCGTTCGTAGCGCCACCGCGATGAATCCTCAGTGTCAATTCAAGCTCACCCGAAGCCATTATAACCTGTTTGGTACCGAGTTTCAAGCTTCTCGTTTGTATAACTGCTGCGCGATATATCCTGTAGTATGTGAATACCATTACGAAGAGCGGCAGATAAAAGCTTATCGTCGACGAGAATATCAAATAGCCAAGATGCTCGGTGAACGGACATTTGTCTTTGGGAACTTCTTCGGTACGTACGGCGCGCCACCATGCTATCGCCGGAAATGATATCGCGCTCGAGCATATCCAAACTATCGCAATGAGAATGAATGCCCTTCTGCGACTCATTCTCGTTGGATAAGTAAAAGGATCGGTTATCGCCCAATAACGATCAAGGCTTATAACGCAGAGATTGAGAATCGACGCTGTCGAGAAGAGTACATCGAGCGATCGCCATACGTCGCACCAGTCGGTAGTGAAGAGCCAACGATTTTCCAGTACCTCGTAGATCGCGCTGAATGGCATGACGACGAGGCCAACGAGACAATCGGCGAATGCCAATGACGTTACGAAATAATTCGTCGCCGTGTGCAAATAACGTTCACGGAATACGGCGAGAATCACCAGCATATTGCCGAATACCGTTACGACGGAAAATAGAAGAAGCAACGCTGCCAAACACGCCCTATCACCCGCCAAATTCCAAAAATCCTCGGACGTATCATTAGCGCCGTGATAAGTGGAATTGTAGTAAGATCTGTTCAGATCACGTGCCAGAAATGACGTATCATCCCAATTCAGGAGATATATGTCACTGTCGTTGATAGACATGTTTTTCTTCTCGCTCGTTTCTCGGACTTTTCTATCCGTTGGGCTTTCTTTAAAGATAATTTCACAACCCTCGATTGTCTTCTCTCTCTTCCACGTGGGCACTTTTTCCCACGTCGTTGTCACTTATGAGACCAAACAATACGCATCAGCTCGTCTCATTGACGCTCTCTCTGCTCTTTCGTCTTCTTCCATGCCAACACATTTTTCTCTGTCACCTCTCGAACCTCTTGATTTCGTTTGATCGGTCATGACGAGGACAATGTCGTAATGATCTTTACATACCGATCGCGGAACAATCCCGGTATATGCCTCTTCTCGAATGCAACATACTTTGGCAATTTGCATCCGTCTTCTTTTTCTAGTCAATCTTCTTGTTGCATTGGGCTTATCGGGATTTTTGGATTGAACGTTAGAAAATCCGTGGACAAGTAAATAATTGCGGTTCTAGGAGAGAGAAAATAAGAGAGAGAGAGAGAGAGAGAGAGAGAGAGAGAGGTTATGGTGGGGTAACACGACTATCGGAAGCTCAGTTTTCTACGGGAACTTGACTACCACCATTATTTTCGTTGAATCCCGAGTGTTCTCGTCGAGGACGTCGTTAATTACCCGGGAAGATTGCATTTGAGGTGGGTCAGAACAGCCGATGAATTCACTGTGAACCAGTTTCTCCGGTTAACCTCTTCTCTAGAAACGGGTTTGTTTACGCTTCGAATTAGATTTAACGAAGACCCATGTACACGGCGGAGAGTACGGATTATTTGAAATTCAGAATTACAAGGAAGGATTTCACGAAAACAGTACTATTCGCGAAGCTGATTGTACAAATTTAAACACGGGAAAACGCAATGGCAGTTGTTCGTTCGTAGAGATAATTATCTTCACAAAATTAATTTACACTTTTATAAGTGCACTTAGGGGTTTTTTTTTTTCAATGTGATATTTATATCATCGTGATGGGACTGATTCGATAAATTTCCCTTGTTTAGTGCTGAGTCAGCGATGATTCTTTCAAGTCAAGCGGTCCATTGTTGAAGCCGTTGCGTCGAGTCCAATATATAACGGACGACCGATTGTACTCCATCTGTAACACCAGAGATTAAAAAAAAATGAGATTAATAAAAGCTCGTATAACTTTGAGATACGACGAGTGGGTAAATACTAGTGGGAAATGCAAATTTGTGGCGATTACCACTCTGCTTCGAGTGGAAATTTTTGGCACGGGACACTAGTACGTGTACTGAAAGTATAACAATAATAAAATATTTACCAGATAAAACATGAACTCTAGATGACCTAAATATTCATAGTTATTAATGTAAGAGGATGCACGAAAGCCTCATGGAAATTAAATTTTCATGGATTATATTTTCTGACAATGGGGCGAGTGAAGTTTCCATATATTTTTACATGTCGCGTGGGCAAAGTCGAAATTTAGTCGTAATAATGACGTTGAGTGAAGCAGGAAAATTGTTGAATGTTTAGAGTCGTACAGTCGTATGAAAAACAGAATAAATTGACGTCACGAAGCGACGAGTATACATGTACGAAAGGGTCTCTCTTTTGTCTTCGATCGTACTCGCTATTGTCTATCGATCGTTTTCACCTCGTTATCGAAAATTTATAATCTGAACGTTTCCTGTTGAATCTCGCGGTTGTTCCTCATCGGCCATACAAGGAAAATCACATGCTCGCGGGAGGCATATACCAGAAACAAAATTGTAAATTGACGAGCACGCGTGAGCGTGAGAGACAAAGAGTTATGTAATTCGAGATATATATCGTGGTGACTGAAACAAAAAAGCAGTACACCGAGAGTGGGAAAGGTACGGTCGGAAAAGTTTGCTCATTGTTCGGGGATTCATGGGACATACTGTTATAGTGAATATAATCAACAAACAAAAAAAAACTTGGTCAACGGCGAAGCAGCAGCGACCGATGGACGTATAAAACGAGTTCTCGGCCGTTATCAATCACGAAAACCTTACGCATTCAGAGGGGTGGAATCGAATCATCGACGGGGATGGTCAAGCTCGGCCTGGCTCTGGTTATTTATTTCGCTCGTTCTCCCCGTCCGGGTTGCCTCTGTCGGATATAGCAGGGGAGAGAGGTAGCCACGATGTGCCATTTGGAACAAGTGTGACAATGCAATTTTCCGCCAACTTGCCATTCCGCAAATGGAAAATTATTGAAGCTGGTGTATGCCATGTCGTCAGATCTTTTTGGACGAATCGAGGACCATGCATCACGTGATATAAGAAAATTACGTTTATCATACACGTTTCTATCCTCAGGGGAAAATAATTTTTTGCCTCTTGGGTAATTTGTTGTAATTTAGGGCTGGCTCGTTATATGGAATAACATAGGGCTATATCAGCCGTATGGAGAAACTTGAGGTCACCATTTGTCGAGTATCCCTCATGACTCTCGGAGGCTAAAAAGCCCGGAATCAGTGCTCCCCTGGGTGATTATAGGGCGAGCGAGCGAGAGAGAGAGAGAGAGAGAGAGAGATAGAGAGCTTTGTGAAAGAGCACAGTCATTTATGTGTCACAAGTAGTCTAGGTCTTTCTTCTTTTCAAATATTTTGATAAATTTATCGGATTATAATGAAAGCAACGAATCATCCCACGACAAGAGTTATTGATGTGTTGACTCATTTACAATGAGCATGGATATACCGCGAGATTTTAATGAAATTGGACTTTCCACCGCCCAACTCAGCACAACACTCAATGGTCTAGAATAAATTACGTTGAGCAATTTATTTTCGAAGAGCACTCGTTATATTCGTAAACCGGCATAACCCTGTTGTTACATCGATCATCTGTACATTCATAAAAAGCATAACAGCGACAAGGTGGGGCCAGGGTTAGTGATGATCCCATAGTTGCTTATGTCAGTGATGACCTTCCTCTCATTGTAGAGGCCAAGCCGCAATGGAACATGAAAATCGTCTGTAGTTGCGAAATCTGGCTGTATTGGTGTCGATGGCGAGAAACACAAATCGAAATGGGTAAAGACTCTCTCGAACTCTCTGCGGGGACCTTTGATGGGGTCAGGCTTTCATCAGCGATCCAAGAAAATGTTTACCGATGCTCGATGAACTTCTCTCTTTCTCTCACTCTCTCTCTCTCTCTCTCTCTCTCTCTCTCTCTCGTCAGTATTGTGATACTAGTAGTAATTAAGTATTAAGTTAACTATTAAGTTAACTGTTAAGTTATTTCTCCAAATGCTTCGCTCTCACCTTGTATTTTGTTATTGTTAAAAATTGGAGTACTGTAAGAAATTTTTTTGGTCTACCACACATGAACGATTATGTTTGCTCTTATGGGCTAACCCCCAGAGCTAGGTAAATAAACCTATCATATCATATCATATCTCTCTCTCTCTCTTACACACACACATACACATGCTAGAGGAATATGAGAAAGAAATAAATGTAAATTGATCCCACTTCTAGCTTTGCAATCACAAAAACATATTGCTCATTTTTTGTGGATATCCTTGAATTTTCAGATAGCCAAAAGTTTATTTTACAGAGAACTATTATTCTCGAACGAGTGCCAATTTTTGGTCAAACGAACGTAGCATCAGGGAATCAAAATACATAGAAAGAAAAGTATGAGTATTTTTTTCAATTCAGACTGACTGGGGGACAAAAACGCCGAGACTCGCGCGCGGCTGAAAGCCTGCCATAGTGCCACATAGAACTTTTAACAGAATTGAAGTATCCAATCTTTTTTTATGTTCAAACATACGACTGAACTTGGTGACCGTTGTAGTATTTTCAGTGCTGAATCAGAGGAACAAATGAAATGCCTGAAAACGCGGCTACGATAATTACGTCGCGCATCGTGATAACCAATTTATTATAGGGGCGGGGATCACCCCTGATCTCGGAAATGGCAAAAAAAAAGGGATGCGGATGAGAAAAAAAAGGTCGTGAGGGAAAAAAACACGGACCGGTTGGCAATGCGGCAGACCGAGAAAAATAATTATTACGAATGTTGTACGTTATTCTAGCTCGCTCGAATCACATTCAATGGGCTTCTTTGAGAAAGATTTACAATTTTGTTTTTTACATTAAATTTTAACGTATTTAGTCTTCACTAGCTTCCTCAAGTTGAATTGCCTGTTTTTCGTACAGAAAATCAGATTAGTGGTGACGAAAAAGCAATGACGGAAATGTCAACTTGCACCGATACTGTTTATTTCTTGAATTTGTTTAATCCGAGATGATCGTTGAGGTGTCAAAAACAAAAGGATCAACTTGTTATACCCACCGAAACGTGGGCAAGCATTGCAATCAAAGAGCTCGTACGTTATAATAGTATCAATTATCGTGTATACACCGTGATTAGTGATTATATATAGATGTTGCGTGGACCTTTTGTGATCCCCGTTACGTACGGAGAATTGACCGATTACTTTGTGCCTAGCAAGCATGCATGCGATAGTGCACTTGACAATGGAAATGTGCAAATACATGAACGTGGCACAGCTCTTGCTGTCGCGCTTGTCATCCAATATGCAGGCATATAACGATCCGCAATATGCGCCTATATCCCACGAGATTATTCGATTAAATTGGCACTAGATTGTGCCTGGCTTTGCATGAGAATATGGACTTGACGATAATCAGGTCTTTAAGATTTCGATAGCGATTCGGCTGCAATTTAGGATTATGGCTATCGATTTTCTTGCGACTCAAACGTAATCCATTGCGTTTAGTTCTTTCAATTAAATAGCTGATTTTTTTGTCATTATAGCTACATATATATATATATATGAATTTAGATTTGTCCGAGACTTAAAAAAACACACTTAAATCCCTGTGAATCGAGTCAATTGAGGATGATCTGCGATCAACTAATGTAAGACGTCCAGGTCGTAAGATAAGATTAATTTACTGAGAATGGTGATGATACCACCTATACAAGTGTGCAGGATATTTTAACATGACCTTGAGACGCTCGTATTATGTTTGAGGCAACGTCTATTTCCGGTAGATCAGTTCAAAAATGGGCACACATGATATGGAAATTTGGAAATTTGTAAAAGTGTCAATGATCGAATTTCAGTCCATCAATGAAATCGATTTGTGGTTTTTCCACAGGGTTCTTCTCTCTTGGCTAGCACTGAAACGGACTATCAGCGTCACACTTGGAAAAGCCTGTGGAGATGCGAAATAGTTTTCCGATAGTGTCATTGACGGCTCTGATTTATTAAATTTTTTTTTGTTTTTTTTTTTGTTTTTCGAAACCACGAGAGAACTGTCGTCACCCCTCGATCCACAGCGAGTGAAAGCAGAGGCGGAGAAGCTTATCGGGAAGAAGCTTGTTTCAGATTTGATTCAGCCATAGCCCATAACCATAGCCCGTAACCATACAAGACGTCAGACCTCATTTGTTAACGGGATATCTACCTGTCACTGACACGTGAAAGATTTGATATGCAAATCGATGAGTCATGAAGAACGAGGAGTCAGCTCTCTTTTTTTTCTAGCCCGGACACGATATCGAGCTGAACGTATCCGGGGTTTTCTCAAAGTAATACTTGCGGCTTAAGGAGGTTCTTAACATCAATTTGATGCGGCAAGGGGAATGTGATGGCGCGGCGCGAACGACGTGCGGGGCAGGTTGCGTTCGGCATTTGTTTCACCGAGCCATTACTCACGCTCAATTCTGTTTGCAAGTATACTTCACAATCGGAACGGTGAAAAACTTTCTTTATGGGCTAATTATATCTATGAAGATCTAATCTGTCGCTTAAGCGGTTCTTCGGGGAAATGTTACCGTTTTTTCACTCCTAAAATAATCTCCAATAATAACTTCGAATACTTCTCCCATAAGAGCCCATGTATATGCGGCATATTTAATGTTTTTTTTTCTCCTCAACTACGCGGGCAAAAAATCTGAAATAATCACGGTATATTCCTAGTACCAGCACAAACCTCCCCTCAAATTTTATACTCATTTATACCGTTTTTCTCTGGGTTAAGAACCTCCTTAATCTTCGTATCTCTCAGTTTCCATCGCCATCATTTTTTAGCTTCAAGATAAAATCTCCGGGGCATCAAGTTCCATTCATGTTATGCATTACAGATATATCGTACACAATGTATTATATTTATTTGTGTCTTATTTGGCGTCAATTTTCTTTGCACGGTGTTTATGCGAATACGTATTTTTCATGTGTAATCTTTTGCCTCCACATTGTTTGTGGACAAACTCGAGAAACAACGAGGAAAAAAAGCCCCAGTGGCTATGGCGTTGGGACGAAAAGAGAGAGGAGGGTGGAAAGAAGAGCTCGAGGGCAAAAGGGAACCGAGCAACGACCATCGGATCTAGACGCGTTCAGCCGTTAAACGTGATCAAATAATAACCTCACAGAGCCCCAGGTCGGGCGTATCACCCCGTCCGATAAATAGGCGGTCAGGGAGAGAGAGAGAGAGAGAGATTGAGAGAGAGAGAGAAAGAGATAAAGTGATGGGCTACGAGGGAACTATGGGGGTGGCTGGATGAGGCAATATGATTGAATGTGTAAGCTCCGATCTCCTCTACACTAATCTTCACCAAGCGCGCATAGATAGTTGGTCAACACGTCGGTTGAACACCCACACAACATCCTTTTTTTGCCAATCATCGTCATCTGCGTAACGTCGACTTAAAAAAAAAAAATCTGTCGAATGCACGGAGTAGGTTGGATCCACTGTGGACGTACTGTGACAAAATCGATAGCATAGTACTACTAATATACATTTTGTAGCCACGTATATCCATATTACACCAAACCACACCCGGAGGCGTCTTGTTATTGTACGTCAGGCACATCATACTGTAGTTACAATATGATACTGATACACGAGGCAGGGTGAAGAAGTAATCTGTGCTGTACCGGCGGTGCCATGTTCTGGACTCCTTGAATTTCATACATTACGAACAACCGAGCGAATAAATACACTTTTTCTCGATATTGCTAGTGATTCTCACCAGATAATCCCAACCCTCGTTTGTTGTAGAGAATACTAGGGAAAATAAAGTCAATGGGCAATGACGCTCATGCTTATTATAAAAAAAAACATATATCTGGAGATGGGAAGCAACTAATCTTTTTGAATGTTGATAATCATCGTATTGACGAGAATTATAAGCTATAATTAGGAGTTTCCATTTGATGCTGGTCAGCGGTCAATCAAATATCGTTTGCGCTTTGAGGTTTACACACGCCAGTCACCATATCCGTCGTTCTCCTTTAAAATTTTACAAACTTTTTTTTTTTACCGAAATCCTTACAATTGGATGTTACAAACTTTTTTTTTTTACCGAAATCCTTACAATTGGATGAAAACTTTGGCGTTAGCTGGAAGTAATTTTTCATCGTTTCTGACAGATAAAGCTCATATAACACGGCAAAGAGCTTGGTTACGGTGTAAAATTCACTCACGAATGCGGGGCTCAGTTGAAAGTCTTGTCACGTCCGCAATCCTAGAAACTCCAGAGAAAATTCAGAAGGAAAAAAAATGAACAAAAAAGAAATTCCCGTTACATCGTTAACTCGCAAGGACGTGTTGCGTTTGCTTACTTATATGGCGCTCGATGTACTGATT
>OY751313.1:36727091-36840890 GCA_963564615.1 Rhorus exstirpatorius
AGAATAACAAAGACTGTAATGATTTTAATTGAGGTTGAAGATCATTGATTGTCTCTCTTGGCCATTTCAGTGATTAATGTGAAGTTACGAAACTTCACGATCACTTCTTTTTGTAGGTACACTGGATTTTTCTATTTTTCGTTTCAACCCATTATTCGATCAACTGCCTTTCTTCTTTCTCTCTTTTGATGAAGTACACAACTCCATCCCTCTGGGAATATTTCTTCCCCGAGGAGATGTATTTTCCGGCTCAAGACTCCTTCGCTTCTTGACAGTCTTCTGAAAAACTTTTTCCTGATATCGACAAGCCGAATGACCTCGTGGGAACACTTCTTGGGGGGGTTTTCTCAACCTGTCGACTCGCCACTCTCATGATACGTGTCTTTATTCCCCTTTTCTTTTTTCCCCCGTTTGTTTTGTACATTACTTGTCAAAATTATAACTCCCGTATTCATCCATGGAACAGTTATCACCGATCATATGAACTCGCAGACGTGTGGTACTGGGTGTTGCACGTCTTTCGAAGTTTCGGATCACGTGCGCTAATATTCTATTAAACTTGTCACTCTTATTTATTTCCGTTACCTTCACTCGGTCTTTTATTCCCTCAAAGTTATACTCGTGACGTTCCCATAACTCTGTGCGATTGCTCGTGGGGGCATTCACGAGATAACTCAGTGCTCCCTTTTGGTGACATTTCAGCGCAATTTTTTTCCGAGCCTATAACTTTGAATCGCTATTTCGTTCATGCGTCGACAGTTTCGTCATGGCAATTATGAAGTGTATAGTCCTGCAGTTAAAATTTAATAATCGTCATCGAGGAGACAATAAATCGAAAATTAATTTTTAAGATCATTAATTGAATCGATAAATATTAAACTATCATGGAAATTACGAAAGAGCAATGGGCGAGTTTAAATTTTCATCTTGTTCCTATTTTTCCATGGAAATTTTCAATTTTCTTTTGAATTCAATTTTGCGGTAATGGCATTTATTCCAAGTTGTAAAACAATGGACTCAGCGATCGGAATTGATTGCGAGCAGAAGAATTTGAGAAATTTTCGATTTCTTCGATCGGGAGTATCCTCGCACACACTACCTTTCCCACGTATGAAGTGCATAACAGCAGCTGAGAACGGTTCGCAGTCTTTAAATTCGCAATATTGCTCGAGAGAGAATTCGAGATATCCATTCGCACCTTTTCTGCGGCCAATTCTTCTCGCTCTCTCGCGTGTTCACTCGGCAACTTTTCTACCCCTGGCCTCTCTCTCTCTCTCTCTCTCTTTCACTCTCTCTCTCTTTCTCCTTCTCGCAAGTTTTTCGTTCCTTCCGAACGTTCTACGAAGGCCATTTCATCTCGATTCCCTCGACACCGAGGTGCGAAGGAAAATATTCCCCGAGACTCCAGCAGCTGCGAGGGTGTTTGAATATCTGTATATAGGTTGAGCATTTCAGCACCATCAGGAAGTCCAGGAGATATGATATAGATGAGCATAGCACAGCAGCAATATCCCAGAGGTTTTCATTCTTCTACAGACCTTTTGGGAGAGCACGATATATTGACTCGGGTAGGAGCATCGCTAGAAAGAGATCACACCGGATGGATATGGTTCGGGTTGATTTTTTCCTCGAACTACATAATATTATGGCCAAGACAAAATTTTCGATTGCATACTTATTAGTCCATGTCATTTTCAATACTTTGAGTTTTTTTCAATTTTCATAGGGCTTGAGTATAGATTTTTGCTCAAGAAAAATCTTCATGAATGATGGGCTCTGACGAAAAATCTTACAAGGTGCCTCATTCTATCTTGTATATCGAAAATAAATTACGTGCCTCTCGTAGACTCATTTGCCGGAGATTTCCGGATGTAAAATTTTTTGTGGGGTCATAATTTTTTTTTTCTCCACCTCATCAATTACTTTGATCTCCAATGATGTCGGTATAGTCTCGGTATAGTCAGGAGCCGTCAAAGTCAGGCATACAGGCGGACACGTAACGCGTGCATGGCTTACAAAAAAATCATGATGGTTTTTCGTATTATTCGCTGGTCCATGCTGGACGGGTCTCACCTATATACGTATTGTAAGATAGGCTTAAAAGCAGACATTTCCTTTTGACGATTGAACGAGCTCGTGGAACGTACAATTTCCAGTAGAACAAATACGGAAAGCGTATCCGGTCTGCACGTTTCCAAAAGCTCAAACTCCGCCGGTTTCATCGAGATGGTATATACATATATATATATATATCGCTTCGACTTTCGATATATGCGAGGATTTAATACGCTTTGTATGTACGAAGCCGTCGATCTGATAGGGCTACGAACATATATCGTTTACTGCCCTCTATCTTGGCCTCATTGCCATGGCAAATTTGCAACTCGATTCATTGTACGAGTACGCGTCAACTCTATATCGTTGGAGACTATACTATTGTATAGGATCAGAGAAGTTTGTTGTACAAAGGAGTGAGACGTTTGAAGAAAAGTTGAATTGTTCGACAATGCCGGATGAATGGTATCTCAAGATTCATTCAGTCTGGATTGAGGTCAGAGACAATGGTATATATTTCTCAATTTACTTTATATCGTTGCGTTGTAATCTCTCACGCAGCTATATATGTAATTCTTACAAAATTATTATTTTCTCCATCTTCTTCGCCTTATTTTCCATTGTCATATTATGAAAAATGGCATTTAGAGATTGTGAACGGTTGCTCTGTTCAGATACACTGTTTTGTGTATAATTTTTTCCAGTAGCGGAGATTATCCGGACAAGCGAATTGTGCGAAAAGAACAATCAATGGGGTTACATATTTTAGATGTTATTATTATTTCGACAGTCTGTGCTGAGACGTAAAGAATTGTGCATCGAGCATAGGAAGAGTATGATGGAAAAGAAGGATGAAGGAGGGTATGTAATGGAGTTGCGTAATAGCAGTAAATTCCAGTTATCTCGCAGGACGCTCGATTGCTCGAAGCGATTCGACAGCATTAAACGGTCCGATAATTCTGTGTACAAGCTTGGGTAACGATGGATATATAATTGCGAACCGCAATGTTCACGGAGAATAAGGATCGAATGACGCGTGGAAAATCGGTAGAGTAATTCCTCTCGGTAACGTCTGTCGTTGAATTGTTTCTCCAGCGTTTTTACGTGAGAACGTCCGGGTCAGTATAAGCTCAGCAAGCATCGGGCTTAGATGTAACACGGGGATCTCGTTGCGTCGGGCAATCTCGCTCAATCTTTCAATTGCCGGTTAGCAAGCAATCAAAACTCTGAATAATTTTCCTGTCTTCGTGTCGCAACGCTCTTCCAACAGGCAGCCACGAATTCCATTTCATTTCGTCCTAATCATATACATATACATGTATAATGTTGCTGGTAATAGTTTAGGTTTAGGTAGTCGTCTCTATACCCGATCTCTGGTTTACCATCATGCACGAGTATTTCAGCGATCGACTGAAGCAGTCAGCAACGAAGGCTGGCAATCAGCAGTGTTAATTGGAATTTATGACAGCTTTATTTTGTATTTCTGTGGGTGATGTTCGGTTGCTGCAGTCAGGATTTAAAACAGTGTCAACATACGGGCTCTCTTATGTCGTCAATTTCCTAAATTTGACTTTCAATCAGCTAGCACACTTTCGCTACGTTCGATATGATATTTTTTATTTTTTATTTTTTATTATCGATCTTGGATAACTTCGAGGATTGAAACAATTAAAATTGTATTTCTCTCGATAAATCAAATTCGCGAGCACACTCGGGATTTTTAACGAGAAAAATATTTCAACGTAAAGCCATACATACTTGACGTGTGTCGACTTGGAAACTATGACCCAGTTGCAATTTCACTCCCGTATACCTCGCCACAGGCCCACTCAAAGGCTTCTGCTGGATAACCAGAACTCGCGGTATTCAATGAGTCAAGCCATTAATTCAGGTGGTTTCGAGATTTAAAAAAATTAACGAAAAATGCACGATCTTGAAGTTTGAGTCAAGCTTGAACCGGAATAAAGATGAATAAGGACATTACGACAATCTCGTATCGAAATTCAATGAAAAAAAAATATATATATATTGTTAGTCGAACGTTCAAACGAAAACCGTACTTTTTCGTAATTATAACGCGAAGATTGAACTAAAACGCGTTTGAAGTTTTGGATATAATCAATTAATAATTGCCGGATATTTTTAAATTGTACTATCAAACGATGTAAGAAAGACTCTGAGGGTGAATCGAGGGATAAAATGCAAAGGATCAAAGTACCCAAAATCCATTGTTTTTTTTTTTTGGTAAAATCTTCTCTAATATATTGTCCATAGCTCTTGAGCACGCACGACGTGCTCGCTTATTAATCAACGTTACCCGATCAACCACCAAAGCAGCTTATAGCCTTTCATTAGCGATTTAGGCAAATGCAGCTCTGATTTTCCTGCGATAGGTTCCAAACTCATGACAGCTGACAATGATCTCCGACACTGTTACGACGAAACCAATCAAAAACTCGTCTTGTGTATGTATTTCTCTTTCGCTCTTCTGTCCACCTATCTAACTATTTCTCGGTTTTCAGCACCTGCCGCTCTATATGCGCCATCTGTGTCTATCGTTTCTGGTACGGTGGTCGCTGGTGTGGCGTAACGCATTTACGATAGTTATCAACGACACTTTGAAGCCCTAATCCTTCATATGTATACGACAGATATTTATAGCTATTTCGCGTGCGCTCACAATAATAACGATTTGCTGGTACCTTAACGATTCATATCGATCTCGCTTGGAACTTCATCATTCGTCGTTCGTTCTTTCCAAATTTTTTCTTTTATTTTCAATTTTTGTATAAATATTTATAGCACGGAAATTTTTTTAGTGTCTCCTGGAATTCATTCAAGGCTTCCATTAAACTCTCTGATATGTGATATTTTTATTAATTCATATTTAATTAATAAAATCAGTTTATTGGGATTTTATTTGCACAAATTTGATAAATTGGAACGATTCATTGTACAAAGTGTGTGCGCCTGGGCTCTGAGGGTGATTATATCGAGAGAAAAACGCGAATAAATAGACGCACGCTCTGATTGCCCTGGTTAGCGTCCACTCGCGTATGTTTCACTGATTTTTTAAAATTAAATGAGCAAAAGCAATGTTTCTTTTATCAATGTTACTATGAATTTTGAGTGGTAATTTGTTTTACAGAATTCCTCTTTTTGTCATCCTGGAGCACGCGAAATTAATCCACGTTATGATTCTTATAATCTAGCGTTAATAAAAAAAAAAAAAATATAATAATTAATTATATGATATTTGAAACGTTACCTTTGTTATTTCTTCTCATCGCATGTTTTTCAAGATGCAGTGGATCATGGATAATCACTTTGACACTGCAAAAGTGCCATTGGCAAATATCACCACGAAAATATTCTTTCAATTACCAATTTAACGACGCGATAAATTAAATCGCACAAAGCACGTTGTTTAAAAATTTATTTTGATCACGATATTACAGATACGTTATTTTATATATATACAATACATATTTCAGGGTATATCCCACAGAATATTTAATTATTTAACGTAACGATCGATCAACCTATATCGATTGGGTCTTTTTTTGAACCAATTTCATAATCTTTTTATTGCAGAACCCTGATTAGGAAAAATAGAAATTGAAAATATTGCTTCGATCTTTCACTGTTCATTCATGCCATTTTATCCCGGTGAAATTATATGACACACACGAGTCACTTTTATTTTTATCCACTTAACACGTGTTTTTTATCGCACTATCATACGATACATTTCGTTCGTTGTTATTCTCAACGGGCTTTTTTTTGTTGCAACAAGTCCATAGTCGTGGCGAAAAATCTATGATTTTTCTTCATAAGCCGAATTACACAAAGACATCTAACGATTTTCTTCGTTATTTATTTCCGTTATAATAGACAGACTGTAAAAGGAAATGGTCCAATAATTTCTTTCTACATTTTCCCCGTCAGCCTGGATATTTTTCTCTCTCTCGATTTATCTTCAAACTAGTCACAAGTGGGCTCTGTAAGTTTTTTAAAAATGTAAAACTTATTATTCGGAAATCCAAGTAAAAAACAAATCAGATAGAAATGATGAAAATGAGCAGACCATACTGGAAGGACCGAGGAATGTTGGATAAATACTATGGAGCTTCCAACATGGTGTCACTAGAAATTCTCCAATCCCATGATTTGCTATTCCCCGGAGAAATTAGTATGCAGATTCCCACCAAAAAAAAAATTATATTCATCACTGCTTGCGGCGATTCGATTATGACAACTCACTTTCCGAAGGATCGATAGCAGAGTTCGTAGCGGTCGGTCAAAAGGTGAGAAAGGTCATCAACTCTAAAGGGTTCTTCGTGAATTTCTTTTTCGCCGATCTTAACCAGCTTACAGAGTTGCCTCGATGAAAGAGGGCGAGCACTTTGCCTCGGGGAAAAAAAAAATCTGTAGCCCTTTCATATACTCGCATGGATAAAAAAAAATATCTTCTTTATTAAACCAGATCTGACCTGGATGTGATTTACGTCAAGCTGAATGTCACAAAAAAAAAAATTTAAATGTCAAAAGTGCGTCGAGTAGCCCGAGTCTTATCTGCGTCGTATGTGACGGGGGATAAAAAAGTTAATTCTCATCAAGATTTTTGAAAATTTTCGTACATAAATATACATTCATTCGTACATATGTGTACATTTATATATTTTTATGACAGATATATACGGAATAGAGTGACCTGTATTTCCATCGTCCCTCATACTCTATATTCTCGTCGCTCTTCTCGTTCTTGTCGTCGTCTATGCTACTCCTAGGTTCACTTTGAGATATATCGTTATACGCGATACTCGCAAGGAATAGTATTCTCATGGAATTCCACGGGCTTTCGCCGTGGGTCTCGAGAGGGAAATAAAAAAAAAAAATACTTTCGGGTCAACGCTTTTCTTTGTTCCGGGTTAGCGAAGCCTGGATGAAACTAAGAGAGGAAAAAAGTTAGAAAAATTGCTTGGAGCAGCATTGAAACTTTTTTAATCGACCAACGAAAAACTCGCGTATCCTCGCGCTCTCGCGCGTTAGTGGACAAGCAGAGTGAACGAGAGAGGGACGACTCTTCTTCTTGGCAATCATGAGAATGGTGGAGAATAGAGAATTCCAGCTGTCGAATTGATCAATCGCAGATTTCAATTACGTCGAAAATAGTTCGGGTTGTAGTACGTGATTCAATGAATAATAATTACTTAAAAATCTCAAACTAATTGTGAGAGCTCTTCCGATCGACCAAAACATTCGATGCACTAAATGCGATCATCTTGCATTTTCTGAACAGAACGTACACCGAAAGTGAAATAATGGTTCGTAGAGTGTACACGTTCTTAGGAACGATTCTAAATTCATTCGGCTTGCTCAGCATTAAAAAAAGAAAAGACAGTCAATCGAATAAGCAAGATGCAGTCGAGGCGTTGATGCTATTTCCGTGGCTTTATTTGCTAGCAGATCTCAAATTCGCTCGATGCGCGACTCGAATTCTCACGAAAATTTTACAGCCAGCGCTCGTTGGCTTCTCATACCCCCCGTAATTAGTTAATTCTCATACCCCCCGTAATTAGTTGACTCTGAACAATATCACGACGGTGCGGAGTAAATATAAAGCACATTTTCCTTGTGTCTTATAACCACGTAAAGCATAAATCTCATTCGAGATGTTTTTGCTTTCATCATCAGAGATATGGATAGCTTCGTTTTCGTGGAAAACTTTTGCCAGATTTTCATGGCAAGCATGGCAAGGCATTCAGAATATTTCAAGACGTAGCCCAAACAATCATATTTACGATCGGTTTTTCTCTCATCGTGAAACATACCACGAGATCCAATCGGCTTATCGATCCTTTGTTTTTTTTTTTGATTGCTCGCTATAAGACAAAGTTTCAGGGTCCCCGAGAACAGCGGATAAGATTCTAGTCTCGCGAAAAGCCATGCTTATCCCGTCGGTGGCCTCGGCACAGCGCGCACTCGCTCGTATGTATCTCAAACCCTCTGGCATCTCCGTTTTATCCGCAAGATTTCCGCCGCTCTACCCTTGTCGCTGTAATTAGGGAATTAAGGAGCCAATTTAGACTGATCAAGCTCGGGAACCGCTGTGGGATCTTCATTCTATACCAACCTATCCCACGAGAGAGATTCTTAAGCTTCTCTACACCCCCCCCCCCCCCCCCCCGGCCCCCAATCACTTGCTCTCGTGATCCTGGTGCCTATACACTTGGTTTCCCCGCACAACTTCGAGGAGCTTGCAACTTGAACAATCTCTCCTCCCATTACAGTGAGGAATACACCTAATATTCCATACGTGCTGTATCCATTTCGAACGTATATATTATTTTACCAAGCTAGAGGAAATATCTTACACTCGAGCCTGAAACCATGCATATCAGGCTGAAGCAGATGTAGTCTCAATTCGCGTCCTTCGAAAATTTTTTCAATCACTATTTTTCAGGCTCATGAAATAGGGTTTTGGGTTGAATTTCTTATAACAGTTCTTGGGTTTTTGGGTAGATTTTTGCTTATAATGGTCTACGATGTCTGACGAGTAGAGGTATGTAAATTTTTTTTATTAACCAAGATTTTAAAAAATTTTGACATCAACGAGGCAGTACTAAAATGATTGTTATGAATGTCAGGCTACTAGGAACTCGTTTTTCTATATTGAGTAACGAGCAACTTGAATTTTCAAGCAAATAAGCTTATACGTGGCAAAGGTATGTATTTATAAAAAAAATGTGAACTTATAAGAATTGACAAGGATAAAATATTGAAAAGTTTTTCATAAGCAGCGGCACAATTCCAATTTTTATTCAACTCTAAATTCTTGGCAAACATTTCTTCTTTTCAAACAAATCTTCATTTCCATTGGGTCCGAAGCAATAGAGTTTTTTTTTAATGGCAATGAATGACCAATTTTGCTAAGGGAGAAAGTCTGTGAGGCAGTTAATTGTCCGTGGGGATAATAGCTTGATATTTACATTAATGAGCGTCCGCCAAAATAGTATACGTGTGGCTTCGACGCGTGGACTGGATCACAAAATGCATAAAATCTCGCGCGTCACGGGGCATAACGCTTTTCCGATCGTCAGATGAAAATTAAATTTTACTGATTATTATAACGTTCGAGAAATATCCCTGGAACAATAAAAATGTAGGGAAAAAAAATGAATAAATCGAATAGTGGAATTGATAATAGATGACTGATGCGTTTCGTTATTTTGTTGCGAAATGTCATGTTCTATGGGAACACGTGAAAATATTATAAATTATATGAAATTTAATTAAAGAAAGATATACAGACAAACCTTTCACTAAACTTTGGCAAAATAATCGCGGAACAGAAGTAGCTCGAGCAGTTTTTGAAAAAATATTTTTTCATCTCATTAAATAATAACTCTGACATTGCATCAATAAAAATAATATTTTATATTTCGATAAGGTTGATTTTATTTTCTCCATTATTTTCTCGATCTTGATTTTATTTTCTCTTCGAAATTATATTTCGATAAGGTTGATTTTTATCAAATATTCGTCGTATCAAATATTCGTAGCATCAGCAAAATTTATCCTTTGAGGATCAATTGGGGAAAAGTGCCCCGTGCAGTTGAAGCTTGTCCCGTATCTGTTAGCTCTGTATATGAAAATAAAATTCTTATTGTTTGCATCGACGAAGCTATTGTGGAATTTATGTCAAAGAAAAATGCCCAAGATGAGAAGCCAGAAAAAAAAATGTATATTCTTTGAAAACGAATCATCAGCAAAGAACTAAACCGACAATACATAACTGACAAATTAATTTTAATCGCCAGGGGCGATTAAAAGTAGGCAGTATATAGAATTTATTTTATTGCTGCGGCAAAACGTGTCTTATATTTCGAGATGTTGTTCCACCAAATTATCTGCAATTTCGTGAAACAATAAAAATAAAAACCAATATGCTTGTAATTCCTATCGGGGTCGTATCGTCGAATGTTTTTTTTTGTTTTTCTTTCTTTTATTGTGGTCGAGGTGATCAAACCAAAAAATAAAAAGAAAAAAAAAATCAGTTCCCGATAGTTCTCGAGAGACAAAATTTGGATGGCATACAATGTGGATGGCATACAAGAAAGCTTCGGAATTACCACGTCGTAGTAAATTGGGGTCAGTGGTTCGGAGTACACGTGCGTAAAAATACCGTTTAGGGGTTTGGGGATATCTTCGAGGGGGAAAATTTGTTCCGTTGTTTCAACCACTATTTATGAGCTTTTCCGCAAAGAAAATGCTTCCCTTCGCCGTTCCAATGCTAGGCAATATTGTTGGGTAAGGGATCACGATTCGTTCGATTCTCTGTTCCTTGTTATTCGTTCACTGTTAACTATCACTCATATATAATATGTATATATGCTGTTGTATACATCATATACGAAATTTCGTGGCTTTTTGTTTCTATTTTTGTAGATGGTGACTATAACGTTATTTACTACACGCGGATACATATAGTCGGAGTGGGGAAAAGTGGAAAGGTGGAGAAATAATTTTTTTTTTAATTTACTACTTTTTTTTTTGGCAAAACTGCATGGCTCGATGGATCGTCGATCGAGATTGACGGTCGCAATAAAATGATCAGAATTTCTCGAAATCATACAGATGACTCGTATCCCAGGGATATTGGAAATTGCACGGAGAAATGAACTTCCGGTACGTTTGACGTGCATCATATTTGCTATAGAACCCTCCGGGATTATTAAGTCCCGATGCTCACCTATTTAGCGTGCACGATCAACCGTGAAGATAATCTGAGGAGGCACATGCCGATTTTCATTCCTCTCTGCTCATCAAATCGTGCCTATAATCGCGGAATTATACCGTTCTCGAGTTATCACCTAGGGGTGAGAGTGATGATATAGTCGTGAGGGAAAAAAAAAGTCAACCGCTGATAATTTACCATGAATTAATATTATCGTCACATCGTTGCCTCGCGAACGATAAGATAGACGAAAAAAGAGAATAATATTCTAAATGAGAGAGGAGATAAAAAATTGAATTAATAAAATAAATTGTAAAATGAAGTGATAATTCAAGTTTCACGATTCAATTTTGAAGATGAAAAATTTCCTATGTTTTAGATTCATTTCTTTTATTCTCACAGAATTAAAATACTGCCAATAATGATAATGAAAAATTTCCGGTTAAAAGGATTCGGGGATGAAAGGGAAGAAACTTGGAACGTAAAGATAATAGTTTGAATAAAAGGTTTAATTGAATTTTTGTATAACTTTTAGAGAATCCACTGTACCACAGTTCCACAGTTGGCCTGGAATTTCATGTAATTTTCCTAAGAATTTAGAAAAAAAAGATGTCATTCTATTTTGAGATATTTTACACTCATTTTTGGTGCCTTTATACCGCAGAGCGGGATTAAAGAAAATTCCCCTACCCCCCCTCTCACGGTACGGCCATTTTACGATTATGATTTCATGAAAATTTTGCTGGAACGATCGGCGATAAATTCGACAAATGGGAAGATAAAGAATAATTTAATAAGTGCCGAGCAATTTCAATTAAGAGATTCAAACGAAAAACGATAAACCAAAAGTATGAGTTGTCGATTAAAATAAAAACTAATAATGACCAATATAAAGTAAAATGAACATTTGACAAGAAATATAATGATAACAGGACAAGACCTATGATAGTAGAATATTAAATTGTCGTTAATTATACAAATGACTGAAAGTATTTAAAATCCAACCCACTATTTTCCCTTTGATTCAAAAATTATCCGTAAAATCTTGTCGAAATTTTCCGAATCATTCTGGAGCATGCCTCTCATAAAACAAGGCAATTAATCATCGTGATGTCTAATCGTTGAAAACATGAAGAATAAAACTTTTTGTTAGCCACATTGAGTCACTTTAAGAACTCGCAAGATAAATAATTAAAGGTCCAATATAATATATAATATATATTAATTATATCCCCGTTGATTTTTAATTTACACGTTTGTCAATCTCAGCATGATCATTTATCATGACGCAAAGAAAAAAAAAAGAAACGTCAACTTTTATATTTGCGCATCACCTACTCGCACGATAAGAATACGGTAAGCGACGATATTGGATTAAAAAAAAAGACCGATGATTAAACGTACAGCACTTTTGAGCTTGAGGAGTTTTATCCGATACCGGCAAACTGTGACGTGTTTTCTCGCGCAATATATCCTCGCCCGGGCGTTAGTCGAGGGCTTTGGCGGAGGCGGGAGTTTCGCGGTTTGAGAGAGACTGCCGCCGCGTGGCTGCAAAAGCTCTTCGAGTTCACAAGCGCTTGCGCCCTTTGATGAATACGTTTTCGGCGCGCGCTCCAACGATTCAGCTCCACAGTGACAAGATCGCACAGAGCTTTACCCATTCTCTCCCACGCCATGCACTTGGACCTTTTCTCATATACTAATACTGATACGAGCTTCGTTCCACATTTACGTCGTACACGCTATATATATATATATATATATAAACCTGTATATTAAAAATATTTAAAGTCAATAAAAGTATATAATATATCATATTTATTTGTTTTCATTGTATTTCCATTGACGTGAATAAACAATACCTGCTTATATATATATATATATATATATATATGACTGGAAAGTATATTATACATCATATTTATATAAATAATTATGATATACTATATATAATATACTTTTATTGACTTTATGTATTTTTTCAGTTTATAGACGTTCTCCGATAGAAAAAAAAACGATAGGATTCATAATCAGCGGAAAATTTCCGATCGCTTAGAGCCTGAAAATAGTGACGAAAAAAAAAATTCAAATTTTCGCCCATTTTTTCGAAAACCTGAAAACACCCAAATTTAAAATCCCCATTACTTTGCTCCCAATTGACGAAGATGGGCTTATCGGGAGTGTTTTGAAAAGCTCATGAGTAGACTTAGAGAATGTCGGTTGATTTATCACAAGGTCTCCATTTTTTACTATCCAAAAGAGCACTGTTGTTCGGAATTTTCGATATTTGATCTGCATGTCGCGTAATAAGGCCGAAGAAATGACAAATTTTAAAAGGTATAATTTCTCAACGTTCGGTCGCGATACCAAAATGTAAACAAAATTCTCTTAGACTCGCGGATCGACATTATTCACACAAAGACACACAAACTCGGCTCACGGACTACCCCGGCTATCCCCTCTCGTCGAGGGCCTTCGTACAATGCTAAAACTCTCGTAGAGAGTAATCAGTTATGATTGACTAGCCGCTCGGAAAAGCTCGTCTCTATTACCGTTCGGCATCATTATATTCGCAAGCCTTCCGTCTCTTCGCGTGTTTAAAAAAATACGTTTATTTTTTCATTTCAACTTTTTCGTTCCACGTGATCCGCGGCCGCGTCTCTCGTGTGATCCACAACGACGCCAATAAATAAAATCGAGAACTCAAAGTGTTGGCTGTTTTCATCTTCTTTTTTGCCTCCCGCACTCACTCTCCTCATTTGCCCTCACTCATTCCGATCTCAACCGGCGAATTAAAAAAAAATATTAAATGTGATTCCACGTGATCGAAGGACGTGCGCGATCAACTGTGAAAGTTGGCCAGTTTGAAGCCATTGAAAAGTTGGAAAAAATGAATGGTCCAACTATGAAATCTTGTAAAAAATAAAAAAATTAAAATTCGTAGCTCGATGAACCAAATGGCGTTCAAGAGCTGAAACGTTTGCGAGGAGAATAAGCACTGAACAGAGTCATTCATTACTGGCGAAAATTAAAAAAAAAAAAATTTTGATATTTGAAATTTCATTTGGGAACCTGTATCAATGTATTTTTTTCCGCTGATCACGAATCTGCTAGGCATTCTTCTTGAAACTCAAAAATTCCGTTTCAAAATGTCGAAAACATGTTTTTTTTTTCCTGGAAAATTAAAATAATCCGAGAATGGCCATAAATGTACCCTGCATTTGCGGGTACCCATATGAGAGCCCCTCGATTGTTGTAGACGACGGTGGCGACAAGATCTTTATATAACATAGAAAGATATATATGTCTGCATAAAAATCCTCGATCTTCCAAAAAACAAGCCAACATGAAACCTGGCACAATTATATGAGGATAATGGAAAATATGATAAATTAATAAACCATCGTTCGAGCACAGTAACATTACAGTGACAGTACAGTAACAGAAAGTAATCGCAAAGTAGTAGTAAAGTCGCAGCTGTAAGTCGGTACAGTACATAACAGTAAAGTAACAGTGACAGTAACAGTAAAAAGTGTTAAAAGTAACACTACGGTATTAGGGGATCAGCAACGGTGCAGTGAAAGTACAGTAATAATACAGTAACGACGGAACAGTAATAGCGCACTAACGGCAAAGAAAAATAAAAGCAAACATTTCGAGCGTTGCAACAACAATATAAAAAACAGTGAACTAAATTCCAGAGGACAACGATCACGGACCTGTCAATCTGATTCGAAATGCCTCCAAATACTCTGATGAGCCGTAATAAAGGGAGAAGTTTATGTTTCACTCTTAACCGCGTAGAACGACAGATTTCGTATCGGATGAAACGATGAATGTTTTATGTACAGCTCGAATCTAAACGTGTGTGACCGTTGCTTGTCGGTCAACCATTGGGAATATAGAAGGATTTATGTATTATTTTTATCGGGAATCCCATCGATATGGTATAATATGAAAAATAAATTGATACCGGGCCCTATGAAAAATATTTCAATGTCGTAAAAGAGATTTTTCAAACAACTTAATTTTATTTCGACTACGGAAAAAGTTGTAACTTTGCTCTTCCAGAGCTGCTACGCCAATTTCGAATCATTTTACCGAAGCAGATATTAATCAATATTCATTGTGTACAGATTACTAATCTTTGAGTTGAAAAATTGTTCGAAACGCGAAATTTCTCCAACGTGTTTTTCAGTCTAATTTTAGAGAATCTTCCAACTCATAGCTGCATGAAATTTTTCTTTAAAAAAAATAAATGTGCAAACCTACTAGTCTCTGTGCAAACTGTAGGTATTGCCGCGAAACTCATCCGAAATTTCACGCTCTCATAATTATTGCGCCCAACGGCTGGTGGATTATCGGCGAGAGAAAAAGATAAAACATTTTACTTTAATTGGATAGTATATACAGCTACAGCGTAGCGTGGTTGTTTACAAAATTTTAAAAATCTCGATATATCGTAACACTTTAAAATTAAAAACTTAACCAAAATATCGAAATTAAACAATTGATTACCATCGAATAAAAGATAAGATGTGAAGAATATTTTTACTAAAATATTCAGTTTTCCGAAAAGTATGACAGTTTGTACGAAAGAAAAAACATATTTTTGCTAAAAAAAAAAACTAGTCCTCACACTTTTTAATATTTTAAAATAAAATTTGTCTTAGACATTGTTGAAGTTTAGTGCCATACGTACCTGATGAATATATATTTTTTTTTCATATGGCAATTGCATCGCAAAAGCAATGTCAATTTCTACCCTATTATCTCGGAGTATATTGTGCCCCTTTAATCTATGATCACATAGTAACTTATCAGTTGGAAACCTCAGGTCTGCCTCAACTGAAACATAATATTCTACTGGTTGAATAGTTTCGCATTGTTTCTACGTACATCGTCGGCTACGACGTGCAGGCAATTTCGAGTAGACTTACAGAAATTTCTGGGCTAAAAGTTTAATGGTACTTTGTATAAGATTCTGTTAAAACAACGAACGGTGATATAATTCGATGAGGAGCTTTCTTTTCCTTACTACGATAACCCATTAAACTTATGTTGGAGAGCCACGACTTGGTATAGCTCGTGAATATACCTACATTATTCAGTGAACCGGGCAGCCTTCGCTTCAACGTGAATCCTCTCTCTCTCTCTCTCCCTCTCTTTCTCTCTCTCTCTCTCTCTCTCTCGCTCTCTAACAAAGGCAAATTAATCGAAAATTAATCGACGTACTTCGACGGAATTGAAGATCATTAGTAAAGTCGAGTACGAAGCATTATTATTAGATATGTACGATTTTCTACTAATCAGTTTATATTCTTCATTCTCTTTCGTTCCGTAATTCGCTAATATGGCTGAATTAAAATTTCAGGCTTGGAATAAACGTTAACTATATGTCATCTCTATCGTCACACTTTACTTTTTTCTCCGCTTTTTCTATTCACTCTATTTATCTCCCTCTTTCTATCTGCGTTATCCTTTTTTTGCTCTCCGTTAGCCGCGTTTAATGACAAAAACCTTAATGGTTTCAAGCTCGTTTTATCTCTCAACCAGACAATCATTTTATCACGTGTATAAAGAATTTTGGCCATAAGAGAGAAATTCCAACGAAACTGCAACGGAAATATAAGAGAATGATATAACGAGCATCATCATTATTATTGTTATTATTATTATCAGTATTATTATTAGTCAAGTAGCAGGTATTATTATTCTAATATAATGCAATTGGATAAAATTTGATGCCCAAGACTGACGTATACAGACATGTAAAGAGGAACTGTAATTTTTGAATTCTGGATACTTTGAAGTCTCCAGAGCTCAAACGAGTATTCCTTGAGGAATATCCGTTTGTTCCGCACGATAGATTCAGCTCGTTCGTCACGTTGGAGTAATTATTAGAATCAGAGCATCACAAAATGTTTTTTTAAATTAGACTTGCCTGACGAAGAAGGCATGACCATTACGGTCGTAAACAAAGTTTGCTCCGGTGAAACCGTGCTCCAAGTATAAAGAAAGATCGGCCTTATTTTACGTTTTATTTTAGCTGTGCACGTTTTATATGTAATTATATATGTATGTATATACAGTTACAGCGTGTATAATATACGGCGCAGTGATATAGCGCGAGTATAACTCGACCAACGGCTAAACGCAGCTCCAAGTGGTAACGGTAAGTGAGTAGTCAGACATCCGTTGTGTTTCAAATGAAAACTTCTCGGTTATGACCACATATACAACGATTCCACCGACTCCTGACACGAGTCAATGCATTCAGATTCTCCGATTTCACCAAAACGATTATGCAAAATTGTACATGGTATGAAGCTTATACTTGAACCAAAAAAAAATTAAAATGCCATGAGATTTTTCGTGGCGTGACTTTGTAGGTTAGGCGATTTTTCGATAGCGCTCTTAAGCTCGATAAATCCATTAATTCTTGCAATTAAACCACATTTGTTTTTCTTGTGCAAAAGAAACCTCAGCTTTTCGAAAAAAACAGCCGCAATTTTTTTCAGCGTTTTCTGGTCTGCGATAATTTTTTAAATAAAAAATTGTACATTAAACGTTCTGCGTTAGTTGCTCATTTTTCTATGTTAGAATTTATTATACGAACAGAGAATACGATTGCGTTGTCATTACAATCCTCAAATTTTCTCATTTCTTCCTTCGTTATTCTCGTCTTCTCTCCTGCTTTTAACTCATTTTACAAACAGCTCTCTCGATTGTTGTGCGAAATAAGCGCCGACGAATTTTCATTGAATCCGTGAAAACTCGAGAAATAATTGCACCGTTCCATTTACAGAAATTTTCTTCGTCATTTACCTTTTCTCGTTTGCATCGTATCCTCATTTATCCGACTTTCTTTCGACTCCATCACCGTTTATCTCTTTCTCCCTTACTCGCGTCGCATCTCGTTACTCTAACCATTCTACTCCGATTCATCCGTGAGCAATTTTCGCCCGGAAAATGGATTGAGATGCACGAGGATTTAACTTTTTTTTTCCATTTCGCGAGTCGATAAAAACTCTGCTGGAATCCGAGATAGGCGATTGCACAGTTAACAGTACAATTAAATATGGAATTAAATTATTGATTGAGCATTCGTAATCTGATCCTGCTTAGGATTTCAAGCGATTTTCATTATGATCTATTTGATTACTGTTTTGGAATTTTTATTATTAAAATTTATTTAGTAAAAATTTGTTTAAATCTTGCTTAATTTAAATCAATTATAGCATAAAAATTGAATTTAAAATTCATTTTTTAAATTGAAATTGAAGCAGAGATATGTGCAGCCAAATTTCAATAGGATCAACTATAAAATAACATGTTTAGGCTGATTTGAAGTAGTAAATATCAATATTGGAGTGGACTTTTGTAAAGAAAAGGCTAAAACCTTAAAAGGAATTGTCTACGTACACTTTTGTACATTTTTTTTTTTTTTTCATTCTCATACCTTCTCTCTTTCATTCTTCAATATCCAGGCGATAATTTCAAAACTTTCGTAATGATGATTCGGAGATAAATTTTCGACTTTATTTAAACGGAGCACTCGCTATCAGTGTCCGCGCCGCAGCAGTCACCACCGAAACATTTGGCTTCACGATACGACGTGCACGGAAGATTTCTCATCATAGCGGGACATACTGATAAGTCGCAAGGACGATAAGAATTTTTATAATTTTATGTGTTATAATGCAATTTATGATAGGAAACATTCCAAATGTGTTACGAAAAAAAATTTACTTTCAAAATATGAGTGTCAATCGACAATCCAGTCAAGAATTCGGGTAAAATTTGCATAAATGATTTTTGAAAAGTCCAATATAACATAAAACTTGCTTCATCATAACTTGTGTATTAACAAAAATTGAGGAAGCAGCTTCATTTATTTATAATTTTGAAAAATTATTTTAATACGATAAGTTTGAATTAATTCATGGAGATTATTGACACTTCGAAAAAAAAATTCCAATAAATTGATTGGATTTTTCCATCGAGGAATCGTCTCAAAATATCAATAAATATCAATGTAAATGTTGAAAAAATAATGAAGTAATAATGGGAAAAAAAAATGCTTTCCGTTTAATTCAATAAAGCTACTATAAATACCGACCTCCTGTTTCTGTACTCGGTCCACCGAATTCTCGTGACATATTAATTCGGCACATAGGATAATGCCCGCTGGAACTGCGTCCATTGGAATCCGTATTATCGGCAATTCGACTCGATGCAACGGGTTCGAAAACATTACCGGTGCAGTACATCGAGTTTCTTTGCTGCCTCAGCTGTGATTGATCAACTGCTCTTGTCGCATTTGGCATTATTTCGTTGTGTTTTGTTTTGCAGCATCCTCCTCCGCAACAACCCTCTCTCCACTCGGCAGAGCGAGAATCTCCGACGATTGGCTTTTCCAGCCTGAAAGGATAAAATCAATGGAAAGCAAACAACGAATTCGACGCTTCGTCTAATACGAGGAGAAAAGCAGTGCAAGCAGAAAAATATTCCAGATGAATGATGATAGTGGAGAACGAGTGAAAAAAATTACATTGATAATCAGACGTTAAGATATTTGAGATTTTGTTTTTCGTTCGTGAATTTTATTATTTCATCGAATAATAACCATCGTTATGAAAAGTTTAGTATTTTATCTGTAATTTCTGCAAATTGAAATATTTCTTTAAATTGAAGCAGTATAACGTCCGTTTTGGTCAGACGGTATTCCGATTACGATGCGGAGGTAAAATCGGTGAAAAAATGTATTCTTTCTTCACAGCGCATGAATTAAACGAATGCTTGTACCGGACGGTTTTGAAAATTTCGATTGTTCGAAGAATGGCAATCGTTCAAGCTCGGAGATGCAATTTGAAAATTGGAAAATTTCAAAAATAGGCTTTATCTTTTTTAGCATATCTTCACGGCCTAATCTTTCATGAATATTTCAAATCCAATGCTCCAACGTGGATATCGTACCAATTATCCTACAGAATGTCTATCAGCGACTGTTGGATCGTTACCGAAAAGCTCTCTACAAGTTTTTTTCAGTATAAGCGGCATTTTACATTCGCTGATTTATTTAGGCTGTGGCTGCTCGTACGGTAACCGTACGAATAATGCAAAATTATTCGTACGGATATAAGTCTCGGTAAAGCGCGAATCATTCGACGAAAAATCCGCCATCAACGTATAACCACTGTATGTACCTATTAAAATTTCCGAACTGATGAATTGTCAACGAAAGAGAAATAGGGCAACTTATCGTCAAATAATTCGCGTTTAACTGCACGATTTAGTCATTAAACTACTTATCCGTACGAATAATTGTGCATTATTCGTCCGGATATGGTGTTCAATCATACCGGGACTTATATCCGTACGAATAATTTTGCATTATTCGTACGGTTACCGTACGAGCAGACACTTCGATTTATTTATGGAGTTAAAAAAAAATAGAAAGAATACGAAAATGCGAGAGACGGAAAAGAGATGAGAAAGTTCATTCTGTCTTGTGTCTCGAATCGATTTGTGTCTATGCCACACCCAACGCCCCACCAAGATTATATTACCGATAGCTTACCGAGAGCCCGTGAATGCCGCAGCTTTTTCTTGCGCTCGGTTCCCCATCATTCTCTTCTCCAATTGAGAATTCGCTGACCTGAAAAATCGCGCAAAAAGTTACGTCTAACCTTAAATATTTATATATAATTAAGAAAGAAAAAAAAATCCTTCAAAGACTAATTCGAATGAGCTAATTTACCTGCAATGATCGCACATGGTGAAGTTTTTGAATTTATTCGAAAGGCTTATCAATTTTTGGGGTTTGAAATATTTCGAAATGGAATTTAGATAAATTGTCAATTTGTAATTCCGGTCCAAATGAAACAAAACGTGTCGGATGAATCTAGCTGATCTTGAACGATCGTTTTTTTTTTTTAATTTTTTATTTTTCCCTTTTTCACTTTCCGTCTTGTCCCATCTATCAACCCTATCAACGATTCTGGCCGGAGTTTCTTCCGGTTGATTTCCGAACCGTAAATTGAAAGAATCGGAGTTTCCATTTTTACGTCGCGTCTTTGAGATTTGGGAGGACAGAAAAAAAACTTATTTATCTAATGAAAGAAAGAAATTAAAAAAGATGGTCAATGTTTTTTTTGAAGCCCGTTTTTATGCCGAATAAATACAGGATTTTTAATATTATTTTTAAGTCTTTTTATTGTTAAAAAATCTTGACCAACCGCGTAGGTGGATTTTAGAGTCGCTCAAAAGTCTCCCATGTATATAATACATTCTTTATATTGTCGAGTTCTAACGCAGTCGAAACACGTAGCACGAAGAACGTATAAAAGTATACAGAGATACGAACGATTTTTATTAGCATATTATCTTTAATTCTTGAACAACTCCGTAGCTTGTCTGGCTCGCCTAAAGATATATATATATATATATATATATATATATATATATATATATATATATTTTCGTCTCGAATAAATCGTGGTGCAATGCAAATTAGTATTTTATTGAATCGTTACATAACGTATAAAATTTCTAGCATCAAAATAATGTTGTGCAGTTTGTTTTTTTTTTCTTCACTCGAAGTGAAAAATTACTTTGGTGACGCTACGACCGCACCCTTGCTTCTCCTTTTTTCACCCTTTTCGTTCTCCCCCTGTCCATTCTCTTCGTCTCTCTTGTCCTTTGGATCCTTGCAGCAACCAGATTGACAGCAACCACCCGCAGCTTCTTTCGCTCTTAAAAAAATAAATTAAAATTCGCATATACATGTACATTTAATCAAATGCAACATATATGTAGTAGGCATATTCAATTGAATTAAATATTAAATTTAATTAAATATATTTTTAGATACATGCTTAATTAAATTTTGGAAAATTGATTAATCAAGTGTCAAAATTAGCGTTTTCGTCTCGTGGATATGGCCGCCTACTCTCCTGTTGCATTTTTATGAAAATTGTCACTGAACGATCGAGATTCAATTATGATAAAACTTTTATATTCGAGTATCTCGATCTTCTTTACTTCTGTCTCTCCTTTCTTTTTAATTCTTATACATCAACATCACCACCGACCTATAATCCATTGCCCACTTTATAATACTATTTGGATGCACAGCAACTTTTCTTCGTGGTCTCCTCGCTCGAGTCGTTCGGTGCACCACCGGTGCAACATCCACCAGTTTCCTCCCTCGTACCGGCGCAGCACTTTGAGCCACAGCATCCACCAGCCCCGTCCTGCTTTTTCCCTCTGCACATTCATTCGATTAACGCGTTAATACGTCGGTGGTTTTTCACTTTGAGGAGGATTTAATGTTGTTCTTATCAACCCTGTTCATGTTTTTTTTTTTAACGAAAAATCTTTCAGGACTTGCTCGAAATTTCAATTTTCGGGGAACATACTTTTGGTTGGAAATGTTACGGTCAATGAATCCTTGAGGAACGATTTTTTTTTAAACACGTTTTTGCAGTTTTCAAAATATCAATGAACGCATTATCGAGCGATTTTTTAAAATTTCAGTTGCCAATGATTTTACCGATAATTTTGAGGACACGTCTTCGTCTTCCAGCGATATGATTTCCTGCAAAGTTTTGCCTACATTTTTTTTCCTTTTTTTTTTCAAGCTGTAAATTTTTCCCTTTCATACTTTTGCTCGACACATTTACCTTCGATTTCGCCCTATTTCACGCATTTATAATCAAACCGACAAATTTTGAGGTAGCATGAAGCGCAGGCGGCCATTCGAGCGTACAATGTTGACGATTCAAAAATGATTGCAAACTCAAACCGAAAATTGAACCTTTATCACCGAACTATTCGAATCTAATTTATTCACTTACTTCTTGCTGCAGCATCCGCCAAAGTCCTTTTCTCTCTCCTTTTCCTTTTTCTCACGCTCCTCGTCCTTTTTAACACCGCTACGAGAAAATAAAAATTCTGGATTGGTGATGGATATATTCGTCAAATAATTTTGTGAAAAATCGACAATAATTTCAAAAGGAAAAAAAAAAAGAATTTCAAATCGTCTTATACTCACTTTTCACATTTACATGTGACTTGTCCACTGTATCCCTTCTGGCCGGTAACTTTACTGAAATTTTATAAACGAATTTGATATTAAGAAAATTATAAATAGCCCCGACCCAGAGCGGAAGTCGATAAGAATTCGCTAAAGCGTAATCGTGACTCACGAGCAATGGTCACACATGACGATGCAGCAGTCTTACGACGAAAGATCGGCTTATAAATTTCACAAGCTTCGACTTACTTATTTATCCTCGGGCTCGAAAGTTTTTCGATCGATTCGACAAATATTTGTTGTGCCTCAATTTTTTAACGATTAAAATTTAGCCGGAAATCATGAATGATAACGTGGGAGAAATGGCCGTGAGAGACTTTGTTGATTAAATCAGATGTTGCGCTGTCACGGTTTCACAGTTTTTTGTTTCGTGTGCATATAGAGGGCATTTTAATCTAACTTGAAATTCTTGTAGAACTCTAATTTTTTTTGTATGCATATATGATTTGTATTTGGTATTTTCCAATACACAGAAAGTTATGTAAAGATTTTTTTTACTTTGAGAGGTCATATTATTACTTTTATTATTCTATAGAAACAAAAGAAAGGTCCAAAATGTTTTTTTTTATATTTTATATTTTTATATTATTTGTATTATATTTTATTATCCTTTTTTATGTAGTAAAGAAAAAAAAAAGTGTACAAAGTAATGGACAGCACAGTGAGGATTGTTGCTTAAATTGAAGTTCCCTAAAATCGAGGTCCCAGCCTATCAACTATACTTCGAGATTACAGAAATGACGCACGAGGCTACTCGTACACGACTATCACGAGGGCACAAAGAACTTCAGCCATATTAAAAAGCTCTAGTACCGGTTTTACACGATGCCAGGCCATTCTCAATCCTCTTTCAACGATATGAAGACACTGACAGCCAGCTAAAAAGCTGTGAAAAAAGTACGAATATTGTGCTCTCATTGTAGACTACGGCTTATTGTTCTGTGGGTTTCTTTTGATGTTCAGTAAGAAAAAGGGGGGGAAAAACAGCCACTGTCTCGACCTTTGCTCGTTCGACTATGCGTTTTTATTCGTATACTAAAGCTCGTCTACTATAGCGGACAAAAGAGACAGAAAACGTCGCAAAAAAAATTACGGGATAGCTCGCGATGTGCACAATTTTGATTGGAGTCGAGTCATTATAGACATTTTTCCTGCAATCTTCTACAGAACTGATTTTGCTTTTTGAAAAAGTTCAGTGGTGTTCCCTGAGTGTAAATTCAAGTTGGCGGGACGTGGGGGGTCGAGCATCAGCCTCCATCTTGAAAAACACGTTTTATCAAATATCTCGTGAACCGTGCATCGCACGATAAAAATAGTGGAAGCCTTTTTTTTGTAGATAATAAAAATCTCTACAAACTTTTATTGTAAACTTTTATTGCTAAATATATAGTTAGCGGTTGGTGTAACGGTAAAAAAGGTGATGTTTGAAAAAGTTCGCCGCGCTATAAATCGAAAACCATGCACTATGAAGGAAAATTTATTTTGTAAAAGTTGCAGAAAAATTTCTTATCTACATAAAAGATGTCTACTATTTTTGTCGTACGATGCACGGTTCACGAGATATTTGATAAAATGTTTTTTCCAAGATGGCGGTTAAAGCTCGACCCCCCCCGCGTCCCCCTTAACTGATTTTGCATTCAGGGGACACCTTTGAACTTTTTCGAAAAGCAAAATCAATTCTGTAGAACATTGCATCATAAGCCTACTATTTGGCTAGAATGACTGAACCATTGTATGATTTTTGGGTGCGATGTTTACAAATATGGATATCCGCTGCGTGCATTCCAGAGAGAACTTCAGATCCTCAAAGTGGAGTATAACAAACGCTAAAAATAAGAGCGAAAAAATAAGAGAGAAGAAATGGCAGAAAAATTGAGAGAATCCTTTGAACGATTCTTTGACCTTTGCCCGGTGAGATTCATTCGGTCTGACCTCCAAATTAACGATATTGATTTACAAAGTCTCGAAAAGACATAGAGCGATGCCCATAAAGGCGAGTGCTTGAGCCACTGGTGTCGACATAGCAATCACAGTGTGATGGATATAGAAAAAAATAATGATATGAAGGTCACCAGCAAAGCCAGCCACGGACCCTGAACCCTCGCCCCTAATTGATGTCCTCCATGGCGCCACAAAAGAAAGTCGTACACACACATTTTGAGTTTTTTGTAAAATTGCTAATGAAAAAAAAAATTATCTACGAAGCTTTCTCGATGAGACGGTGTAATAAGATCAAAAATATTTTGTCTGTATCGAGACAAGGGAAGCTTCGACAGCGAGGAAAGAAGTATAAAGATTCGGTGAAGAATTACATGGGTGATTGCAAAATATAAAAAGATAAGGAATAAAAAAAGCTCGACATCTTGATTGATCAGTTTTTTCAATGATTTAGCGAGGCTGTACGTAGTAAATTTACGAGACACATACTCGAATCTAGATTTGAATCGTCCCAATCGAGGCACGTGGGGCCTGGTATCCGATACGACTGCGTGCTCCTCCGGGGATGAGGATATCCACCCTCATGCGGAACCACATCCCTCGAGCTAAAGCCGACATTATTTTTGAATACCTATAGTGCGGTATATCGGGCTCTTTCATTTCGACAACACCCCAGAGGTCTTGTTTCGATTATATTAAAACGACGGTAGGGATATATGGTGGAGGGGTTGTCAATCAGCTCGTATCTCGACATACAATTTGCATTGAATTAAAGGGTTTGGGTTTGAGATTATTGTCTAGCAAAAAAAAAATTTCAACCATCTTTTGAACTTGTCCTTAATTCGTACACCGTCAACTTTACTATACGTGATGAGTTTTGTGAACGTTTTTTTATTGAGCTTAACACCGTACGATAAAAAAAAATGGGTATTTGCTAAGCAAAAACAAAAAACTATGTATATTTTTCATGATTTTATTGTAATTATAACACGGCTTGTATGGTGAAAATTGTTAGTACGGGAAAAAATTGGCGTCCGGGAACTGGATTGTTTCTGTAATCTTGAATTTTTTTTCTCCATTTCATTCAAATCGCGGGTCGGACAGGTTTGCATCAATGCATTTTTTGGTCTAAGATATATTTTTTGCCATCACCGCAATCCCTATCGAGCAAGCACTGAAGGAGAAAATAAAATTGATAGAATAATCAATGACAAAAAATTTCGTGGTTGAAACTGCCCAAGCATAATATTCAATGAACTTTGATCCGATGGTTAATCATTGGGAATCGTACATTGTAGACTATACACGAATCAATTGGTTGAAAAAATTATTATAAAAATTATCAGGCAAAACAATTATTAACAATGACAAACGTACATTTTCTTTACGATTTTCAATTGACTTAGATCGAGTTTGGATTATAACGTACTTAAGAAGGGAGAGAGGAGGCTCATTAAAATATTTAGCAACCGATAATAACATTAGCAGAGCATTTTGCCAATTTTTATTCAGATTTTAATACCCGACTAAGATGCCGAATAAACTTGGATAAAAAAAAATCTATCAGAATGATGTATTTTCGTATGAATTGCTAAAAAATTATAGATTTTATGAAATTTGTTTTGCAGTTTCCTTGCGGACAACTTTGTAAGAGGTCTCAAGTATAGAACGGAAGTGCAAACAGGGAGAAAAGAATGTAAAAACAACTTTTGATGGCCTTATCCCCTCAAATAAACCGGTAACCGATCATTTAATGTTTCGCGACTATTTTAAAATGCTTCGACAAGTCGGTTTCTCAATTTTTTCTCATTTGAAATTAAATGCAATAAGAAAAGTACAATCGTAACGATTATAATTTAGTAATTTTGTGAAAGGAAAATTCCCAAGTTTTTTCACTGAGGATATCATATTTACGAAACTTCATTCAATTTATATTTGTATTTATTATATTAATAAAAATTTATTGAGAGTGTGCACTCGACATAGTCAATTTCATAAGCACAGTTATACTTACGAAGTTTCCGAATGAAATTGGTGAGTTTCGTGACAAGTTGACTTATTGTTAGACTCGCGTTTAGTTCATACGGAATTTTTATTTCTGATACTACGGCTCAAGCGAATATAAATAGGCTGCACAATCAGTAAGACTGTACAGCCGGCTGGCCCATTTTCGATAACATTTTCAATACCGTACGTCGTAAATTTTGAAGGACAACATTTATTGCATTTCCGGAAGTGATCAAAGTAAATTCTGCGTCGCAGTTTACATGCGATATTTCGTGATTTTTTGTTGGTTTATGTATATTACAGTGAATCTTACTTGAAGCTGTATTTTTTTTAAAGGAAAAAATTATTAAAATTATATATACATATGAAATATATATGAAAAAAGGACTTCCGGTTGGTGCCTCGGGGCGAGTGGACGTGTGTGAGAGTCCTGGGCAAAATAGCGGTGGAAAAAGTGGTTGTGAGGTGGAGACATGCACGGAGAAAAATCCCCCTGTTCAGATTACCGTACTCCTCTGGTAAAACTTATACGGTATAATGAATGCTATAGTTTCGGTTACAATAACAAATTACCATAGTCCAGAGAACTTGCGTAAAAGTATAATTTATGAAAAATCTTAGGTAATGCGTACTGATGTAATTACAGCCTATTTTACTGAGTCTCTAATACAGTATACATGATTATGGTGGAGTACACTGGTCAGAGATGAGCGCATATTTTACGAATCAGTTCGGTACGTTCTACCATGCAGCGCTGCGAATCATATACCAGTGCCGTCGGTCAGAGTACTGTACATACAGTCGGTATAATTCATACGCCATTCTAGTGATTGCTACTACCCGTGCAGAAATTTTTAAGGGATACCCCAAGTCCGACCATATCCCGATCGGGATTTTCCATGGACTCCCCAAAACCGGTATCCCCATAGGAATCTATATGGTATCCGTTTCGTAATCGGGTTGGTAGATGTGGCAAAATTTGTAAGTTATGGAGTCACTTTCTTTCAGGGTGTACCGATTGAATCCCGATCCGAAGCACAACTGAGTCCCGAGCGTAGACAAAAATTCCAATCTCACGTTTGTTCTGAATCAGGATTTGTTGCGAGCTCCTCAAGACGAGTATCCTCCAATAATTTAATGGGATAATCGAAAAATTTTAATTTGCGAAATGCCCAGTCATATTCCGATGGTGGTGGTGGTGGTGGTGGTGGCGGTGGCGGTGGTGGCGGTGGCGGTGACGGTGGTGGCGGTGGTGGCGGCGGCGGTGGTGGCGGTGGTGGCGGCGGTGGTGGTGGTGGTGGTGGTGGTGGTGGTGGTGGTGGTGGTGGTGGTGGTGGTGGTGGTGGTGGTGGAAGCGACAAGTGAGGTACAAAAGAAGAAAAAGAGAACAGAAGGAGAATAGAGAGATGGAGCGACGACGAAGAAGAGTGAAGAAGAAGGAAGGGAGAAATAAGAGAGAAGAGGGCAGAGGAGCGGAGAAAGAAGAAGAGGAACTGAGGAACGAGGAAGAAAGAAGTGGGAAGGCGACCGGTAGAGGGGAGGGAAAAGTATGAGAGAGCGATAGGAACGAATATAAGTGGTTTGGGTAAAAAGAAATGTGGAAAGGATGCGAAAGGAGAAAGTGGAAAAATGCAACGAAAAAAAAAAGGAAAAAATGAAACCAGGTAAAAGAGGTGCGATAGAAAGATAAAAAGTGTATGGCAAGGAATAACAAGCCGCGTGAGAAAGCGCGGAAGGTGGAGGGAACGAGTAAGATGGCGTAAGATGTAATAGAAGTTAGGTGAGAAGTAAGAAAGAAAGGTCAGAAATGTAAATGTAAATGCAAATGTAAGTGTGGAAAATAAAGAGGAGTGGTAGGATAAAGGTTGGGAATGTAAGTTTGGAAATAAAGAGGAGAGCGCGAGATAATGAGAGGGAGAGAAGATGTGGATGGGAAAAGAGCGGGGGAAAAGGTGGAAGGTTATGGCGAAAATGTAACGGGAATGAGAGATGAGGGATGTAGAGTGCGTGAGGAATATGTAAAAGATGTGTGGAATGTTGTAAGAGAGACGGTGAGAGGGCGAGGAAATTGTAAAAAGGAACAGTAAAGTGGGGGTGAAAAATAGAAGAATTGGGGTGGAAGGACAGAGTTGGAAAGGGAATGAGAGGGAAGAGAGACGGGAGACGGAAAAATGGGAAAAAAATGAAAAGTGAATGATGGGGTAGTGTCAGAGGGAAGGAGAGAGGGAAAGGAGAAAGAGAGGGGGAATAGAGGCGGAAGAGGGGAAGGAAACGGCGAAAAACGAAAGGAAAGGGGACGGAGAGAGATAGAGAGGAAAGAAATACTTAAGCTTAAATTAAATATAAATGTGAATGTTATATAAAAAGGCTGCGAAACTCGGTAACACAGGAACATAGATTTTAAATAGCATAAGGAGTAATATTATATCGAAGCAAAGGAGGAGAGATGGAAATGTAAGAAAGGGGATTGTAAAAAGGCGAAGGACGCCGTACATTGGAAATAAATACATACATACATATATGAAAAAAATTTACAATTATATTTACATATGTTTTAGGTAATTTTACAAACTATAGCTGTCTGCAAAAATTTTGCAGAATGAGCTGAACAAATTTTTTCAGTCCATTACTGAAAATGATTTGAAACAAACCGAATTTCTAGAAATAACAAATAAATTACAGTTTCTATGAAAATAAATTTCTTTCGAATTAAAAAAAAATATTTACAAATATTTTCTTTTCTACCGCGACTAATAATCCGGATTTCCGGCACGAGCAGGCATCAGTCAGATAAGATTTTTTTTATAGATCTTCATAAAATTTTCAATAATCTTTGTCGTAAATTTTGAAGTAAAATTATTAATATGTTTCTTCAAATGATAACAGCAAATTTTGCGTCGGAATATTTACTCGCTGAACGTACATGATTTTTTAAGATTTTTAAAAAATGACAGAAGTCTTTGATACGCCATAGCCTTCGATACGCATGCATCGAAAAATGTAAATAAATTACATGCTTTTTTCCTCTATGTGTGGTGAACTTGTCCATAAGCTACGAGCAAAGCTGACACGATGAGGTTCACAAATATGTGTCTTTTCAAAGATCCATCGATACACCAACGTTGTGACAATAAAAATAAAATGAATATTCTATTCGAAAAACTATGAATCATTCTCATGATTTTATTATCGACATTGCAATGCTTGAAAATTTGAACCCATGACTCTCCCTCGGTCAGGGTTTTCACATATGCATAAGAGGCAACAATATGCATAATATCCATTTGCACATTTCTTTCTTCATCGAGCAATTGACAATCGTGCAGGATTCTGGATCATCGCAAAAGACCTCGCGGTCTTTTTTCACCCTTTCGATTATGCTTTCTCTTCCTAAAAACTAGGTCGTTTCTCGATACTTCTTCATCCTTATCGGTATCATAGCGATTAGGGTCAGGCGAACAGAGGAAAGCCCCGGAGGCCATTCGCTGTGAGCGACTCCAATTGCTATAAGTGCAGCCTCATCTCGATATGTATTTTCACGATTAAAAAGAAAAAAATCAACATTAACGTACCCTCATCGATCCCTATCTTTTCACAAATATTAATAACAAATAAGAAAAGATCATTTGCGTCATGCTTAGAAATTAGTAAAATGTTCGAAATATCACGGGGAATTCAGCGAAGTTGTCTCCACGCGGTAATATGGTGTATGGGCAACGCGACCGATTTATAGTTCGGGTAAAAAAAGAGCGCGAACACGGCGTTGGAAAGCTGCCAGCTCTAAGGGTGAGCCATGTCGGACGTTTTATCGGATGCATTTTCCATTATGTATACCTATGTATGTGGCACATATTCAAACCTTGAACTATATTTATGCAAAGATAGAAAGCCGATAGAGCATCCCACCAACAAGGCTCCCTTGAATATCGCCCGTTGTCACGTGCACTCTTCTTTTCTTTTCCCGCTGGATTTTTCCGACATGAAAATTTTTTTTTTATCCCGCAGAAGAAATCATCGGAAAGATAGACAGTCGCAGAGGCGGTGCACCATATGTTCGAAAAAAATTAATTATCGGTAAAGCATGAAATTGCCAAACATCTTCAATGATGAGGCAACTAGGAATTATTTATCCCACAGGTACTCCACTACTATAGTGGATCGACTATATTAGATTTTGTAATTTATAATTTATTGTACATGAAATTTGGATTTCAGTTTTGCTTTACAATTTCAAAAGACAATTGTTGTAGATGTATATTGTACGTATCGTAATATTCATTTTCACGTACATTGTATTTTTCATTCGGTTGCAATTAAAATTCAAAGTTGTCTTGTTTTTGTAATACATCGTTACTGATAAATACGTTCATATAGATGCAAGAATTTTGATTATTATAACGAAAATCGTAGCATTACATAACGTATTCGAAAAATTAGTGTACGGGTTTTCAGTATTCAAACTTGTGTATATTAAATTCCCCATAGTATATTAAAATTAATATCACTCTATTAATTTAGCTATACGATGTGTATGAATTTACGTTTCATATACCATGTTTGTAAATTTCAATTACTTCGGTACAGTAAAGTAACTTCATAACAAAAAGTAAATTCATTACAAAAAGTAAAAAGGTAAAGTAAATTTCATAACATTTTTAACAGTGTAGAGAACCCCATCGGCCATTTTCTCCATAATAATTTCTTTCTGAACAATCGTATGAAAAATACTTTGAAATATTTCAAAATTTCACTCTAATAAAAGTTACGAACTCCTTAAAAGTACTTCACTTTGTCCAAATCTCACTTACTTTATTAGCTCCTCTGCCTCTGCACCAGTGTCAGCTGTGACAAACTTTAATCGCATACCTTGCCTTCTATCTCTCTCCTCTCTCTCTCTCTCTCTCTCTCTCTCTCTCTCTCTCGTTCTTTTCATCCCATTCTCTTAGTCTCGTTCTTTACACCCAATCATTTGTTTCTTTTCATTTTCTATCTCTTCTTTTTTTCAAGTTCTTTCAATTACTGGCCGAGCTGCAGGAAAACGAATTTAAAAGTTTTTCGGTCGATGATACGTCACCGCTCGAACAGTTCCGTTCCTTGATTGTTGTATAGCATCACACTGACGAGCAGGGTAAAACGCGTATACTTCTTGTACCGACAATTCACGTATCAAAAGCTCTCTCAACCGTCATTTCTCATTTTCTCATCTCGCGCTGTCTCTTCTCGTCTTATTTCACGTTTAATCTTACACAGGATTCAACTTTTCAGAATCACCGCGATTATTCTCGAGTGAGGAAAATTGAAGATAACATTTAAAAAATTCATCTCAGTTGAACTGAGAATTGCCTGGACCAACAATTGCCAGATCCTTCGCGGTTATACGATTGTTTCATGGCATGAGGAAAAACTTCCCTATTAATATAGTATGTTCCCCCTCGAGTGATTCGAAGGGATTTAAACCTAGTGTTTCGCCCTTAAAGCAAAACTCTAATCTCTCCTGCAGCCACGACGAGACAAACAAGGCGAATAAAAAAGCCGAAAAAACATTATTTTTTTTTTGAGTTTTCGATCAACAATTTATGGATCATCTTGGACGATACCCTGAAGATTCTTCACGCAATATCTTGACGTATTCTTAGCACGTTGAACAGGTAAAATTTCGCGAAAAAAGAATCTAATTTTTCAGACCCATCACACGCGCTAGCCAACTTCATTGATACGTAGGGCAAAGTTTTTTTTTCGTCTCATCTCACAAAGGCTACACGATGACATGCATCCCGGAAGGTGAAGCATGGCATGTCATCAATCCACTTGCGGGCTCATCAGCAAAGTGGGACGACTGCCTCTATCGAGCTCAAACGGGCTTCAACTCGATACGAGCCCAAACTTGGTTTAACCCGGATGTATATTTATGGAATTATGAACTCGGGCGTAGTGGGAAAATCGACCGAAACGATTCGCTATAAACTATATGAGGAAATGTCGGTTGCACCGGAGACCCTCGCCCTGACCTCGACCATAAAGCCAAGAAGAAAGTCAAGGACTCTCACGCGTGTCCGCACCCTCCTATAGTACGTATTTTTTCCGCCCCTTACTATTGTATACATATATCGCTCGCATACGCGCGAGAAGTCGAGTTTATTTGCCTCGTACATATTCTCCCACCCCTTCGTCGATTTTTCACCCTCCCACGACTTTCTCTTCCGCAGCTTTATTCCGAGCCTTCTTTCTTTCTTTACTTCTGGCTTTTCCCCTCTCGCTCATTCTATTATAAGTATATATACGAGATATATATATACATGTTCATCGTATACTTTCGTCGATTTCCTGTTGGCGTCGTGATGTCGAAAAGTTTTTCCCCCGATCCACGCGACAATATGAAGCGCGAGATGATATTCGGGGATGTAAGGGAAGCGGGCGAGAGGCTACGGGACTTGGCGAATAACCAAATCTCGAGAAGATTCGAAAGATCGGAGATGAAAATGATGACACCCTTTGCGGAACGATCGGAAAAAAACACGCGATACGTTGCGTCGATTCTGTACGATCTTATATGTTTGCGAGTTAATGAAACTTTTTCCGATGGAAAAAGTACAATTGAATTGACAATGAGGATTTACGGATAGTTATACTGCGCGCCTTATATACGTTTTGGCAAAACGTCAGGAAGACGACATCTGTCAACCGTCAACTGTCAGACAGTCGACAGTTGAGTTAATTTTTTTACGATAGGATTCCAAGGGCCTATATCGGCAAGATAATCACCAAAAAAATTGATTATCCATGCGACGCAATTTCGGGAAACAAAAGGCTCGAACATATAGACACCCAGATTTTCGTGGACTTGAGCGAATTTTTTTCAGTCGAGGTCAGATTTATTGAGAAACAGATCTAGGCTCGTTAGTTTCACGGAGCAACGAATATACTCGACGAATGCAAATGACGTTAGAATTTTTTTAGGAATATTAAATTTCATGTTTCGAAGCGGCCATTATACCAACGCTTGGAAATATTGGCTACGAGAGTCGTATGGTAAAATCCATTCCTCGATGCGACACTGTCTTCGGGTTATCCTATATAGCCTCGGGCTAGCTTTGAACGAAAAATAATAATGACCCGAGTAGAAAAACCTCCCTGTTATGGACTTATTATGAGCCATTTTGTATCATAAACTGGGTTATTAGGACCGTCATTGACACGCAAGGATTACATGGCATAAGAAATTTTGACACCGCAAACATGAACAAGTGTTTGTGTTCCTCATTTCTGTGTATATAGACAATCTGTATGCACAAATCTCATGTGATCGTATTGACGACGATTATATCTCGCGACTCGGTTCAGATGTAACTGCATGGACAAATGGGGGAAAAAAAAGGACCCGCGTATGAATCGTGGCGTCCTTGCATATTCTGCGGGATTTGCCCGAGCTATCGATTGAATATGCATGATTATTATTATTTTACTGCCCCGCTTGGTAAATGCTAATGTACACGAAGTGAAATTGCGGGCGTCAGGAAAACAAAACGACGATCTGAATATACTCCGCTAACTGGATCCCATCGAATTCCACCGCTATACGTTTTTTTTTTTTCTCTTATTTTTAGAGCTGCTGATGGAATAAAATGGGATCGTTCAACCGTGAATTGGAAGATTTATTTTTGTATGCAAAAAATAATAATATTAATTCGATCGATTCGCTCCTAGACCTTTGAGAATTTGAATACAACAAGGAGCTTCAACTGTGAAAGTCCGTGGTGAGAGTTTCCCGTATAGGTTACCATTCATCCTGTAGTTGCCTCCCGGAGAAATATATAGCTTAGATCTACGTAGATCACATTCAGATCTACGTTGTTATTTTATCGATTTATGAAGATCTCAATTTTGGACAGTCGTAGATTTACCTATAGATCTCAATTAGATGTACCTAGATATCATTAAGATTTATTCAGATGTAAGTAAATCTACTGAGATTTTAGTAGATAATCGGAGATCTAATAAGCAAAAGTCTTCGAACATAATATTAGGTACAGTTGAATTTACGTATATGTATATATCTACCATTATATACGGAGATCTAGGCAGAATTTCCAAAATTCGAATCTATCTAGATCAAATTTGATCTGAAAAATCAACTCTGTAGATGTAAATTAGATCTATATGTAGATCAAAACGATTTTTTTACGGGCTGCGCCGTGTTTTATCCTGTGTGTCACTTGTCAATTTTGTCTTTGAATCTTTTTATGTCCCGATTATCAATTTTTTTTTTTTTTTTTTCAATGAAAAATCTGCGCGGTCATTGTTGCTGAAAGTTTCGAAATTGTTGCATAAAGTCCTCCGTGAGAATGTTTTAAAAAATCGAGCATCTGACGTACGAATAAATTGATAAAAAATTTCGTCTGAGAGTTAGCTCTGAAATAGAAAATTTGAAGAAAATTGCACGTTAGTCATTGAATTGCACAAGTACTTTTAAGTGCCCATATCAAATTCGCCTTAATGAAATGATTAAAAAAAAAAAGTTTCACGAGATTTGAAAATGGATTTCTCTAACATATTGTCATAGAATATTCTCAAACGTCAGATAAACTCTGTAAAACAGAAAGTATATTATACGCACGTGAAAAGGATTGTACATATATATATATATTTATATTTTTTTTTTATACCATAGTGAATTTTCCATATAACAATAAAACCTCGATACTACTTTTCTCAAGATTTCAACCCAAATCCCTTCCTTTAGCTGCTCTCTCGTGTGATCGTTCCTAACGTTAATAAAATACATATACATATATTTCCAACTCGTTGCCTCCTCGGATGCGGGGATTCCCCGGAATATAAAACAGCTTCTTCTTTTCCCTCGTCCTCGCTCAGTACACGTTCTCCATCTTGAGTTCTCTCGGCTTACACGAACGAGACACTCCGCAGAAACTGAAAAAGGAGAAGTAAAAAAAAAAAAAAAAAACGCAAAACGAAAATTGAGGAGTCGGGTGAAATAGTCGCGTAAAAAGAGGAACGTTCTCTATAATGTATAGCGAAATTGGATATACATTTGACAAGTCTCTTTTCCTTACCTCGGGCTGAAACTTGAAGTAACAGCGTAAAACCTGATATGCCTTGTCACACGCATCTTTGCTAGCTGAATGGACACATTGTAAAATTATTTATTTTCCGTTTTACAACAATGTCAATATTCGATAATATTTCTCGAAAGAAAAACAAAACAAAATATATTGGCATAAATTGATAATGAATTATAATTTTAATATTATATATTTATTGTATTTATTTTTATCAAGGCTACGGAGAAGCAATTTGAAAATTAAAAATTAAAAACTTACGTAGATTTTTGCATTTAACGAGAACTTTTCTCGATGATTCCTGCGATCCCGGTGGTAGATGACGAAGTACCTTTTCGACGTCAATTTCATCGTTCCCGCCAATTATTCCATTCTTAATCATGTAACATCGTAGATAACACTTCAGGTTCGGATCATCATGATTGAAGTTTCCTGCCTTGAGCTTCTTCAGAGCAGCTTTCAATATTCACGATATAAAGAATTCGACTTGACAATTATTTTGTTGATACTGTTGCAGCTGGCTGAATGCAATAAAGTTTCAAATTTCAATACTCACGCCATGAAACATTAGTCTGCTTTCTACAGTCTCTTCGAATATCCCCTCGTATCGGCATCTGCGTAAAATTAAAATACTGTCACTCCGCGAAACATAAAGAGCAAAATGAAAGCGAAGGAATGGTTTTTTTTTTTCTTCCAAATGTATACGTGTAATTTATGAATTTTGGCAAATATCAATGCAAGTTTGAAGACCACACGCACGTGTAAACTTACCGTTATTATAAAAAGTACGACGAGTCCGACGAGACGCACAAAATTCTTCATGATCGACGAGTTTCTTTGAGAACATGCGAGAGTGAAATAAAAATTCACATCCAGGGTTTCCTGGCAATGTCAGATGTAAAAACGCAAGGCGTTCGATAACGCCTCTAGAAAAAGCTAAATTGCTGAAATCACCGTGACTCGATTGCGAACTAATGGCAAGCCTTATCGATCATACGGAAAGTCATAAAAGTCAAGATAAACGCGCGTATGCCATTGCGATGGGGGAAAAAAACAGTTTTGACAACCGGACATTTCGTCAGTGGAATTTTTAATTTCTCTCAAGCAGAGTCGCTCTTTATTCTTGACGATAAAGCTGGACGTCGATGGACGTCATAAATCTAATTAATATAGAATTTCGAAAAAGAACGTTTATTTTTCCTATGGATGAGAAAGCTTTGTCATGGCTAACTCTTCTTATTATTACTTTTTTTTTTTTTTTCGAGTTCTCAATGTATTTTTGTTGCAATATTTTTCGAAATATTTCTGTGATTGCTCCAAATTTCGCAAATTTTGGTATATTGGCCTGTAATATACACTAGTGTACTGTGTTACTCACACAGTCTCTCGCAAAAATATATACTCGCTCAGAACTATCATTACAATGCTTGAGTTTTATTTTTATTTTTATTTTTTACTAAAGAAAGAGATCGCGACGCGAAGTATATCCGAGCAAATGCAGCTATCACGGTCCTAAAGGGGATGTTTTATTCGAAATTAAGGAAAACCGCACGAATACGTATCTCGTCCAATTTTTATATTCGCTTCGTCATAGAGAAAGCTTCGGTTTCGTAAAAATAAAAAAAAAAAAGTTTCGATTTTTTAATGCCAACGTTTTGATAATATTCTGAAAAATATTGAAAATATTCGAGATGTCGCTGAAAATGAACATTCGAAATTTAATAAATATATCGATTTTGTCATTACCTCTACCGTCGATATCTCTCTTTATCCGAAATGATTTTCATGCTCACAATGTATAAAAGCCGAAGAATTTACGTTTCGTAATAATTAAATCAGTGACGCTATTGCATTTCCACCGTGTCCAAAGAGAAGACTGCTATTGCCATCATAAATAAATAAATAAAACGATCAGATTGAAATAATTCATACAATTAATCAAATTAAAAAAAAGAACAATAAAATTATCATGAATTTCGCTTATCCTCACTCGGGTCAAGCTCATTTAGACAATTAGCTAGATTAACTTCGTGTAATTAATTTACGCGCAACATCTTTAAAAAAAATTTTTTAATAAATTCATCTAACTGTGTGTAATTATGTAAATTGGGAGTTTGCATGAATTTTTTTTTTTAATCATTCGGGCGCATAATGTAGAGTAAGTAAAAATAATGAGGACGTATTTTTTATTTTTCGTTAAAACTGACAGATGCACATATTATAGGCAATTTAATTTCACGGATTTCGATATATATAGATATAGCGTAACATGTGTGACGTCGTATTGTTGTAGTTTTCAATTTGTTATATTAGCGGCAATTTTGATTCAAATAAATAAATAAAAATACCTACTAAATATTTTTTCCTAAACTACCAGATTATGAAATAAAAAAATTTCATGCAAACTCCCAATTGGCCAATTATTTCAATGTTTTATCTTAACCATGATTGACAGCAACGAGCTTGCGCGAGTCATTAGAAAAAAATGAAGAAAAATAGAGATTCTGGTGAACATTTTGAAATCCTTCACTCTTTATAATGCATATAACATGCGAGCAAAAAAAAAAGAAGTAAATTGCGAGTAAATTGTATCTCTGGAAAAGCGCGCATGAAACGATTTCAAATAACGATGTCCGTTCGTAACGACCATCCGCAAAAAATTAAATTGGTTTCGCATATCACATTTTCCTATCTGTACAGTATCTGTACAGTATGAGAAAAAAATAGCATCGATTCACTGATGTGCAATGTTTCAGCCTTCGAGCACTCGTCGTTCCATCGTTCCACGATTATGAGCAAGCAAAAAAGGTTTTCTGCACGATCGTCATTCGTAATTTATCGTGATAACACTTTTTTTTTGCATAAAATTCCATGAGAACTTATTCACTCGATATTTGGAATATTTTTCCGAAAATCGTTCAGGGTGCCAAGAATATCGACGGATTAATTTAAATTTTTCCAGGGCGTACTTTAGTCACGAAAAATATATTAAAAAAAAAATTCGCCAAACATCGAAAGTTCGTCCCTTTTGTTAAATTTTATTAAAATTATAAATAATTGACTGCAATAGCAGTCTGTGTAACCTCTTAAAAATGTACTAACGTTTCTTACGATATCCAGATTTTTTTCTACTCCGTCTTCAGCCAAGCTTTTCTCTCGCTTCTCTCAAAAACGCATATATGTACTTTATATATGATCTTTCGCAAGGTTCATCCGCATCTGTATTGCATGAATAAAAAAATGATCAAATCCAAGTTTTACCCGAGATCGACCGCGAAAACAAAAAATGCACACAAAGTTCGATTATCGGAGTGCAATTCTTCCTCACCTAATTTACTGCATTCTTCGATGAATTTCTCCGCCTCCTCTTTGGTAATCTCTTCCGGTCGTACAGTCACAGCGACATCCTTCTGTATGAGCCCATCTTTTTCCTACGTCCAGTCATTAGATGGATAAAAATAGATGAATCAATTTAATTAAAAACGAAAAAAAAAAACGAAAAAAAATTATGAGCAGACCAGTCCGCTGAGTTCAGCCATGCACTTAATGTAACACATGCCAGTCTTGGGAGTTTCGGATTTTGGATTTGTTCGCAGTTCTTCGATCTCTTGCAGAGTCACTCCCGTTCGCTCGATGCACGCTCTACTGTTGGCTGCCAGTTCTTTGAACTGGTCGAGATCTTCCTCTAGCGGTAAGGCCTATATGATAACGTGTGCATTTGATTGACGTAATCGATTCTTGTTTTTTTTTTGTTTGTTTGTTAACCATGGGAAACAAAAATGTTCTTCATCGAACACAACATTAAAATTAATTATTTATCTTATTAGATATTAAATTATTTATATTACCTTCGCTTCTGCTTTCTTGTCTTTAATATTTGAAACTTACCGCAGAAAAAGCTGCAACACCGAGAACCAATGTCGCGAAAAGTTTCATTGTTATATGAAAAATAATGGATGGGATAATAATTTTTACTCGAGAGGTTGAACGTCAGTTGAGCATAGGATACTTATTCTGACGTCTGCTCGATATAAATCTCTTATATATATATATACCTTTCTCGCAATTATACCGATCTTCTTCGTGCACTCGAGACCCTCTTAACGTAACCAAGCGGACGAAGGAAATTTTGACCGATTATGTGAATCAGCGTTGGATCGCGTGTATTTTCCAACCGATGAAAATAAATATAAGAGCCGGAGATTCTAAAATAAAGGAACATGGCATTCTCGTAAGATAGAACAGGGGATTTTACGACGGTGCAAAACCGATACTCGAAAATCGATTCTAGTCGAAATGTCGGTTTTAGAAAAAAAGTCGATCTAGAATGCCAGCCCTAATTTGTGGAATGTCTCATATTGTATATAGTCGGACCTTGGGCGCTGACTACTCGGGCACTGACTAACCCCGGGCACTGACGTCAGCTGTTACTCGGGCACTGCGGAATCCTCATTCCAGTGCCGCTATACACTGTAGAATCCTCCCAGGGACAAACAATTTTTGGTCAGTGCCCGAGCCGCCTGCGTTCGAGCTCATTCACTGCCCAAGGTCCGACTGTACATGTATATATCGCATTCCACGTCAACTCAGCCACCCCGTTTTTTTTATTGTCTCGAAAAAATTATTCAGTATGGACATTTCAAAGGACAATATATCCATGACATTTTACCAAAATTTCATCCCCCCACTATTGTTGGTTCTCGAGATAATGATTAATGAAGTCTCAATTTTGTAAAAATCATAACTTCGTAACTACTGATCGGATTTAAACGATTAAAAAAAAAATCTTTTTTATTTTTTTTGCCTTTTTCGAAAAAAAAATATTTCATCATCGGATAAAAGCTCATTAGACAGTTTTCGGGGTAAATTAACAAAAAAACAATTTTTCCCTCTTCACTGATGCCTTGTTCCATTTTGAAAAAATCCTGCGGAGTTGTGTATTGCCTCCCTCTATCAGAAAAAAAAATACTGAGTAGAATTCCGATTGGCCCTTTCGAGGAAAAAAAAAAAAAAATCGAAAAATTTCCCCGAAAACTGTCTAATGAACTTTTCTCCAATGACGGCATATTTTTTTTTCAAAAAGGGCAAAAAAAATAAAAAAGATTCGTTTTTTAATCGTGAAAATCCGATCAGCCGTTACGAAGTTATGATTTTTACAAAATTGAGAATTTATTAATCATTATATCGAGAACCAACAATAGTGGGGGGATGAAATTTTGGTAAAATGTCATGGATATATTGTACTTTGAAATGCCTATACTGAATAATTTTTTCGAGACAAAAAAAAACGGGGTGGCTGATGAGTTAACGTGGAATACGACACGTCAACGCAGCCACGTCAACTCAGCCACGCCGTTTTTTTTTTGGTCTCGAAAAAATTATTCAGTATGGGCATTTCAAAGTGCAATATATCCATGAAATTTTACCAAAATTTCATCCCCCCACTATGGTTGGTTCTCGAGATAATGATTAATAAATTCTCAATTTTGTGAAAATCATAACTTCGTAACGGCTGATCGGATTTTAACGACTAAAAAAAGAATCTTTTTTATTTTTTTTGCCCTTTTTGAAAAAAAATATGCTGTCATTGGAGAAAAGTTCATTAGACAGTTTTCGGGGAAATTTTTCGATTTTTTTTTTTTTTTTCTACGAAAGGGCCAATCGGAATTCTACTCAGTATTTTTTTTTCTGATAGAGGGAGGCAATACACAACTCCGCAGGATTTTTTCAAAATGGAACAAGGCATCAGTGAAGAGGGAAAAATTGTTTTTTTGTTAATTTACCCCGAAAACTGTCTAATGAGCTTTTATCCGATGATGACATATTTTTTTTCGAAAAGGGGAAAAAAAATAAAAAAGGTTCTTTTTTTAATCGTTTAAATCCGATCAGTAGTTACGAAATTATGATTTTTACAAAATTGAGACTTCATTAATCATTATCTCGAGAACCAACAATAGTGGGGGGATGAAATTTCGGTAAAATGTCATCGATATATTGTCCTTTGAAATGCCCATACTGAATAATTTTTTCGAGACAATAAAAAAAACGGGGTGGCTGAGTTGACGTGGAATGTCCCATATATAACCAGGAATATATATATATAATCAGGAATATATATATAATCAGGAATTTTGAGAGGGTCTAGCTGAATAAAGTATACATACATATGTTTAATGAAATCGTGCGGAAAAATTATTTTATTTTATTTTTATCAGATAAATAGAAACTCCGAACAACCATCAATACAATTTTTGTCAAACAAACATTTTTCTACGATCGTTGAAAATTTTTAAAAACCGTCCACATCACCCTCACGACGACCGTCCGAGTTTGCCTTTACAACCATCCCGTCGTTATTCCTCTCGATCGTTATCGCCGTTACCGTGCTTCCCATACGCGGATGCGTCGAGACAAAATGTCCGATTCCCACGAGATGTGACAATATATGCTGATCAAAGCCTAGCTCATAGTCGACCGTCATTGGGAACAGCTGCGGGGGAACGAATCATCATTTTTACATATCTCAATTATATATCATCGCGACATCTACACATCGCGATATAAATTGTGTGTAAGTTTAATCCAGTAATTCCAGCCATTTTTTTCTGCAATCTTCTGCATAATTGATTTTGCTTTTGGAAAATCTTCAGGGGCCCTGTCCCCTGAGTGTAAATTCAAGTTGTCGGGACGCGAGGGGGTCAAGCTTCAGCCATCATCTTGGCAAACACGTTTTATCCAATATCTCGTGAACCGTGGCATCGTACGAGAAACATAGTAGAGCTCTTTTTTGTAGATAATAAAATTATCTACAACTTTTATTGAAAACTTTTTCCTGCATAGAGCATTGTTTTTTATTTATAGTGTGTCAAACTTTTCCAAACATGGTTATTTCTAAATACACAGTTAACGGTCGATGTAAGAGTAAAAAAGGTGATGTTTGGTAAAGTTTGCAACGCTGTAAATAAAAAATCATGCACTATACAGGAAAAAGTTTCTCATGAAAGTTCTAGAGAATTTTATTATCTACAAAAAAGGCTTTAGTATTATTATCGTGCGATGCACGGTTCACGAGATATTTTATAAAGCGTGTTTTCCAAGATGGCGGCTGAATCACGACCCCCCCCCCCCCCCTCCCAGATCCCGTCAACTTGAATATACACTTAGGGGACACTCCTGAACCTTTCTCAAAAGCAAAATCAATTCTGTTGAAGATTGCATTATGAACCTATACATTTTGGCTAGAAAGACTGGAACAGTTGTCACGTTTGGATATTCGTATTTCATCTATACCTGATGATGAACCCTACGCTCGTCAATGGCCTCTTTGATGTTGAAACCGGCGTACAAATGGAGAGCCATTGTTGTCGCGATTGCTGTCGTTATTTTCGTTCCACCGGCCGAACCGGCGATCATACGAACCGACTGATTTTTATTATCCACCTTTGACAATGATATATGGGATCAAGGCGATGATATTATTGAAATTGCAAAGATATTTCAAGGTTTCCGAAAAATTTACATACGCACGAATTTGTGAGGACAAAAGGGCAAAAGGGATGGACAATGAATCATTTTGCGCACTCACGAGTATCGAAGGTGCCATGGAGCTCATAGGTCTCTTTCCGGGAGCGATGTAATTCGCCGGAGACGGTGGCATTTCAAAGCCATTCTTGAAGAGGGGCGATGAAAAATCATCCATCTCGTCATTAAAAATAATACCGGTGCTCGGTGATCGTCTCATTGCTCCTAAGCTATGAGCGATGCATATTTCAATCGTTATTAATTGAGCGTATGGACGAAATGAGGGATTCGATGGAAGTAACTTAAGGTATATATGGACGATAACCGATTATTCGAGCATCGAATTGAAATCATAGCCAATAAAAATTTGGCCCGAGAAAACATTTTTTAAGGCTGTGAAATCTTATATATCGCAAGCAAAATAATACTTTTTTTTTTATCAAAGTAAAATATTACGAGAGTATGAGCCTAAATTTTTAGGCTCAAAATATTAAATATCAAAATAATTATGATTTTTTAGAGCAAAGTGTGATTTGAAAAAAAAAAAATGAACAATTTTCGTTTCACCTTTAACGCTGAAAATATTAATTTTTTGCAATTGAAAATATATTTCCACGGGCTTGAACTTAAGTTCAGAATTTTTATCGAATTTACGGATTGTCGATTTTGTAAATTGCGACTAATTGTAAATATAGCGTTGCGAGCAAAGCTCGCTATATTAAAAGTGTATTAAAGGTGTTGAGGGTTCATTGAATATATAAAATTCAAGTATTGCGCGTATATCGAATTTAGGTGTACTCACTACTGATTGATGGTCGATGTAACGGCGACGGCTGAGCCATCAGGGGCGAATACACAAATATTCGCCGTTCCCGAATCATCGACAGCCTGATGCTCAGCCCCGTAATAACTCGCATTCTCGCTCGTCCAGTCGTCCCTTATCAATTTCCTTACGTAATTAACATACCTCTTGGATGCTAGAGCTCTCTCCAAATTAGCTGTAAATTCGATCGAACGTCACGAGTGAAATGATCATTCGACGTTCTCATTTTGGCAGAGGTAATGTTTTTGTTTTTTTTTTTTGTTTTTTCAACATACTTATATTTACGAAATCCGAATCCCCGAATTCTGAACGTCTGGCATAAGCCCACTTGAATGTCTCGAGGAGACGTTGCCAGAATACTTCGGGCTCCGGAGTTGGCAACAGATCTTTAAGAATGGTCATTGTAAAGCCGAGAATTTCACCCGAACCGGGTGGCGGTACCGAGTACAACGTCATACCGTTTAAGGGAAATTCTACCGGATCGGACCATTTGACGCTATGTACGATTTATGACAAACACAAAAAAAATGTCAGATTGACGATCCCCTACGGCCGTAGTACAAATTGAAATTGCCTTTCGCCAAATGACCTCATGAAAAGATTAGTTTTCATACCTGTAGTTCCTTAAATCGGCCATTTCCATAATTCCACCCATTTCTTGAATTTCCTTAACGAACTCTTCCCCCATAGAGCCATTGTAGAATATTTGAGTTGGGTCCCCTTGCGCCAGGATACTCATGGTTGACGCCAACTTTGGTCTTTTTATTCTGTCACCAGCCTGTTGTATCCAACGCGTCTCAATAAATGGGTCATTCAAAAAATTTGCCATGAATGTTAACCGGGGAGAGAAATAGTTTGGATCAACACAGATCATATTTAGATCTGCGCACGGTTATTTTTTAGATCTACGTATAGATTTAAATTTTTGAAGATCGTAGATTTTGCCTAGATCTCAGTTAGATCTACCTAGATCTCCCTTATAATTGCTCAGATCTAAATAAATTCACTTGGATTTAAGTAGATATACGGAGATCTAATAAGCAAAAGTGAGAACATAATAATCAGGTCGGCTCGAATGTACGTAAGTTCACCGCTGTACACGAAGATCTAGGTAGATCCACGATTTTCCAAAATTTAGATCTACAGTAGATAAAATTGGTTCAAGAAGAAAAAATAACTACGTAGATCTAAACTATTTTTTTCCTGGATAAAAAAAAATAAGTATTGAGATAATTCGCACCGTCCATGTCCGATTTGTCTTGGGATCAATGAGAATTTCCCTCATCGTTACTTCTTTAAATATCAAATCTTCCACGCTACGGAGAGACTTGGCAATGTATTCATTCACTAAACTTCCTTCGGTGCAGATTTTAATCGTCGGCTTAAAGAGTTCGGCCCATGGTAATTTACCAAACGCTTTATGAGCCTCCCAATAACCATACAATTCGCCAGGTATGGCGATCGATTTACCCCCTGGAGAGATTATATTTATTTTTTTTTTAATGCGAAGACCATGATAAATTATTTGAACGTTTGTATGGTTTTAATGAGATGTAATATTAAAATCGGTTAGTCAGATCACATACAATTCTTATTGGCAATTGAAATAGTCACGCGAGTTTCAATACCGAATAAAATTCGTGATGTGGATTTGAAATAAATTAAAATATTCGTACACGAGCAGAGTACGAAAATAACCGAAGGAGCTTGTAGAATCTGATTAACCCCGAGGTTGTCAAACCGTTAAATTTATTTCATTAATATTATAATATTAATGATATTAATTTTGTTTTAATTGGAATATATTTTTCTATGTTTGAACTTCATCACAGATTTTTTTTCCCACATTTTTTGGACTTTTGATATTTCAACTGAGGCAATCGAATTATTATTTTTTCCCCCTACGTTCATATCGAAATAACGTCTATGGATTATAAGAAAATAATGAAAAGACTAACTATATCAACGGCTTAATCCTAAATATGAATTTTACGACACAATATCACGAGCGCTTACCGTATCTGGCCTCATCGGGATTGCGAAACATATCAACATTGGACTTGGAAGGTGCTGTCTCTCTGGCATCGAGACATTGCGCACTTTTCGTTTCATTGTTCCATATGGTCATAAGAAATCCCCCACCGATTCCCATACTATGTACGGAATGTATCCCGATTAGGTCGCACATGGACGCAAAATTCAATGAAAAAAAAAAATGTTGAAAGAACCTTTACCTGTGAACCGAGACAACACCCTCACACAACAGAGTCGCGATAGCCGCGTCCACCGCTGATCCATTCTTCTTTAATATCCCCGTTCCTATTTCCGCACATTCCGGTCCATTGGCAGCCACAGCAGCCTTATGTTATGGCAATTGAAAGAAAAAGAAAAAAAAAAAATTCTCAATGTTGATATACGTTAGCGCTATGTTCATATGATCGTGTTATTTGCGACATTACCTTTTTATAGACTCCCAATTTGGAAGAGCTTGGCTCGCTCCGAGGGAAAGTAGGTTTTATTATGGAAATCTTAGCATCGAGTACGGACAATTGTGCCAGTATAATTATACCTACGGATATGAAACTAGCCACTTTCATGCTAGAGAGAAAAAAAAAAAGATGAAAGATAAAAAATCTTCACCACTCTAAGAAAAAAGAACACGATTTTTTTTTGTTTTCTTTACGAAAACGACACTTTCTTACGTTTGTTTGCAATGAAACTTACGTTTTTTGGAAAATCATGACTGCGCGCGGTCACTGGTGCAAATTTCAGACGTTCGACACGTGACTAAAATTTTCAACTTCGATAACGAATCTTTATTCCAACGGATATTTATACCAAATCGGTTCACATCGGCACTGTATTATTCCGATCAGAATATAATCGATAAATCGTGAAAAGTCGTATTTTAAAAAAATATTTGATTTAACAAAAGAGCTTTGATAGCGATATATCGTCGGAACGAACGTCGGAGCTATGTGTCTCGCAGCAGAGGAAGCAAAACTATGCCTGTGTCCGTATATCACGAGAAAAATATTTTGACTGTTGTATATAAAGGCTACTTCTCAACACCCAATAGGGTATTCAAAGGTACCACGAGACGATCTATCATAAATGTCGCTGTCGTACTGATGAATCACGGTGTACTGTTACTAATCCCAAATAATAAGCTATATTTCTAGAAATGACAAAGAAATTTAACCACTCGCCCGGTGGAGCTTGACTGTATGAAATTTTTGTTTTTTAAAGAAATTTATCGTTTCGCTGAAAAACAAAAATTATATATATAATATTAATACGTAATTATATATAAATATAATATATATAATTATACGTATATTATAATATATTATATATCTTAATATATATATATATATATATATATATTAGACTGTTTCAAAATAAATCGATAATTTTTTTTTTGCTTTACACAATCTTAAACTATACTTGCACATCAAAAAATAATCCTCGCGAAAGGAGGGGCCGGTCCTTCAAGATTTAGAGGTATCTCATCGGACTTTTGTCTTTTTTTATTTCGTTAATACGTAAATAATTAATTTCATGGATGGAACAAATATTTTTTTTTTTCCTAAAATGATGAATATATTCCAAACTTATGTATAAATACTGCATATACTAGAAAAAACGATCTTGGTGATCGCAGCAACCATTATCGGTCGATATATACGTCGATAAATGCAAAAAAACAAAAAAAAAAATACAAGAATCTCCGTAAAAATGAATTTTTTATTATCGTCAATAATCTTAAATGAATACATTCATTGATACGCTGTTACGATAATCATTTTCGGCTACAAAAAAATTGACTTATTGCAATTGGGGTATTTTTTTCTATGGTCTTGAACTATTTGGAACAAATATTGTTTTTGTTCTTCATTTTTAGTTAACAAATTATTATATTCCTCGACAAGGGCTACTCCACGTTCAGCTGAATCATTTACTACTTTCATTTGTGAGAAAACCCTTAAGCACGTTTGAAAGCTTTCAGTAGATTCCCATTGTTTGAGAGGCTCATCCAGGAAATCATGGGGCAATTCACATTGTTGAAATAAGCGCCTCGACTTTTGAGTGATGAAATGACTTATGTAAATTTCAGGCAGTGTTTGACACTCGCTATCACTCAGGGCAATGCGCTTTTGATTCTTTGATGTACTCTCACGTGTCCTTAAGGCTATTAACATCTTTTGTTTCACATCCATAGGAACCATTGAATCGAAAAAAGCTAATAAGCCGTACTAACCATCCGCTCCGTCGGTAAAAAAATCCCTGATGTATCGGTTGCGAAAAATGCGTTTTTATATGAATAAATATATGTTTCTAAACGTCGGGTGATTATAATAGAATTATGTTTTAAATGAAAATCATTCAGGAAATTTATTTTTACGGGGATTTTCGTATTTTTTTTTTGTTTTTTTTGCATTTATCGGCGTATATATCGACCGATAATTGTTGCTGCGATCATCAAGATCGTTTTTTCTAGTATATTCAGTATTTATACATAAGTTTGGAATATATTTATCATTTTAGGACTAGAAAAACGTTTGTTCCATCCATGCAAATTAATTATTCACGTATTAACGAAATAAAAATGACAAAAGTCCGATGAGATACCTCTAAATCTTGAAGGACCGGCCCCTCCTTTCGCGAGAATTATTTTTTTATGTCCAAGTATAGTTAAAGATTGTGTAAAGCAAAAAAAAAATTATCGATTTATTTTGAAACAGTCTAATATATATATATCATATGATCATATATTTTTTTAATATTCCGTATGGTGTATAATCATTTTTTTGGATAAGTAAACCAGTGTAGAAACGTGGGCTCATAACTTTTAAGCCCTTAAATTTTTTTTTTTCAAGTACTTTTCCAAATTTGAAGCATATCAGGATATTCTTGATTAGACAGCTGAGCATTTTGTGAATGACACTGCATTTTTTCCGATTTTACTTGCAATTATTACTTGCTGAACGAAAGTTATTTATTAAAAGATTTTTGAAAAATAACGATAAATCGCAGATGCTATATAGCGAAATAATCCCAACAATAGCTGTACTGTACATTCAAGACGGTGTATATTCGTATATTGGTGTAATTTTATCATTGCTTCCTTATTGTGGAAGCAATCTAACATGAAAATCTCGAAAAAAATGTTTTCATGAAAAAAGCGTGCTTAAACTGTTCCAAATAGTCAAGAAATCACATTTAGAAAAAATCTCTGGACTATGCGTATGTGTATGTAGTATGTGCTGGCCTTGAAAAATTTTAACAGTTATATCTTGAGAATGAGTTGAATAATTATGCTTAAATTTTGCACATAAATAGACAGTAAGCTTCGATGTTTTGATACAATCTTCGTCGAAATTGCTCGAAAATTTCATATTTCATAGCATTTTGAATTTATCAAAAAAAAAGTCTGTACTCGCTCTAACTTTCGTGAATGTTCATCAGCTATCGGGTTGAAACTTCTTACATGAATAGGCTAGGCTATGAGGATGTTTAGTATTGAATTTCGCGCCAATCCATCGCGAAGGGTTCAGATTTTAAGAAATTTTGAATGTTTGTGAAAAATGGTATGTTAAAATCTGACATTCATGAATTTACTACTGTTACGTCCCCATCAACATTTTACCCTATCTCGGTCAAGAAGAGATTCCCCTTCCTTTACACGTTTTTCGTAAGTAAAAGTTAAAACATCGAGTTGGTGCTCTGTTTAGAAGAGTTCTCGAAAAAAAATACTCGGGAAAAGGCGAAGAGAGCGAAATTCCTATATCCCACATAAACCTCTGTTTATATTATTTCGTTGATAATGATTCTTTCTTACTTTTATTCCCTTAAAATCACTGTTCATGACAAAAGTGCCCCAAAATCCAGTACCCTATCAATATTTTTACAGTTCACAACCAAATAAGAAGTCAAAATTATATACTTACTTTGGCGGAGATGATTACAAAAATTCGAATTCGAACGATCCTTGATCCCTGAAGGTCTTTCCAATAAGACGTTGAATATCCCGAAAAATTGCGAGATCGATGGTGGACGATGAATAAAACAAATTGAAAATTTCCGATAATCGATGAAATTTAATATTAATATTTATTGCTCTTTGATTTATTTTTATTTAATGATACAAAAGAACAAAAGTTTCAGTAGTTCTTTGTTTGATCCCCTTTTCCGAACTTCTCATCCTCATTTTGCTCGCATACCTTAAACTTGTCTTCGATCGATGATTTTCTGCATTGTCCAATCAAACGCATTCTCCTTCCTACGCTAATTACTCTTTCCCTTCGACTGTCCTCCCCACTTTCGAAGTCGCCAATTTAGGATTAATCATTAAAGTTCTCATAATTATTTATATTTAAACTTTCTTAATGAAATTTTAACTTAGTTGTGTGATTCGGCTAACGATTACAATTTTTTATGTTTTCGTGTAACGGCCCCGTCCCATAGCATAAAAAAACTCTTTTCCTTTCCCACACAAACTCATCAACATCACTCTCGCCACCAGTCCATACTCGCACGCTTAAATCCTACATATCAGCTGGACCTAATACTTCTTTCCGGTCAGTCATAACCGTCAGCACCTTAGCTTCAGTTTGCCCTTGGTCCCACGGGCCTTGTTCCTCCGTCTTGGCGCGACACCCCCTCCACTCTCATTAAGTCCCCTCCTTCCTTCAACTCCATTAGCACATGAGTTCATCATCAACCTTCAATTAATCCAGACGTGCACTCCCCGAATATACCAACTTGCCAATAAACTTTATCAGTCTAAAATATCTCAAAGTTAACCTTCATTCTCACTTCTTTTAACCCGTTCGCCCATCACATTCGAACCAACTTTCTACGATGATTATTTCCCGATTTAACATTTATTTTGGCTTCGAAATAGCAAAATTTATCAACAAATATTGGTTTCGATAATTTTTATTATAGATTTATTTTATAGACGTTCTAAAATTAATTTCATCGGATAATTTTAAGAATTCAATAATTTTTTATAGCTATAATTTTCTGTTGGTGTAATTTTATTTCAGAATAACCTTTCTTACTTCACTATGGGTTTGCTTTTTATTTTCTTAATTTTTAATGACTTGACTCATAACTCAGTGCTCATGCTCGAATTTATTTATAATCAAATTTATTTGTCATCTCTGCTTCTTTTTCGGACTATTTGAAGTGTTTTTGCGTGCGCTGATTTGAGTCGCTCCTATACCTTAGATTTCATAAATCTGTGCCCTGCATCACAAAAATCGCATCGCCGAACAAAATCAGTGGACCAAAGATGCTGAACCGGCGAAATCACGTACAAAAATATAACTATATATAATTTGTATATATAGATATATATTTGTATGTGATTTGTATGCTGAACCGGCGAAATCACGTACAAAAATATATCTATATATAATTTGTATATATAGATATATATTTGTATATGATTTCGCCGGTTCAGCATCTTTGGTCCACTGATTTTGTTCGGCGATGCGATTTTTGTGATGCAGGACACAGATTTATGGAATCTAAGGTAGTTTTGAGCCTGAACAAATGAGACATGAAAAAAGTGTTATGGGCTCCCGGTCTATAAGGTCTGCATGGTATTAAGTTTCAAAATAACTGATATACAGGTTTAGGCTTAAAAAAACTTTGAATTATGTGAAATTTTAAATTTTTATGGAAAATCGCTCAAACTTTTGCGAATTTACCACTACCAAGCCAACACTTTGCGCACAAATAATAAGCTAGGGGAAAACAATTTTCGATACTGAGTTTGAAAATATTCGATAGAGAGTTTAAAATTTCTTGAAATTTGAAATTTTCAAATATTTTTTGAGTGTTTATGGAAAATGATATGCTTGTTCTGACTCTCGTCAATTTGTTAATATCGAGCCAGCATTTGCTACAAAAAAAAAAAACCAGGGGACGCTATTTTTCATTAAAATGTCAGTTATGCCACTGCATCATAAGATCTATTGACGATGTGAGTAATGGTTATTTGTTAAATGGTATTTATTTAGTTGAAAAGTAACGGACAAATTTTCTGCAATATTAATGTTTGTTGCGGCGCAACGTGGATTGGCATCAATATATTTCGAGAATCGTTTAAAAACAAAAAAAAAACTCTATATTTCGTGCGAACTCCCAATTCCATTATACATCTCATTCTAAGAAGCCTTTTTAACCCGTAAAAACCACACCTCTATTGAGCATACATACATGCCACACTAGTGCGATTTGGAATTTTGCATTTTCAATGTACTATAACTCTCGTATAAATAATCTAAAACTATTCGATAGCCAGCGTTTTTTGGGGTAATAGTTTCTCAGGAATCCGAAGGTCATAATTTCAAATGCGATAAATATTATTCATTTAGTAAAAATACGATAAAATCAGAACAAAAATGTTCAAAAATTCACAAAAAAAGAAATTTTAGGTGGTGCAAATTTGCACTAGTGTGGCGTTTACGGGTTAAATCCCATCATCAAACAATTTAAATATTCCCATCCATAACCCTCCATCTCTCGCTAATCCTCCGCTGAAATAAAAAGACAGTTTCTATGCATAGCTTGAGAAATTCCCTTCATTCAATCACTTGCCGGTCTGGAAAATAAACCTTTGATTACCTTCGCCCTACTCCATCGTATACCTCAACCTTTGCTCAAATTAGGGAAGGCTCTCACCCGAACCCTAATAAAAACCAACAATGAAATTTGACCATTTCTGTTTCTTTGGGTCATGACCCTCTAATATTATACTTTATATTGCACTTCCTATCTCTCTCCTTTGTACCACATCTTTGCACTGACACATCTTTTCTTTTCCATCAGTCTACCAATCACATTTTGAATTCCCAATCCCACAATCTCTTCCAATTAACCATTCAAATTCAGTGGTCACACTCCCTCCACCAACCCATCCCTTCCAAGTTTGAATCTGAATGAGCTGGACTGAAGACACAACAGGGAGTGAGAGTAATACCGTCGGTCAATGAACTTTGCAATCGCTATTGCAACAGTGAAATATATTATTCGAACATTAACTCGTATTTGTATCAATTCAAATTAAATAAATGTTATGACTGTATTCTTCATATTTCAAATCTTCGAAATTGTGCAATAAATAACCACTTCATCAAGAACCCTGTTCGGTGTTAATTTCTTTTAGATTATAAACTAATCAGTGATACAAAGAAAGGTTCAGCGTATCACAGTTTCAGCAACGATATTCTGCATTGAGCAGACTACTGAAATTTACAACTTCAGTAGACAAGATTGTATTATCGTTGATACGAAACAATGTTGTAAACATGAAGTCACTTTGAAACAACGTTAAAAATTTTAAATGATTGAAATCGAATTCATGGAAAAAGCGTGCCAATTAGAAACTTGCACATTGCCTCCTCATTATTTTATTTCGACCAAAAAGCTTCCTCTATGAGGAAGCTAAAATTGAAAACCTTTTAGAGGGAGAGAGAGAGAGAGAGAGAGAGGTTCGTGGTCGGGACAAAATAATGAGAAAGCAATGTGCAAGTTTCCAATTTGCATGTTTTTTTTCTGTCAAGACACGTGCGGACTCTTATCTTTCTTTCGACGATATATCATGTCAAGCATACTTTTGTGAAATCAGATATTTTCGAAAAAAAAAAAAAAAAACAACACGAATGGTAATTTATTGACAACTGATTCATCAAAATCATATGTAGCGGAAAATAAAAAGATTCGAGCACCTCGGTATCTCGGTAACAAAGTTTATCACTGCCGTATGTTTTAACACGTCAGCTGAAAGCTCCAGGCTATATGAGAATCAGAAATCAGGATTTAATTTCTAGCAACCAATCGTATTGTACGATAAATTTGTTGTAAAATTAAAAAATCACTGTTCTGCCACAAATTTTCCATTAAAACCCACGAATTTGGTTTGTCATTCTTTTGATTAATACCATAAAAGGAATAATTATCGGGATAGGGGTAAAGTGGCGGGATTCGAAGATGATTACCTCTTTCAAAATCAATATCCAGTGGGCCCAGTGAATAAATTTATATATATTTATTCTCATTGCGGAGAGAAAATTTTCAAAATATCTTAGTTTTCGTTGAACGATTAAGGATGAGAATTTTAAAAAATTGGAAACAAATCGTTTATTGCCTTCCGCCACGCAGACCCATTTATGGGGCATTGATAATTACCGTTTTTTACTTCAGAGTATATAGAATATCCGCGACATTGATTCGACTGGAACCAGCCAATAATTTGCCTCGAATAAAAAAAAACGAAGCATCATATTAATTGTTGTGGATCGCCCTCGAACGCGTCGGTATCTGTTTTATTTTATTAAAAATTTTTTTCTTCAAAACCGATTGTAAATATGTACATTTAGATATATAACAATCTTGATCGGTTTAGGAAAGAAATTTATATTACATGAATAATAATATAAATAAATAAGAAGTACGTTTTTTGGAATAAAATAATTTCAGCAATTTGGTGTGTGCACACACGATCAGCGACGCATGGATTAGTTGCAGCATACTGACGCTAGCATGTATGGCTTAAATGATATCGCTTTTCGTAAGTGGTCCAATAGCATGTATCATCAAATAATTGTCTTTCCGTAACTGTTATAAGCATAAAATTTAAGAATTTCTGAAACAGGTCAAAATTCGACGCATTAGAAACCTTTCAGAATACTTTCAGACGTTTCACAGAAATGCGTCAAGAACTCATTTAACATATCTACTTTTTCCAAGACCCATTCGAGACAACTTTATGTCATTAGGTTTCTGTGTATAGAATGCAGTTCGTTAGGTATATCTATGGGGCCTATCCTGATCCCCTGGGAACAGGGACGGATTTACCACTAAGCTAACTAGGCTATAGCCTAGGGCGGCAAATTTCTGGTCGAAAAATTCTAATCGTGAGCCATTACAATAAATTGTGTAAGTTTAATTCGAAAGTTACGAAATCATTCTTTCGATCAAATTAAATTTTCTCGTTAAAGAAATATACAAGATTTGTATAGCTCGATGATACGTACGTGTAGGTCGGAGATCTCCGCCTCTGATTATGTGTAGCTCGGAGTTGTGTGGGTCAAATTTTGTGTAGCTCGTAATTGTGTAGCTCGAATTTTTTGAATTTGTGTCGGTCACATTTGTGCAAGTCGAATTTGTGTCGGTCACATTTGTGTAGGTCGATTTGTGTAGCTCGGCGATGCATACGTGTAGGTCGAAGATCTCTGTCTGTGATTATGTGTAGCTCGGAGTTGTGCGGCTCGAATTTTGTGTAGCTCGTAATTGTGTAGCTCGAATTTTGTGTAGCTCGAATATGTGTGGCTCGAATCATGTGTAGGACCATTTTGTGTAGGAAAGAATGTGTAGGATCGATGCTCTCTCTTCTAGCATATCATGCTTGACAACTTACGGTATAAAAACACGAAGCGGCGGAGCACTTTAGTATTTTTAACGATAGCAAATATATATATAGATTTTTAAAGCAAACGAAATTCTCCGTGCAGCGCCGGCGTTGGGGCCACTGACGCCCCGGGCAAGGATATTGTGGCGCCCACTTAAGGAAATCATTATCGAGTGTTGGTTTTTTACTGAACCAATGTGAACGTATATTAAGAATTTCATCTTTTCTTTAGCGTTACCCAGAGCAACGACGTGGACGTAGAAATTTTTGTAGCTCCTCTTTTTTTTTTATTTTTTTTATATTTTAAATTTAAAAATTTTTCTTATATTTATATTTTTCAATTTTTTTGATTTTTTTGTATTTTTTATTTTTTTGTAATTAAACATTTTTTTGGTTTTTTTTTTTAATTTCATGCATATTTTATATTTTTTATTACTTTTTATTTTGATTGAATCTTTTGTTGATTTTTGAATAATTTTCTTAAATTGTTTTTTTTTAATAATTTTCTTCAGTAAAATTTCACTTTTCGGGCCTTTTTGTCAGCAAATATACGAAATAAATTAGAAAAATCTAATTGTCCAGTGATTTCATTTTCAATCGAAAGAGTAGCCAGATTAGAGCGTCTCGATTGAGAGATTTTGTTGATCGGAGATACGTTTTTATTAGTTTTAATTTTGAAAAACTGCGTTCTCCACTTGCAACTGTAACCGGAATAGTTGCAAAAATCCGGAACGCAGTCCTGCAATTGTAGTTAACCTATTAATAGTACTTCTTAAAAAAGCAGTAAAAAAACTAGAAAAATTCACAATCGTGAAAAAAAATATATTTAAAAGAAAAATTGAGAAGTATTTTTAAATACAAAAAATAGGAATAGAGGATTTGGGATATTTGAAGAACGATATTACAGAGCCAATAAGACTATGAGTACGTTTACACGACGCTCTTATTCCGGTGTTACGAAAACCGGCGTAGTTAAATCAGGCGTTAAAGTGCGTGTAAACGGGTCCTAACACCCGCTTTACGACGTAAAGCGGGTGTTAGGTACCGTGTAAACGCCTGGTTTAACTAAACCGGTTTTCGTAACACCGGATTTAGAGCGTCGTGTAAACGTACTCGATATGCGTAGAGTACAGAGAGTATAGAGCACACGCTGCATTCGTCTTGGGCGCTTACGCGCTTTGAGCGCTCACGTTTACATGCGCCGACTATTACACTAGAACCTCGATTTAACGGCCAGTGGCGGGACCGGCTCCACATCGCACCTTGTTAAATCGAGGTAGCGTATACCCGCCCATGCTATATCTGCGCATCGGCACTCCGTGCTACGGGCCTGATCGGGGAGACTTCAAGCGTCCCCCACCATCATACCACGCGTACGCATCAGCAGGAGACCCGACCTCGGCGCCCCCCCAAACTTAGCGCCCCGGGCCGTCGCCCCATCACGCCCCCCCCCCCCCCCCTAACGCCGGCACTGTCTCCGTGAATTAGTAAGTATATATCTCAATCGAGTCGGGTCACGGCATGGATGATCTGTTTCTTTTTTGTTTGTTCAGTATCTACATCTACTGTGTAACCCCTTATTTTTCAGGACAGTACATGAACACGTAGTACACGGTGTGCAATTTCAGAATAAAGTGATTTTTACATCCCTAGACACGAATGGTATTAATACAAAATTAAAAAAAATAGGAACACTGTACACGAAAAGGGCGGAAATCTTCCTCAAGCCTAGGGCGGCAGGGTTATTAAATGCGCCCCTGCCTGGGAATCTGATGACCAATGAATTTTTTCGTTTGTTTCCATCAAAAATGATACCTCTAATTTTTCAAAATTTTCCTGCCATTTTGTAAGGATGTAGCGACCTCAAATATCCTTGACATCAAGATCGACCCTTTTAAAATCGATGAAACTTTTTTGTAAAATCGGGGACTCAAAAACGCATATTCTTTAAAATTATGGTTCGAAAATGAGATAAGAATGCTCAATTGATTTTTTTAAATTTTTGTTTAAAAAAAAAAAATTTCTTGGAATTATTAGCATTCTCATGCCATTTTCGAACCATGATGAAAAAATGTGTGTTTCGAGTCCCTGATTTTACAAAAAAGTTTCATCGACACTAAAAATGTCCATCTTCATGTCAATGATATTTGAGGTCGCGCACACCCTTACAAAATGGCGGGGAAAAATTTCGAAAAATTAGAGGTACCATTTTTGATCGAAACAAACCAAAAAATTCATTGGTCATCAGAATCCCAGGAGGTCAGGCCAATGACCCCGTGGATTGACGTGGAATGCCCCATATATATAATCGAGTATTCAGAGTGAATTAGACCTGTTGGGGATATTAATTTTGAAAAAAAAAACTACAGCAGCATTGTTTCATCAGACAGCGGTGTGAAAATGAGCAATTTTCAATTTTCATTAATCGCATATCGACCAGCATAACGATGTCATAAGAATCAATAAGTTAAAAAGAGCCCGCCAAACAATACGAAACCCTGCACGACTTACCGACCGAGCATGTGCAACAGCACCAAAAAAAGATTCGATGTGGTCGGACATCTTTAAGAAATATATATATATTCTGTTAATAAGCTACGCTAAAGCTGTCGCGCCTTTTTCTTGCGTTTTATCTCACTAATACGTAATTTTTTGCTACATAAATAAACAACGTTTTTCACAATGCTACATGTGCCATCGTGTGTCAAATTTCCTGTGCCATAATTTTACGGTTCTCAGGTGAGCGTACTCACTTTTCACATGAGTTCGCTTACCCAATTACGAATTACGGAACTGCCGAGTGAAAATGTGAAATCACTAGGACACTTTCGGCTATAGTGATCTCACATTTTCACGACGCCATTGCAGGTTTGGAGCGACTTGGGACGCTTGCGCAGTGTACGCTGACACATTTGTGTAGAGAGGGTTCTTGCAAACTGTTTTGTCATGTGTTTTTGGCTTGGTTTTAAAGTGAATATCATACAGCAATGAATGGGACTGAAAAACAAAAAGAAATTTTGCTAACTTATATGCGCGAAAATAAAGACTTTGGGAATGGCCGCTTGCGGTATAATAGCGAAAATAAGAAAATATCAGTATAAGTACATTGTATTCGCTGTGTGCAGAAAGCCAAGTGGCGCCGCGGCCGGCTGTACTCCGCAAATTTTGCTGGAGCAGCTCTCATTTATTTACATAGACGAAACCTCGTTGGATTAATTTTAATAAACGAACGTTTATATTCGTGCTGCATGAAGTTTTTTGAGGTGAGCTTGACTATAACTGCGTTGAAAAAAAAAAAAAAAAAATCGACGTATTACGATGTAATGAAAATAGGTTTACGGCTACTTTTCCTTCTTAATTTGAGGCTAAGCATGAACCTTGTCGGTCTTGTCATATACGAACCGACAAGGCTCGTATCGAGAACAAGAAAGACGTAACTCGGACTTGATTTTAACGTAGATGAACGATTACCCGCGAAGTGCTCACTGCATGTTCGGGTAGCCAATCATGAGAGCTACTAAGAAGGAAAAAAAAATCAATTTATTTGTATTGTAATATCCTGACATGAATTTTTCATACCAGACCAAATATGCACGTTTAATCTCAAGAATTTTACTTTATTTGTTTTTTGCACCCAACGAATCTAGTTTTTGCGCTGCTCAACTTTATAAATTGCTGTCGGAAACGCGTAAAACTTAATTTCCGAAGTTGCGTAGCAGAAAGCATTCTTATATGACTTCACACAACAGTTTAAATTTCCTTTCCGCGACTTCTCTATTATATTGCCCTCAATTGTACTACGCGACTCCAGCAAAACATGTGCATTCTCGCCACCATGAGCGCTCTAAGTCGTTCTCAGCCGCTATAGTATGGCACTGCACATAGCGAATAGTATCCGGATAGACTACGCAATGGGCAATACACCTTTACATTTCATGTGTAATAATTCTACAATAAATGAATTGAGTAGATATCTTTTATAACTGATTTTATTGATGATGTAGGACGATATGTGGTTTACCGTGATTAACTCCTTGAACGCTGTCGATAATGGACCTCACAAGCAACCGCGAAAGAGTAGCGATAAGTAAGAACGAATTTAATCATAATTGTATATTACATAACTGAATTTTTTTTTTCAACGAAAATATAGACATGGAGAGACTGGAAGTCAAATGTGCTGAAAAAAATGTGAAAAAAAAAAAAACAGAAATTATGCCAATGGTACTGGCGGAGGGCCACCAAAAATAATCAACCTGACGCAGATAAAAGAAAAATGGTTGGACATTATAAATCCAGAAGCAGCAGAATTGAAGAATATTCCTGAAGGAATTTTTGATAGACAAACAATGCGGGGAACCTCGCAAAGGATCGTAAAAAAATATGAAACTCCAACGATCTATAATAAAATGATAGCAGATGATTTATATGAGGTGAATTCTACATCACAGGTCAGACTCGATTCATCTGCATATTAGCAAATATATATCTTTCACATGACAGTAACAAATAGTTAAATGTTCAATATTGCAGGGAGCGGAAAATATTGAATTCCTTGATGATGAAATTGAAGATATGATGCTCCGCACTATGACCCAAAACACGGGTATTGAAAATCGTAATTTTACCTCCATCTTTGTGCTTTTTAAGATATTTATATCGTGTAACTTGATAATTAGTACATTATGCCGCTAGGGAGAGAGGCAAGCGATTTTTTTGAGGGTGAAAATTGCTGCACGAGCGAAACGAGGGCAGCACCACCCGAATTAAAATCGCTTACCTCTCTCCCGAACGAACATACGATACTTTTTTTCTCTACATTTCATCGAAATGATAGCATTTCAAAGCATGCCCTACGAGAGAGCAGAAGACTCACATATCTCATTCGTGGCGTGACCGCGTTATGACGCGCACTTTCGATCCCCCTAGGGTTCATAAGTAACAAGTTCACTGTATATCACGCCACGAACGAGATACGCGAGTCGTTTGTCTCTTAACGCGCACGCTCGAACTGGGGCCATTTTGATGCATGCAGGGTAAAAAAAAATATATCAGATAACATTTTAAAACAATAAATTTATACTTACATACTCGTGGTCTTTCAGCTTCAAGTTATCGGGGTAATAAAAGACCACGACGAAATAGTGCCAAGTCCAGCTGTGGAATTTATGCTAGAGAAACTGGATTTATTGAGGGAGCAAATGGAATCGAACGAAAAATTTCAAGAACGCATGATTCAAATTGAAGAAGAAAAATTGAAAATCGCAATCGAAAATGTCGATCCGAAAAGACAATTGATTTTCTTCGAACAAAGTTTACGTTCAGATAAGTGAGAGAAGTTTCAAATACCATCGCTGAGAACGTTAAAAAAATAAGAAACGATGTTTAAAATATTGCTACTTCATATCTCGAGTAGCATTCAAATAAACCTACTGTTGCATTATCATTTTATGAATAAAATATTTTATCAAATTTAATATATATTTGCAAATTTAGTCGAATGATATTTTATTAAATCATATTTTATAAGTTTAGTCGATTACGAAATTTAATATGTACTTTTTATATTACAATTGAGTAAAAATATTTTATAGCAAAATATACTCTCTTTTTTTTTTGTCTTATCGCTGAAAATACATACGGATTATACGCTGACGAACTTCGTTACCGGTTATTGCTGCATTATCTTCATTTATTATAGGAGGTTCTTGATCTACTGCATCGAAGTATAGCTCCGGTTCCGGAATTCTCCACTGAATAGCTATGTTGTGTAAAACGCACGCAGCATTGACTATTCGAGCTGAAAATAACATGACGAATCAATGCTCGCGTATACCAATTAATGAATCCTATAATTCTATGATATATTTTACGCACAATGGATAAGACAATCGATATATCATGAAAATATCTGACCTGCAAATTCGGGCATATGATTCATGGCTCTTTCCTTTCTGAGACATCGCCACCTACCCTTCAAAACACCTATACATCTTTCCACGCAACAACGAGCACGTACATGATGCTGCGTATATCTGGCGGCTGGGGTACCCTCCGGTTCATGCAGCTTCGGTGTCATTAGATATGGCAATAGAGGATAAGCGCTATCACCTGAGAAAAGCGTACATAGTTTGATGCTCATAAAAATCAGAGCTGGGCAGTACTTCGAGTACCCAGTACTTGCTATGTACTGGAAGTACAGTACTTGAAGTACAAAGTACTTCAAGTAATTGTACTTAAAATTTCAATTACATGTCATGTGCTTGAAGTACCTGTACTTAAATTTTCAAGTACATGACATGTACTTAAAGCACATGTACTTTAAGTACTAGTACTTCAAGTACTTGTACTTAAAATTTCAAGTACTTTTCTGTACTTCAAGTAATTTTTCAAGTAACAAGTATGAAGTACTTTTGGATACGTTTTGCTTATGGTCGCATGTATAATGCCCTTTGATATATAATTGAGGAACGTTCTGCGTAGTGATGCCGTGAGACGAATCGAGTTAACCCTAGAATGGTAACCTTATTTTTTTTTTTTTTTTTACCTATTATGGTAACCTGAGGTGATAAAACACCTCAATTTTGAGAAATTCATATCTCCGGTAAAATTTCACGAAAAGGGTTCAATTTGGGCTCATTCTTTTCGTTTTTTTAATGCAGAATCACGTGAGCTTACGGCAATTTTGCTTGAAGTCGGAAAAGTTAGTCAAAAATGAGGTAAAATAGTAAAAAAAACATGAAAAATTCGTAAAAATTACTTTTTTTTTATTGAATTTGCAATATCTCCGTTGATTTTTAACGAAATTGAACAAAACCAACGGCATTATAAAATGAAAATATACAGTTTTTAGACAGATAGCTTAGTTTTACTCGATTTTCGAAAAAGTCTATTTATTCCGGGAATCGAAATCTGGGAATTAAAAAAAAAAGTCGAAATATTGACTTTTGCCGCCAAAATTGATGTAACAACGCCAAATTACGTAGAAATCGAATGAAACCAACTCCATTTTTGCGAGGAAAAGTAATTATAAAAGATGTGTTTTCATTTTTTTTTTTCTAATAAATTTGTTTTGCTGTATGGAAATCAGAAAAATGTTTACATAGCCAAATCGCGATAAATTCAAGGATAACAGCTCGTGCTGTTGAAAAGTTTTTCGAAGACGAACACGAAGTTGGAGTAGTTTTCAACAATCCGTGTATTATATACTTTATTTTTTCTTATTTAAACCTGAAGCTAAATAAATATTAAATACAATCGTCAATGCTATTTTTTTTTATTATTTATAATTCTTCGTTTCAATATTTCTGTTCCAATCTGCCTAGCCTGAGTGAATCGCACAATGGGAAAATATGTTTTGATACAAAAGGTACTCGAATCGAAATCAAATGAGTTTAAAAATTACGTAAGAAATCAAAAATAAGTACGAGAATTTACGAGATGTACCTGAAAACTTGAAAAGTATTCGATACTTGATTTTTGACGTACTTCAAGTACTTTTACTTCAAGTACTTGGTACTTCAAGTACTCAATACTTCAAGTACCTGGCACCTTAAGTACTTTTACTTCAAGTAATCGGTACTTCAAGTACTCGGTACTTCAAGTAGCCGGTACTTCAAGTACCCGGTACTTCAAGTACTCGGTACTTCAAGTACTTGGTACTTCAAGTACTTGCATTCCTTAAGTACTTCAAGTATTCGTTACATCAAGTACTTGGGCACCTTGGTACTTCAAGCACTACGTACTTGAAGTACCAAGTACTTCGATTACTTGGTACTTCAAGTATTCACAGTACTGTGTACTTTGTACTTGAAGTACTTTGCCCAGCTCTGATAAAAATATTATAGTCGACACTCAAATATAAGTAAACAGGTCAACGGAATGTATATAGTTACCTAAGAGCCAGCAATCTCTTTGTCCTGCGGCGTACCTCTCTTCTAGGTGGTTGAATACACGAGATTCTCTCCAAACTCTGGCATCGCGCGTTCTTCCACCGTGGGCAGCATTAACGGTCAAAATTCTGCCATTGTAATCCGAAATCTGTGAATATGTTTGTTTTTTTTTTTTTTTTCAATTTTTTTTGTTAATTTTGTAAACGATGTCATACGTACAATAAGAACATTCAGCGAATGGTATGATTGTCTATTGATGAACAGATGTTCCCTCTCTGTATTCGGTGGAACAATTGCAATATGAGTTCCATCGATGGCGCCAATAACCCCAGGAAATTGTGTGTGCGCCCAGAAACTAAAGCAATAAAAAAAATTTCATTCAATATATCACATACGTAAATTTATTTATCGGTTACTATAATTATATGTATTTCATTGAAAGCTTGTGTGGCTTTCGGACTGACCTAATTCCATACGAGCTCACTGTATATATGTAATAACATTCGTTGGACTTACTTTTCTTTAACACGTTGAATTTCGGCTTCTTCAATTGGAAATTGGATCCAATCACGCATTAAAATATTAAGGGCATTAACAACATCGCGTAAAACATTTGAAATAGTTGACTGACTCATGCACGACAAATAGTCTTGACCTATTCGCTTTTGGCAGGAACCACAAGCGAAGTAATTTAACGCGCACAGTACCTGTAAGAAAAATTTATTAGCTTAATATATTGCAAATAATCCATTATATTAGTTTATTATGATACCACAATCTTAATACTTGTAATTCAACAGCCACTGCGTGACGTCGTGTAGTATTGGGTAGCAGCGGTCTCAGGTCTTCGATTAGTGATCGCACTGCTTCCCTCGATAATCTTTCGAACATAAAGAATTATATCACATGCTATCTTCATTTCACTTAAAATTGCAAGTACACTTCCATTGATTGATTATTCATTATTATTTGTTCTTACTTTAAATATTTACATCAACGAAATGTATCTATAAACCTAGAAGTATTTAGAATTGTTTACCTGTAGAGACGCCGAAATTCATTTTCTGGGATCATAAGTGGATTTGAGGCATCCCGCAATCTTCGTCGAATTCTTAATACTCTGTTACTTCGATTTGACATGAACAATACGACCATTAAATTATCCATATTATTTCTTTTGTCAAATGTTCAATAACTATAAACTTGCTTGTCACTTTTAGGTTAACCGTTACTCGGCAGTTCGCGTCTGGTGCTTCACTAGCCGACTAGCCTCTCGCTCTCGGACGCGTGACGCGTTAACTCACTCCAGTGTTGGCAACCTGGAAGATGGCGCTGATCGTACCAGGGGCGTAAAATTATCGTACCTGACGAAAAATTATCGTACATTTTCAAATAACATAAAAAAGCGTTAGTTATTAATAATATAATAAAATTAATATTATCGTGAACTTATAGTGCACCCGACACGTAATTTTTCGATTTTTTTCATTTTCACACGGGTGCACCGCGTGTAGTAGATGGCGCGAAAATTTGTGCGATTCAAAAATTTTACGAAAATTAAATGGCTCGAAATTTAATCAGTCAATTATTCATTTTATCCATACACATATAAAAATGACAAAATATATAATATTTAACATTTTATATATTTATATATATTATATATTAAGGTGTGCGGAAAAAAAACAATTTTTTTTTCGGTTGCATCCACCAAAAAAGGTGAAGTAAGGTAAAAAAAGAAGAATCCTAAAACGTGAGGTCAAAAAAAAATTATTTCGAACGGCGTATTGCATTTGAATATTTTCCATAAGAATAACACAGGAAAATATTGGGATTTCTGAATGTGATAGTGCAACTCGTCAGAAAAAAATCACACAAAGATGTCATTAACATATTCTCATGGAGAATCGAATTCCCTACAAAAAAAGTTCTTACGAAAAATTAGCTCAGAACAACCGTTCGAGTGGAATATAACGCGAATGAATATAGTGGAAATAACGCTGTTTCAAATTGAATTGATAGAAAAAAAACGTGTGAGTTGGCGTTGGAACTCACGAAATTTGATGTGTAAACATTTGAGCTCGCGTCAGTTTGGTGTGGGAAAATTGAGGTCGTGCATTGGTTAAGGAGGTACGACTAGTTCTTTGGAGTAAAAAAAAAGTCTAAATTCATTTTACCCACAGCTGTTCTGATTTATGTTTATTTGCATTGATTATTCATATTATCGATTATAATGTGAAAAATTTTGTGGTAAATGATTAATTTATTGCGCATGAACTAATAAAAACTGAAAAATTAGATTGTCAACGACTCGATAGTAGTCTCCATCACAATAATAATGACATGTCTACCACAAAAACGGACTAAAAAACATTTTAAAAAATCAGCCGAAAACCTATTAAAATAGACTTGAATTACCTCAGTGGAATTAATACGATCGGCAGAATGATAATTATACATATAATTGATACGTGATAAATAATAAAACTCCATAAATAACATGATGGAATTTGAAGTAAACACTTGGCAACGTCGCATTGGCGATGCTATAAGTTGGTATACGTGACCAACGAAGATGACTCTATCCTCGTTGCTAACATCAAAACAAAGCTAGGTTATGTTTGCCGAAACCCATCAGCTGTTACTCGCGACGTTGCTAAGTCTGTGGGTGCTATTTGATCGTTCTGACCATTTACAACCGGAAATTGAAACTTTTTTATGATGTAGTGCCAGAACTACACGGTGAAGAGTAATTTTTCAATTTTTTACAATATCTATTATATCTAATCTATCAAGTTTCAGTTTTTCAACGGGTGTAGTTGGATACGTGAGCAGCAAAACCGTGATCACAGCACTTCCGGTTAACCGTCTCCATAAGACGACGTGCTTTAGTAACTCAAACTGCTCGACTTTGCAATTTTATTACGAATAAACTAAACGGTCAATATAGCTCAAATTTTGGCAATAGGCGCATAAAGTATTCGGCAAAAACATATAAAAATTTTAAGTCCGTCAGTTGGATTCTTCATACTAGTCGTACCTCCTTAATCTTAGCCCGTACCATCAGCTATCAGCTGTCGAAACACACACATTCACGGGCTCTCACACGGACCACGGTGCGCGCTGTACGCTGCTCACGCCTGCGCGGCGCCGATGTCCTATACATAGAAGTGTTGGTTAGCCCCCACCGTGTGGCGCTCTCACACACACATTCACGCGCTCGCATAGACACGGATCTTACGCTGACGGTCGAAGTTTTACATCTGACGCTCGAAGTCCCAGCTAGCCCCTACCGTAGACCGAGCGCTAAGATGTTTACACATCAAAAAATAATTCAAAAGGCTGTAAAAATCGAATTTTTCGCTTTACGAAAAAACTTTTTAGGGGTTTTTTGTACAGAATGTTCTGCTCTAACATACTTGCATGAAATTGTTCTCAAAATATTTCTCGAATACAAAAAAAATCAAGTACATCAAGAAATATAAAAGAAACGACGTTCATCATTGATCGTGTTTCGAAAAGCTTTATTCAACGAATTTGGTTTTTCTGACGAGTTGCACTACCACATTCAGAAATCCCAATATTTTCCTGTGAGATTGGAGTGAGATTGGAGTGAGTCTCACTCCAATCTCACAGGAGTCACAGGCAACGAAGATAGAGTCATCTTCGTTGTCACAGGTGAGATTGTCGCTCACATTCGTCATTTTCACGTAATGGCGCTGGCAACGAAGTCAGACGTACATAGAAGCCCAGTTCCTATGCTTGGCGTGAAGACAAGTTTTTTCGGATGTAAACGGCCACTGGAGGAGCGACGGTCGGGCTGTGACGTTACTCCTGATCGAGTACGCCCAGTTCAAGGAATAGTGGGGCGTCTGAAAAGAGAGAGAGAGAGAGAGAGAGCTAGAAAGCGTCTGTCTCTGTTTAGAGCATAGGAATATAACATAGACCATACAGAATGGACTGGGCATTGCCTATGCTGAAGTATTGTACGGCTTGCTGCTAAAGTAAAGCAAAAGAGACAGAAGACGTATGTCGTTTGTAAAAGAAAGACGAAATGCTCTATTCACAGAGTAAACGTTGCCACGTTCAACATATCGCTATAGCTATCCTTGTCTCCTTACTCGGCAGCACCCCCACCACTCCAATGCCCAGTCCATTCTGTATGGTCTATGGAATATAAGAGAATTCAAAGCATAAAAGGGACCCCGAGGCATAATGAGACGCGCGAATAAATATATATGATGGATATAGAAATTAGATTCACGGGATAATGAAATTCAAAATACTCATATAAATCTCAAGCGGGGGCCGGAAGTACAATAACTCTTGTTTGATACTGATTGAGCGAAGTAGTCGTCTGGTACCGTGCCAGATTGATATGCGCGAGGTCGTTGGTACGATTCCCATTGGTTGCGAATTTTTTTTTAATTATAAATCGTCAACACCTCAAGTGAAAATCAAAATTATGTCTCGCATGCATAAACATGAGACACGCGCGAATATATATTTGCTATAGGAACCATGCCCAAAGCAAATAATGTTTATTTTTGTCATGTGAAATGTGAAATGAATTCGTTGATTTTTCTGACTAAGACACGCCGATTTGAAATTTTAATATTACTTTTAAAAACGAAAAACCCTCAAGTCTGCTCTCTTCCCCGTAAAAATATCGAATTAATAATGTATTTTGAGGTAAAACCTTTTTTTTTCAACCCTCAATATCCTTTTTACGTATTTTATCGAATTTCTTTATGAAAAATGAGCTTATTTTTTCAACTGAGACTTTTTTTCACACGCAAACTCGATCAAAAATGTTTTCGAGATTGATTACAACACAAAATTATTACAAATAAATAATTTCCTCAAACGATAATTCGAGAATCCCTGAAACGAAACTCAAAAAAAAATCTAAAAAAAAAAATAATTCAGTCCCGTCATTCGAGGTTCCCCCACGGAAATAAAGTATATTAAAAATATATTTATGAATGTATGGAATATGTATGTGAGATATATAATGGATGTATATTATGTATGAATTATATATCCAAAATATATGAGAGATATCGAACTTTCTGCCGCTTAATATATGTATACATATATGATAGATATATAAAATAATATATTTCTGATATAAACTGGTTCAAAAGAATTATGCATTATTTATATATCCAATATATATCTGAGATATATATTAAATATTTGTATTTTGTATTTATCATAAATTATTTATATGGGCCACATAGATTTGAAGTATCTATTAAATATATGTACTTTACATTTAATATAAATTATTTATATATTGCATATAAATCTGGCACCGCATTTCCATCAATGTCCCTGCAAATCCAAGTGTGTTATTTTTACACACTTTAAGCGCGTTATTGTTATATGCATTTAATTCTGGCCCGAGATTGCCCCCATAATAAATATAGTTTATTTATAATTTATAAATTAGCAATTAGGAATGATTGATGAACGAGTTTAAAACTGTTATTCCATTATTTTTGAAAATCCTGTAAACTTAAAAAAAAAAAAAAAATTCATTGACCGGGATTTGAACCCACGATCCTCCGCAGTCAACGAATTCAGCACTTTCGAATACTTAAATTAATCATTAAAAAAAAAATTAAAGATTTGAAGATTCTTTTTTTTTACGAGTGTTTCCGGCTTCGTAGTCCGGACGTTTTTCCGTCGAAATTAATTTTGAGCCTACCTGAGATTTTACCTGAGACCTACCCAAGACCTCCCTAACCGACCGACACTCTACCACTACGCTATTGATTTCTTATGAATTTCTTGTACTTAAATGATATTACTGCACGAGTTCTAAAAAGCACTGTCTCACCAGGCTCGATAGGACAGCGTGATAGTTAGTAAAAAGGTGATATACTACAGTGAACAAATTTATTCAATTTTTAATTAACAAGTGGGTTTCATAAGAACTAGGAGCATTGAAATTGTAAAACAAGGCGATACTAAGTGAATATTTAATTTAACTGTTAATAAGCAATTGACTTTAGCAATAATTAAATAACAGCAAGCTTACAATTCTAAATATGAAAGTCAATTGTTAATTAACAATTGAGTTACACATAATGAATGTTACATATATTCCTATTACATTACAATATATTAAAATATATACACATATGATAGTACGCATTATACTACCGAAATATGTAAAATATAATACGGATATATATTTTTTGTAATACTGAAGAGTATTGTTTGTAGTAGAAATGCAAAATAAATCTTTTATATGGAAATTTTATATATATTCCTATTATATTTCAATAGATTAAAATATATACCCATATGACATTATGCATATATCACTGTATACTACCGATATATGTAAAATATAATGTGGATATATATTTCAAAGTATTAAAATCTAAAAAAAATGTATGTAACATGTATATGAATATATGGCAGATGTATTTCATTTATATTTAAAATATATTTATTATATATTTGGCGCATATATGATGCATATATAATGGATATCGAACTTTCTGCCGCTTTATATGCAATATATTAATTATATATTTTCACTATATCTCGAATATACTTTATTTCCGTGGGGGTTGCAAGGTCGCGATCGATATTTGATAAGGCTGAAAGATTCAATTTTAATAAACAATAGAAAAAACGATGTTAATTGTTCGGTGTTATGGCATTGAGATAAAAAAAACAGTATGTTTGCTGCGCCAATATGAAAGATTTGTCATTCTTTTAAACAATCACGTATGCTCTTTTCTAAAGTCCAGCCCTAAAACTAACACTACAAATATCATCGTTATTCGTTAATTGCTATTCGTTAATTATTATTATTTACGATAATTATCATGAAATTTTGAATTAATTGATTTAAAAAAAGGATAATAATATTTACAAAATAATTCAAACTCAGGCAAATATCAAAAAAGAGGAAGTAATAAAAATAATTATTTAAAATATCATCGTTATCATTGATTATTCGTTAATTATTATTATTTATGATAATTGTCATGAAATTTCGAATTAATTGATTTTAAGAAATAATAATAAAAATTACAATAATTTGAACTCAGGCAAATGTCAAAGAAGAGGAAGTAATATAAATAATTATTTAAAATATCATCGTTTTCATTGTTTATTCGTGAATTATTATTATTTATGATAATTATTATCATGGAATTTTGAATTAATTGATTTTAAAAAATGATAATAATAATTACAATAATTCAAACTCGGGCAAATAATGTCAAAGAAGAGAAAGTAAGAGGTGGTTCGTTGCTTATCATAGTTTTCAAAAATTTACAAAAAAAATTCCCACCGTCAGAAAGCCAAAATCGAGAAACCATATCTGACATCGTTTTTTCTTAATTTTTCGAGTCAAAATAATGTAGACGTTGCAAAAAGAAGAATTAAATATTTAATAATAATTATAACGATGATAATTATAATTAACAGTTATAAACATCATGTTAATTACAATTTAATGTGAAACAAAAATATAGCGCGCGAGGCAGTAACGGGTGAGCGCTTGAGCGAGCGTGAGAAGTGGGGGGTACGCGTCATCGTGCGCCGGCGAGGTGAGTAGCGGGGAGTGGGGAAAGGATACAGAGAGAGAGAGCGAGCGAAAGCCGATCAGTCGCCCGTCGCCCGTCGCCCGTCGCCGGTGTCGGGTCGGTGGGTGATGTGTCTCGCGCATTGTTGTGTGTTCTGTAAGCCACTATGGCAAAGCGTTGAAAAAATAAAAAAATAAAAACGTTTAACACGAGATCGTTGCATAATAAAACAATCGGAACTAATTGAAACGAAAAATTAATAATCAAATAATTAGAAATTAATAATAATTAATATGAATAATAATTAACGTTCATTATTTTAAAGTTCACCAAGCAGTAGTAGAGGCGTGAGAGCCGCGAGAGAGAGGCGATAGTACGTCACCGCGTAGTGCCGCGTCGCGTGGTACGTCGTAGTGGTCGTAGAGCGTCACGTGTTCCTCGAAACTCGAACAATGCGTATTTTTCGCGTTTCCTCGATTTCACCAATTTCACGCAGTTTTTCTTTCACCTCTCAACATTTCGAGTGATCGCGTAAACAAAAGTGCGTTATTCTTCGAGAAAGTTTAATCCGCGAAGGACCGCAGTCTCGTGCTTCGCCCTGACGAAATTTCCTCGTGAATCAACCACACGTCGAACATAACCTGCCAGACGTCTTTACTACTCGTGTCTTTTTTTCTCCCCGCGATAAGCCGGATTATCGTTGACAGCTCAGGGTAAGTGACTATCTCGTTTCAAAGACTCTTTTCATTATCCTTATTATTTATTCATTCATTTATTTTATAAAATATCCTTTTTTATTTTATTCTCTTAAATCGTACGGAATTTTTTGGCTTTTACGCGTCCTCTCGATCCTCTCAATTTCCATATTAGATTAAACTTCTCGAGATCCCCTCGAAATTTTTAATTTGCCTTGTCTCTGCGTCTTTCACGCCGCTCTTCCCGCTTGTAGTCCCAGAGACGGAGATCATCCCTGTTACAATTTTGAGCAGGCTCGGTTTTTTAGAATTCCCTTTTGCCGGGAAACTTTTTCGGACATTCCCAAGAATTTACAGAAATGACGATAGGTTTTTGAGCCCGCTAAAAGCGTAATCTCCGTCTACTCCGTCACTACTTTGTCGAACAAGAGCGATAGAAACTTATATAATAAGAAGGACTTATATAATAAGAAGGATTATCAAAAAATTTGCTCGATGACATCTACTAGCTTATTCTAAATTTTTCTCATTCAAAAAGATTTCAATATTTGAGGAAATAAGAGAGCCAAATTTTATTTTAAAAATTTCCAAATTTGCGATCACAGATTGGACAAACGGACGCTCATGTTTGATACCAAATTTGATCGGAGATGACCAAAATGTGGTCTAGATTTTCCAGAATTTGTGGTTAATAATTTTTTTTTTTTTTTTTTTTTACTAAAATTCGTGGAGCTTTCATAAATTTGTAACTCAACGAGAGAGATGCGATAATGAGAAGGAAATTTTGAATTTGTACTATTTTAATTTACGATGGAATTATTTTTAATAATAATCATAAAAAATGAATTGATAGTAATAAATTAACTTTCATTCATTCTGATAATAATTAATTTAATTGTTCATGGATCTTCATTTTATTATGATCGATGGTTTTTAAAATTTTACAAAGCGGGTTCCAAATCGGCCACCTCCACGCGGTGGAACCTGGGAAATTCATGCTTCGACAATGTTTTATTGTAAAAGCATGAATTTGCTGACGGCTGAATTCGCGTTTGTAAAAATTGCGCCCGAAAGCGCCTGGTAATCATACCATTGAATAATTTCATTACACGGCTCTCGCGTGCTTGCTACTTTAAGATATATTTTGATCAATAGCAACATCCACATTTTTCGTATCATAAACGTATTCTGTTTTTAACATTTTTTATTTCAGATATCACAAAGATGTGCTCGCACACTATCATGATTACGTGTTTCTATGCATTTTTTATGTTTTTTTGTATTATAATGTGACTCCGTGCATTTCGCTTGATTATGCTTAACATGCGTTTATAATATATATATATATACAAATATATATTGTAGGTTCAAGTTTCCATATTATCATTCCACATGTATTTCTCATGTTATAGGTTGTTTATATAAATATAATGTTCCCATTATTATAGGATGCACAAATTTTTTTCATCGATCATGTCCGTCGTTGGAACAAAATTTTTTAGGTTTTCAGAAATTCTCATTGCTCTAGGGACTTTTTCTTTGAACCAAGTTGAACCCTTGCGTATTACTGTTGAGAGATTCTCATAGTAAATTTAGCGGCTCTAGGAACTTTTTCTTAGATTTAAGTTAGCCCGTTGCGCATTAATGTTAAGAGTTTTCTTCCCCAAGCTTATGCTAACTTTAAGATTTCTAGTTAACTGATTTAATATAATATTTCTATCCGGATGTAGGTAGGTATAAGAAATTTAATCAATGAAAATTTAATTTTTAATGATTGTTCATTTTATTATGCTTTATGATTTTTTTTAATTTTGCAAAGCGGGTTCCGAATCAGCCACCTTCACGCGGTGGAACCTGGGGAATTTATGCTTCGACAATATTATTTATTGTAAAAGCATGAATTTGCTAACGGCTGAATTCGCGTTTTTTTTTTAATTGTGCCTTAAAATGGCTGGTAATCATACCATTAAATAATTTCAATATGCGACTCTTGCATGCTTGCTACGGAAAAAACTCGATATTTTATATGTATATATATGTATATTCCACGTGAATTTCTTGAATCGTTGGGGTTAATTTGCAAATGATTCTATTTTTCAGGTTATGTTTCACGCATTGTAGGTTAATTTTTACTATTACCATGTTGCATCTATTTCCTTAGGTTACAGGTTATTTATGTCATGTTTTCACTATTATACGATGTATACAACATTTTTCCATCGACCATGTACTTCAGAACAAAACGTTTTAGGTTTTCACGTTTTTTCATTGCTCCAGGGACTCTTCCTTAGATCTAAGTCAGCCCGTTGTGCCTTAATGTTAAAAGTTCGCTGTCTAAGTTCAAGCTAGCATTAAGATTTCTCGTTGATTGATTAAATATAATATTTCTATCCAGATATAGGCAGGTATAAGTATAAGGTTGCGACTCTCAATCGGTATAAAATACCAACCCCCTATATCTAAGTTAGTCCGTTGCGTATTAAATTTAAGAAATTCTCATTGCAATTTAAGCTAATATTAAGGATTTCTAGTGAACTCAATATAATATTTTAATGCAGATATAGGCAGGTATAGGTATAAGGTTGCGACTCTCAATCGGTATAAAATACCAACCCCCTATATCTAAGTTAGTCTTATTACGTATTAAATTTAAGAATATCTCATCGCAATTTGAGCTAATATTAAGATTTCTAGTTGACTTAATATAATACTGATATCCAGATATAGGCAGGTATTAAGGTTAAGATATCTTAATATAAATACCAACCCTCTCCGTCGACAGAGAGGGTTGGTATTCAAACAAAGCGGGAGCTTTTTTTTTTTTTTTGTTAGTTTCTGTAGCACAATGAAGAAGAGATTGTTCTGGACCATTGAAGCTAAGATTGGGTTAGTTCCACCTTCATAACGATTCTCTTTGACATTGCTGGTATTTTCGTATTTTGGCGAAAATAGAAAATACCTTTGCTATCCTCAATTTCCTAATTATTTCCGCTTTGTTTCTTTTTATCCCGTTTAATTTTAATTTCCAAAATTAGGCAAATTACGTATTAAATTTAAGAATATCTCATCGCAATTTAAGCTAATATTAAGATTTCTAGTTGACTTAATATAATACTGATATCCAGATATAGGCAGGTATTAAGGTTAAGATATCTTAATATAAATACCAACCCTCTCCGTCGACAGAGAGGGTTGGTATTCAAACAAAGCGGGAGCTTTTTTTTTGTTAGTTTCTGTAGCACAATGAAGAAGAGATTGTTCTGGACCATTGAAGCTAAGATTGGGTTAGTTCCACCTTCATAACGATTCTCTTTGACATTGCTGGTATTTTCGTATTTTGGCGAAAATAGAAAATACCTTTGCTATCCTCAATTTCCTTATTATTTCCGCTTTGTTTCTTTTTATCCCGTTTAATTTTAGTTTCCAAAATTAGGCAGATATAGGTAGAGACCGCGTTTCCATTGGTGGAGTTGCTACAATTATATTGCTACAACCCCATCGGTGTAAAGGTAGTCAGAGTGGATTAGGCCTACAGGGGATACCACTTAAAAAAAAACGCGCCCACGTTTGCTCTACCTCCGTGGTGGGTGTGGAAATGAGCAAGTCGCAACTTTCATTAGCTCTCGGGGTTTTGCATTTCCATGTATGAGAAATCAATTTATATAATAAGAATGTGAAATTATTAATAATGTAATCGGTGTAATAATAAAAAAATTTTAATACAAAATTTTGTTTACATTTTTTTTCAATGGATTCGATGTATATACGCATTACTATAGCGATGCACATATTTATTCTAATGCATGGAGATTTCGGCCGCGGGAAGAATGCTGATCGAACGAGACAGGTTTGATTCAATTAGAACAGCATATCATACATATTTTTTATGTCTTTTTTTTCATAGTGATTACTTTGTTCTGATATTAATATATTTTATATTATGTGTAATACGTACTTCGTTAACTCTGTTGATAAAACACCCATATAACAGGCACAGTTGTCGAATAAATTTGAAAAAAAAAACTTTCCGTTATCCCCCCTCCCCATCCGACGATATCCTTTGGCTTTTACATATCCCCTCAGTCCTCTCAATTTCTATAATTCACTTGACTTCTCAGGATCCTCCATGAATTTTTAATTTGCCTCTCGTCTCCGTGTGTTCCATGCCGCCCTTCCCGCTCGTAGTCTCGGAGACAGACACTGTCTTACACATTTGAGCTCGATCTTTATTTTGCCATTTTCTAAAAACTTTTCTCGGCAATCCCCCAAGATTAACAGAAACGACGAGGAGTCTTCAGTCATCCTAAACGCCGAATCTTGCAGCTAGAGGGTTACGGGTAATTTTTCCCAATGGTATGACTACGCTGTCGAATAAGAATGATAGAAACGTCTTGCAACCCAAACCCAACGGAGTTGTATCGTCTCGATTATCGAGATCCTACATGACGTCTCTACAAAGGTTTCCTGAATTTTCATTTATTATCTTACATTTCGTTGTGTGAAAAATAAGACAGCCAAATTGGCGAAAAAAGATTGTGTATTTTGTGGGCAAGGGGATGATCGTATATTCAAAAACATCATATCGGATTTACAAAGAGAATTAATTTTTTTTTCACAAAAGTTAGTTGACGAGCTTGTACATTTTCAATTATATATGAGAGAGATGGGATGGCAATTTTGAATTAGCACGATTTTTTCGTTATGCATTATTAAAAATTAATGAATTAATGGTAACAATTAATTGAATATAATTACTTTCAATGATAATTTAATGTGTAATGATTGTTCATTTAATCATGCTTGATGATTTTTTTTAATTTTTCGTAGCGGGTTCCAAGTCAGCCACCTCCACGTGGTGGAACCTGGGGAACTCATGCTTCGACAATATTATTTATTGTAAAAGCATGAATTTGCTAACGGCTGAATTCACTTTTTTTTAAATTGTGCCTTAAAGTGCCTGGTATTCATACCATTAAGTAATTTCATTACATGACTCTCGCGTGCTTTTACCACAGAAAAAACTGTTTGCATGCATTTTCTATGTTTCTTTCTAATAATGTGATTCTATACGTTTTGTTTAATTGTGCGTAAGATGTGTTTAAGTATATATATTTCACTTGAAATGTTTAAATCATTGGGGTTAACTTGCAAATGATTCTTTTTTTCAGACTATATCTCACGTATTGTAAATTAATTTTCACTATTACCATGTCGCATCTATTTCTTAGATTATAGATTGTTTATGTTTCATGTTTCCATTATAATTACATGATGCACAAATTTTTTCATCGCTCTAGAGACTTTTTCTTCGATCTAAGTTATCCCGTTGTGCCATAATGTTAAGAGTTTGCGACCTAAATTTAAGCTAACATTAAGATTTCTCGTTGACTGATTAAATATAATAATATTTCTATCCGGATATAGGCAGGTATAGGTATAAGGTTGCGATTCTCAATCGGTATAAAATACCAACCCCCTAGATCTAAGTTAGCCTATTGCGTATTAATGTTAAGACATTCTCATCGAAATTTAAGCTAATATTAAGATTTATAGTTGACTTGCTATAATATTGCTATACAGATATAGGCAGGTATATTTCCATGTCTAAATATAAGCAGGTATACGTTTAAGGCTAAGATTTTCAATCGGTATAAAATACCAACCCCCTAGATCTAAGTTAGTCCGCTGCGTATATTAATGTCAAGAGATTCTCATCGCAATTTAAGCTAATATTAAGATTTCTAGTTGACTTACTATAATATTGCTATACAGATATAGGCAGGTATAGATATCTTAACATAAATACAAATCCCCTCTGTCGACAGAGGGGGTTGGTATTATTCTAACAAAGCGGAAGCTTTTTTGTTAGTCTATGTGGCACAATGACAAAGAGAATGTTCTGGACAATTGATTCTCAGCTAATTAGTTCGAGTCCCAGCTCTATAACGTGACTCTTTGTCATCGTCGGTATTTTATATTTCTCGAAAATATAAAATTTCTTTGCTACTCTCAATTCCGTAATTACTTCCGCTTTTGTTTTGCAGTTCTTCCAGGGAAATATTCTTTGTAAGTTTAGTATCTTATATTTTATTCAAACATGACATTCTAAAAAGTTCGATGCGTATATTTAAGCTAAAATTATGATTTCTCGTTGAATAATATAATATTTTTATCCATATGTAGGCAGGTATCGATATAAGGTTAAGGTTTTCACTCGATATAAACTACCAATCCCCTCTGTTGACAGAAGGGGTTGGTATTTAAACAAAGCGGAAGCTTTCTGTTAGTCTCCGTAGCACAATGACGAAGAGATTGTTCTGGACACTTGATCCTCGACTCTTTTGTTGGGGCGCAGCTCTATAACGAGACTCTTTGTCGTTGTCGGTATTTTACATTTCTCGAAAATATAAAATACCTTGGCTATTCTCAATTCCGTAATTACATCCGCTTTGTTTTGCAGTTCTTCCAGGGCAATATTCTTTGTAAATTTTGTCTTATCATTTCTGTTCAGGTTTTCTATATTTTTATCAAACATAACATACCAAAACGTTCTCAGTCGTATTTACTTCCGGTTTGTTTTTTTTCGGCTGGCTAGCAATGGACCACGGACTGCCGACCACGACAGTATGCGGTAGCTATGCTAGTGCATTAGTATAGATCTGCTCTACATACGTCGTAGTAAGTTGGACGATGGTCAATTTCCTGCCTGCCTATATGCCACAATCGAAGAGCGAAATATATTCATCCCAGCAAGCTTCTAACTGCTAGTTCGCACCTTGTTAGGCAAACGACATGTCACTGTTTTCCGGTAGTTTTGTAGCTCTGATTCCGCGACCAAATATCTCTCAACTACTAGTTTTGTAGCTGTTTTGCGGGACACAGATCTCAACTACGAGTTGTGTTCTTGTTCGACAGACACGGCTCTCAACTCTGCTAGTTTTGTACTTATTTATCAGGAAACAGCCTCGTAGATTTGTCGCACCCATAGGCGTGCTGCCCACGATGGAACCGTGGCGAAATTTGCACTTTCGTCACGGCGCTGTTATACGCATGTCCTGTTGGTGCGCAATGGCACGGGGTCGGCTCCCAGCTGCCGGATTTCTATTTCTTGCACTTGACGCGCAGGGGGCAGCAGCCAGGTCATTAGTTCTATTTCTGGGATACTGTAATTCCTCATTGATTGGCACGGCGATGCGAGAGAATTTTTCTGAAAAAGTGGCTAGATGCTCGAATTCCGGAAAGCGGCTACTTGCCGTGGGATGGGTTTACGCATTAAAGCTACCAATTAGGGGCCAATTCTCTCTGTTGATCGTCGGCATTTTATGCTTAAAATTTTTTTCTTCAACGTATGTTATGTTTGAAAAATTAAACCAATCTTCTCAGTTGTATCTAGTTCGGATTACCGTAGGTAGATAGGTAGAGACTGCACTTGCATTGATAAGGTCACGTTTTAACATAAGTGCGACGGCGATGTAAATCTGTCTCTCGCTCTCATGCTAGCTAAATCTCAACCCCATCGGTGCAAAGGTAGTCAGAGTGGATTTAGGCCTACAGGGGACACCACTTAAGGAGGTATTATCGAAACTTCAGAGTCAAAATAGTGTTTGGATTTTCTGCTAAATTTTTATTTTTAAATAGTGACTAAAAAAATTATTTTAATTTTTTATTACTAATATGCTTGTGTTTTGAACACTTTAATTGTTAGGAAAAATTTTGTTCATAAGAAAAGACTTGCATGATTCTAGCAGTTATATGGCGAAGAAGGTTAGGTGGCAACATCGCTTAGCGGAAGAATGCGTGTGCGTGTGTCAGAGTTGTATGGGTGCGTGCGTGAAGCATGTGAACCTAACCTCACTTATTTTGTGATCGAACCGCAAATGGTGAAATTATTTCACTGCTTATTTTTTGCATTTATTTTTCAAGTTCCGATCTATATATATATATATATATATATATATATACATATATATAGACACATATATGCGTGCGATAGTTTGAGTTGGTTATGCGGCGTTGCCAAATTTATTTTCAATCAGCTCGTATAGTCCGTCGCGTTCAGAAACCAGTGCGATTAACTCGATATTTCTCTTTTATTTCATCGGTAATCCTACATTTAAAGTACATCAATTTATTACCTGTAATCCAAAGTTGCATGTGTTCGTTTTTCATCAACGAAAGTTGGAATATCACGCAGAAAAAAATAAAAAACTTAACCTTGGTACCCCTCACGCCATAAGACATGTGTTCGAAGTATACAAAAATTGTGATTTTGAAATTAAATATCTCAGTTTCTAAACGGTAAATCGTTGTGAAATTTCACCACAAGTTGGATTTTGCTCTGAATTTCGTGTTCACAAAATTTCACGCAGCTAAGTTGGAAAATAATTTTCACGTGAGAAACGATAATACCTCCTTAAAAAAAAACGCGCCCGCATTCGCTCTACCTCCGTGGTGGGTGTGGAAATGAGCGTTTCGCAATTTTCATTTTACCTCTACAGGTGCTTTGCATTACGATGCATGAGATATGAATTTATCTTATAAGAACGTAAAAATCCTATTAATAAAATATGTATAACAATATAAAGTTCTTCTACCACAAAATCGTGTGTGAAAATTTTTTTTTGTCTATTACATATGGTTATATGTAGCTTGCTGTATATTTATTTAAACAAATTTACATTTTTCAGCATTTTATTGTCAAAATTCAATACTCGATAATAAAGAACTTGCATGTAAACGATTTTCTCCTTTTTTTTTCATTATCATTCTGTCACAGTTAAATGTTTTTTTTTTGAAGTTAATAAACATTGCATTAATTTCTTCAAGCAGGTAAATTATTATTTCTTAAGGTGTAAAAATTGCAAGAAATTTACGGGCTCTGCGGGTCGAGTGACGTCGCAACACCCCTCTGTACTATTATTAGGGCAAAAGGTTATGCTCGGATTTTTCACCTAGGGTTATCTTCTGGATAGATGAGTTATCAGATAGATAATCCATGTTAAAAGCATACGATATTCATCAGATAACTTTATCCGTCGGTTAAAAAATTGGGGAAAATAAATCATTGGTGTGTGTAATATAAATTACAGCATATATGCTGTAACTTGAAAAAAGAATCAAGGATACATGAACGCGACATCTGCAAATTTACCAAGAACAGAGTTAGAGATGTCCCTAACGCAAATAAATAAAGTATGCAATATTGTCGACGAAAGTCACTTTTGGTTGGGAAGGTACGTCCGATACATCGGCACGTGGTCGTGGGTTCGATCCCAGCGGGTTGACTTTTTTTTTTATTTTTTTATTGTGCAATACCTTAAATGAAAATTAATTATTTCAAAATTATTTACTACACAAAGAAAATTTCTGAAGGTAAAATTTTTGTTACACATTTCGAAAAAAAAAATCACTAAAATATAAAGGAATAATGTTTATTATTAAATATTGCGAAATTTATTAAATAATTAAATAGTATATATTAATAATTAAATAATTAAATAGTAAATTAATAATTAAAAAGTATCAAGAGAGAGATCGTGATCACACGCGTACCCCACTGCATTACGACCGTGATTACGACTATACGAGTAGGAGAGAAGGAGCGAGAGAGAGAGAGAGACCGCATGGTCCTCCACTGTATCATGGCCGTAGGAACGAAAGAGATGGAGCGAAAGAGAGATCGCACGAGTCCCCCACTGTATTATGCCCGTAAGAGTAGAAGAGACGGAACGTATGCTCTGCCCATTGGCTCTGCTCGCAGCAGGATACTAGTATGTATGGCATCGGTGAGCCGTCTGTATACAATACAATCATACAGTGCCACGAGCGTCCTCGTCAACTGGGGGACCCGAACTACAGTGGGGGACTTGCTTCACGCCAAGCATAGGAACTGGGCTTCTATGTACGTCTGACTATGTACGTTGCTGCTGGGCATTATTGGCGCGATGGCACGCCAGTCAGTAGGTCCACTGTATTCCTGACTAACTTCAGGCGATTGGTTTTTTTTTTGTACTCACACCGACGCACATATAGTGTGTATATTACAATTTTCCTGTATCAACATTCCTGACAACAATAATACACCTACACACGTAATTTGTGTAATTCGAGAAACTCGAGAAATATAATACGCCGCGTTTGTGTTACACAGCAGTGGCCGGGAAAATGCCGAAAAAACGTAAATTCACAAGTGTCGATGATAAATGTCGCGTATGCCTGGGCGACGATGGATGCATGAGTGACATTTTTTCCGATGATCTCAAGCCCAAGATAAATGATCTTGGTGATTCTACCTCGATCTACGTAAGTTCTTTCATATCTCACGCCAAATTGAATTAATTCGGTGTTGGTTTTTTTTGTTTTTTGTTTTTGAGGTTAGGTTCGTTCATTCAATTTTTTCTCGCGTCACTCTTCGACCTGATTTCGTTGTATTTTGACAGATCGACAATGACGAAAAATTGCCGCGTAATATCTGTCATGTTTGCCTGTACAAGCTCGACATGTGGATCGAGTTTAAGAAGCAATTTTTACGATCAAACACAATGCTGCACGAGCATTTGGGAGTCGGGGAACTTTCCAACAATGCGGTGAGTAATGAACGTGGCACTCGAATTTTTGCGATGTTGATTTGTCGAGCTTACAAAATATCCGAAAAACGAAATCATTCCGCTCAGGGAACAATTTTTTTTTTTTTTTTTTTTTTTTTTTTTACTCGCGGCAGGTAATAATTTCGGTAGAAATTGTGCCATCAATGGCGCAAATATTATCTTGGGTGTGCATCGGATATTTTTAGTTTTGGGAGAAAAATTGCGACAAACGATAAGCTGGAAAGATTAACCCTTTGCGGGGCAGTGGCACATACGCTGTCCCACCCGCGCCTGTCAAATGCCAAAATGTGCCCCTCAAAGGGTTAACGAGTATTAATTTTAATTCCGTAGCATTCTCAAATTCGCCAATCCGGTTGTAATTATTATTATTATTATTTTTTTAAACGACTCGAAAAAATATTTAGCCGACGAATCGTCAGCACTTTGTTTACTTTTTTTTTTTTTTTTTTTCAAATTGTATTCACCGAATTCAATGTTCCCTACCGAAGCTATCCTTAAAAATCTAAAATTCCTGGCTTTTCATCCATTTTGGCAAAAAAAAAAAAGCTTAAAAATAGAAAGAGAGTTCTTGAGAAAAATTCGTACGTGCGCGGCGAGAGTTGCGCCAACGAGTCGGAGCAAACTATTCGACTTGCCCGAATTATATTTTTGCAGGCATCCGCGATAAAGAGAAAACGCAGCGAGTCGCTGGAATCACCCAAACACGATTCACCGGAAGATGGCGCTATTGTGAGTGAAATTTTTTTGCGACAGCTTTTTTTTTATGCCCGCGACGAATAAAAGACGCAGAGATTATTTTCTTTCAGAAAAAATTGAAATCCGACGAAGCGGACGCGGTAACGGCGGATCGAGATCGCGAGAGCTGCAAAGAGGCTAAGAAAGCCTTGGCTAATGGCGAATCAATCACAATCGAGGATACATCAATCAAAGTATGCCGTTTTTTTTTTTTTTAGCATAAACGAAATTTCAACGAAAATCTGCTTGTATCGATTTTGGGATGTTTATCATGGAAATTTTGCAAAGGGGACTTTGAATGATTTTTTTTTTTTTTTTAATATCGGAGAATACAAATCCGTCAATTGATTCTCGCTAAAATATAATTTTCGATTGAATTCCAAATAATTTTTGTCGTTTCACCCGAAATACGATATCGCGCAAGCATTCTTCACATTTATTCCGTTTACGCAAGAGCTGCCATACAAAATGATCGTAAAACCTTCAAAACGACTTTTCGGCCAACTCGACCTTCAAAATTCCACGGATATTTCCATCAAGTTTTCCTGCATACATATCAACGATCCCGCAGTTTTGCAGTAAAAACTGCAAAACTGCAAACTGATTTGTTGCATAGCAACGAGAGAGATCAGTTTTGCAGTAAAAACTGCAAAACTGATCCAGTAAAAACGATTGCAGTAAAAACTGCAAAACTGATCCCTCTCGTTGCTATGCAACAAAACATTCGTGAAATATCCGATAATTTTGAATGTCTTGGGATATTATAGCCGATAAAACCTTGAATGTCCATGATACTTTTGTCTGATTGCGGAATAAAAAAAAAAATTAGTTCAAACCTGCCTGAACATGATCTCTCTTGACAATGACGACAACCCTTTGCTTCGCAGAATATTGCCGGCAATGCGGTAGCTGCGGAGCAGAAAATAGCCTCGGACAATGAAACGAGTAAGACACTTGTCGGATCGCCGATCAAACAGTTGATCGGTAGACGGGTAAAAACAACGGAAAGACGCAAAGCATCGACGAAACGATGGGTGGCTAGAAAAAAGGCGTTGCTCGCTGCGACCGGTGAAAATGACACGGACACGGATTCGATGAGTTCCGACGATGGGCAATCGTCGTCGGTGCAAAAAGCACGGGCCAAGTGTAACGCGGAAAAAAATTCCGAGACACAGAGAATCGTGAAAACGATGAAAAATCTCGCCAGCGACACGTCGGATTATTGCGGTACGAAACAGCCGAGCGAAAGTTGCATCGTCGGCGATGCGGACTCGGAAGATCGCAAAAAATCCGTGAAAACGACGAGAAACGATGCAACGTTGGACGATGAGAGAGGCAATTATTGTAAACCGAGCGGCAACGATATCGAGGAAAAAAATATAATTTCCATGGAATCTAAAAAATTACTCTCCTCGCCGGTAAATAAAATGTTCACGGATAATTTACTTCCACATTCCGTTAGATCGGAATTGATAATCGACGATTCTACGTTCATCGTAACATCGACCCTAGTTCTCACGGAGCCGCATAATTTGCATCCGGTTGAAGTAACGAAATTATCGAAGGACGGTAACGCTCTTACGCCCGATGAGGCTAATCAGGAGCGCAATACCGACATAATCGATGCCGTACAGCTTCGACGGGTTTGTCCAAAATCGACGATTCACAATGACAAAAGATTCGTCGAGCGTTGCTTGAATATCGAGGTCGAGGGTACGGAGCTCGAGTCATTGAAGAGAGTACAGTCGGAGCTTGCGAATTACGTTGAGACGGAATTGCACGGGGTTCTCGATACTCGCGCGAGCACGAAGAAGGAGACGCCGAGCAGAGAAAGCTTTCAGAGTCTCGATCAGCAGCTCAAGACGATCGTCGAGAGGTCGATAAAGAAGAATCTCGAAGCTTCGAGAATCGGAAAATCGAGGATGGAGAATCGCGGCGATAATACGTTTACCGGTGAATTCGTTAAAGCCGCTATGAGATCAAAGATATTTCAGCCGCGTGTACTTCTCGTTCGTTGCGAGAAAAATATTAACGAGACCACGGAAGAATATAATCAGCCCGACGATACTCGCCCGAATGGCAAAAAATCTTTTCTATCGTCGTGTCAGCGAAGCGTGAATCCGATCTCCGCGGTATCGATACTCGGCAAACGACGCAGCGTGAAACCGGTGAAATACGCCGATTACGATGGTTCGCCGTTCAATACGGGTAGCGACGAGGCCGGAGATACGACGAAAATGTTGGAACTATCATCGGGACCGAGATCCCGTAAATTTGGGACTTCCGAACCGGCATCGATGAAAGAGATGAACACCGTACCGACGAGCGATCAACGGAGAAACGTACGGAAACAATCGGAAATCGTACGTCGCGAGAGTTCTCCTGGATCGATTCTTTTCTCCGATGTCGAAAAGATTTTACCATCAGCGACGAGATCACTGTCGATCGATGAAGAGATATCGGCCATCGTGGCTCCCACGAAGAACGCCACGACCGGTGAGAAACACATTTGCGGCGTATGCGGCGAGAGCTTCGGCACGAGAAAGGAGGTTGAAATACATTTTTCGGCTCACAAAACGGCGATAGCAGCGAGCAAACAGGCTAAACAAAAAATGATGAGATGCAAAAGATGCCACGAGATAGTCGAGGCGCGTTACGTCAAGCTTCACGTGTGTAAAACGCAAAAAAATTGTCACAAGTGTTATACATGCTCGGCGAGCTTTCGCACGGACAAGCTGCTCGTTAAGCATCTCGAGTCGCACAGCTTGGAATACGAGGCAACAATGATCGATACGACTGTACCGATGAGAATTGACAAAGAGCAGGATTTAACGTCTACGGCCAAGGAATACGAGAAAAATAATTTTGCTATGGCGAAAAAACGTATTATCGGGCAATTGGAGGGTCAAACGAGCGAGACTTATACCTGTTTCGTTTGTGACAAAATTTTCATTGACGAGGAAGTACTCAAGGATCATTTGCAGAAACATTGCGACGACATAAGCGAGGAGGACGACGATGATGATGATGATGACGATGGGGAGAAGGAGGAGGAGGAAGAGCCGGGTGAACGCAAGGGAAAATATCAGTGCGCCATCTGCGGTAAATCCATGGGATCCGAGGATGCTCTGGAGGCTCACGTTGAGAATCATTTGTTCGACGACGAGGATGATAATCCGGATCTCATAAGCATCGGTGGGGTCGAGCGCGACAGAGGGAGGAACAAAAATGACGAGATAATTCACGAATGCTCGCAGTGCACGGAGACATTCGATTCGGAAATGTTGCTGATGCTGCATATGCAAGCGCACGAGGAGGAAGTCGCGATAGCCGAATGGGAAAAACGGGGCGTTGACAATTCACAGGCTGAGCAACATATTTGCGTTATATGCGACGAGCTCTTTGCCACCGAGGACGAGCTATCGGAACATCTCGATATTCACAATGGAAATGCCCACGTCTGTTTACTCTGCGACAAACCATTCCTCACCCTCGAAGAGCTTCAGTCTCACGTCGACACACACTGACTGGCTTATCTTTCGCATGAAACGGGGATCCGATTGAGCTCACCTTTCACAAGCATTGCCGGTATCGCGGTCTCGAAAACTTCAATCATAGTGACTACCCGCCTAAACTTAGTTGAGGGGTGTATCGCGCGAATGGGGAATCTTAAATCATCCCGGATTTACTTTTACTTATGATATGTATATTATCATTATATATCTTTATTGAGAGAAAGAGAGAGAGAGAGAGAGAAGAGGAAAATTATTGATATGTATCGATGCATTTTTTTTCTGTTAAGCCAATTGTAAATTTCGATAATTGAACTTAATGATTTATCGAAATTAGTGTTTTAAATTATTTTCACTTCTTGTCGCAGTTGAGACAAAAATCCTATATCAAAGGTACGGTTGGTGAGAAAAACAACGACGAGTTTGACAATCCTTGAAAATCCAAAAGTTCATTCGCCCGGAGAGTTTTGCTCACGCCAAATTGAGATACTCGGATGCAGTTATCAGATAACTTCAAGAGATTGGCGTTTGGGTGGATGCAACTTCGATAAGGTTGGAGGTCTTGGCTCCCCACTGGTGGTCTGAAATCTCGCGCGAGCGAGCGAGATGTTATGTTATAGCTTAAGATAGGTACCTCCACGGAATCAATGTTTTGGGAAATCTTTCAATCTTTGCGCGTGTGTTAATTAGGATGTTATCTAAACGTACGTGCAGTTACAAAGAGATTTACCGTTTCAAAATCGAGATAATTGAAGTCGAAATGAGCCTGATTGACGCGTGACCTATGCGCCAGCCATATACCCTAACGATACGGTTTTCGCTGTACCGCGTAAACGGATATCGAGAATTGACCAAAAAACTAAAGTAACGTCGATAAGTATTATAGGAATATTTTCGTAAAAGCCGAAGAGGATTTACCGTTTAGTTTTCGAGATATTGTGAGTGAAAAAGAATTGCGCTACTCTGCATGAGCGGTACCACTCGATCTGTCATACATAACCCCCCCGTTGCTCCGCACGCCGCAGTAAGTAACCACCGCTGTAGCGTAGAATAGTTTTGACATACTACGTCAATATAGTACCTCCACAGGATAGTTGAATTAGGAAATGGTCGAAATTTGGCATACAGGTTATTTAATATGTTATCCGAACATCTGTGCAATTTAAATAAGCTTGACCATCCCGAACCCGAGATATTTACACTCAAAGTTCGCTTGATTTACACGTAACATTATGCGCCATGCATGCACGAAGAGTTAGTTATTAATTTTACCGTCAAAACTAAAATTAAGAAGTTGATGAAAAACGAGAAGAAGCTAGAGAGGGATGTCAGGAATAATGTGAAAAAAATTCAGGAAGATCTACCATTTAGTTTTTGAGATATTGTAAGTGAAAGAGGTACGCGCGAGCCTGTGAGCGGTCTACCTTAACTCTATTCACGGTCCCCTGTAACACGAGGGGGGATTAGCAGATATTTTTAATTCAATGGTTCGAGTTTAGGAAAAGGTGCCTAGTCCTGTTACGGAAGGCCGTTTTAACCGCTGTGCTTCCATTTCGAATATATTCGAGTTTTGGTATTCATGGACATGTTGGCAAAATTTCGAGTTTGGTTATCGGCTGTTATGCCCGGTTGCATAAACATGGGTTAATCCCTTTGGGTTAACCCTGGATTCGGGGATAAATTTTAACCCCGGGCTTAAGTTAGATGTGTGAACATAGGCGTAGATATATGCTGCCATCACGCGAACTCCTACCGTGGCGCCTGATTATATTATATGCTGATCTGAATCGAAATATGAGTGTTCCAGAACACATGAGCATATTCTGAAGAACTTACGGACAATTCCAAACCTTATGAACAACCCTTCGGTTGGGAAAAATTTACCCGCAACGCATAAAACGTTATTACTCCATTTCCTATTTTTTCATCCTAATCCAAATCGGAATATGAGTATCCTGGAACACGTGAACATATTCTGAGAAACTTACGGATCATTTCAACCCTTATGAGAATCCAACCTTACCATATGTGCAGCATCCCTATTCGTCCGAGGCAAGGGGACTCAAGTTCAAAAAGCACCCGGTTTCGTAAGAGGCAAGGGGACTTCACGTTCAAAAATACTTGAGATCGCGACTCTAAAAAAATGTTGCCTGAAAGTTATGCTCATTTCTCATTTTTTCGCACTTTTTGACAGGGGGTAAAACTGAAGGGGTGTGCAACCCTTGAGTTCGCCGAATTTTTCATGATTCGATGCATCCTTCATCATCTTCAAAATGCGACCTCAACGATGTCGATATGGTCATTTTTCTGGAAGTTACAATTTTTCAAAGTAGGTGGGACGTATGTCGTCCACCAACCGTTAAAGGGTTAAAAACATTGTTTCTACTGAAAATTTATAAGTCTTCCTTTTCAGTCTCGATTTTTTCATTAAATTTTGTACTCACCAGTTGAAGACACTCGTTATTATCGCTACTCCTTGTCGATTATAATCAAAACAAATCACCACAACCTCACTAAAACTCACTGTCATTACTTCGTCGGAGATGTCAGAATTATCTTAATTGAACTTTCGGTGAAAGAGAAAGAGACACCGGTAGAATGCGTACCGCGCAGGTGATTATTCTTTTCAGCAGATTTGGCCCATATCGTACAGAAATCGCTTTCTCATTTTGAAACAAGGCCTCGCCTGAGTCCTTTCTTATTTCGTGGTTTCGTTGTCCCCGGATCGAGGGTTAAGTCAGATGTGTGAACATAGGCGCAGTTATATACTGCCATCGCGCTAATTCAATTTCTATGAAACATTTGCACAGCTTAACCCCGAGGTTAAAATTTGTCTCTGGGTCCAGGGTTAATCCATGTTTATACAACCGGGAATAAGAAAAATACAACAAAAGTTTAAGAATATACTTTTGGTCAATTTGCGATGCTAACACGAACGCCTGGCGCGTTGCTGTCAAGTGATCCGAAAATATATTTGTCCCTGCATGTATATCTACATGACGTCATCATACCATCGAACATTTTACTAGACGCCTTCTTAAGGTTCATTCAGAATCGTTCACAATTGATTGCATTGCAGTGTAGAAAGAGACGCGTCATTTCTGATTTTTGACAGATTAAATTAACGAACTTTGTGGAAAATGGATGAAAATGAACTTATGATAAAAGATAGTATTGTTTACTGCCGCAATATTATTGAAAATTCAAAAGCAAAGAAGGAAACGAAATTGAATTTTCAAAGCGTCTGTTTTGATTGGTCGCTGCAGTAGTTTGATTCGTGGTGTAGTGCAGAAGCTTGGAGATTGCAAGCTTCTGCGACTTAGGCCCGGTTCCACAATTGTGGTTTAAGGGTTAAACTGAGTTTAACTTTGATTTCAGCCAATGGCAGGCGATCTTTAGCGATTTAAACCAGGTTTAAATTTTAAACCACGATTGTGGAACCGGGCCTAAAGGTAATATTTTATCTGCGACTACCAACTACCACTGCCACCTACACTAATTTACTGTTAACCATACAATGGAATCCAACGTTTCAATCTTCTACACCGCACTAAGTTCTTCACTACCACTACACTAAGTCGATTCTGAATGAGTCTTTACGGTTTCAACCTCGATAACCCTATTTTTCTAATATGACATCACAACAATCGAATGAAATCAGCAGAAAAAAAATAATCCTTTCGCGAATAAACGCATTGGTCCTGTAACAAAAATCATTTACAAACGTTTCGTTAAACTTTTAATCATTGCCAAAGTTATTATTATTATTTTTTTTTCGTGAACTATATGGCCAATCGTGTCTGGGAATTCGGGTATTATCAATATTTAAAAAAAAAAAAGAAAATTTAGTTTTTCAGGGATTCCAGGAAATTTTCTGTTCTACGTAAAAGCTTTTCTATAAAGTATATTATCAATCTGCCAATGAAAATCTTGTTGAATATTGGAATCTTGGAGATTATCGATATATTGTATTTAAGGTAGGTCGTTTATTAGATAATATATATATATATATATATATAATAATAATAATTTTATACACAAACTAAAGTCTACATAACAATTTTTACGATATCATTTATATACTCTTTCTTGAAAATAGTAATTTTGAACCAACAGAGTAAATTATAGAAAAAAAAACGAAAGAATAAGTTGCAGACTGACTTGAAAAGTCCTAATCGCTTTCTAGTTTATTTACATTATATCGACGCTTACGTGCATTGATACACAATTTATTCACACACACACACACACATACACACGCACATAAGGAACAGTTCTTTTTCCCCAACATCGTGTACCCTAATATTTGGATACTGCTCATAATATGATGAATACATAGTACGGGATCCTCTATTTTTTTTCCGTCTCTTTTTTAGCACATCCGGAGATACACGGTCTCACGAAAATATTTTTAACGTTGACGGAAATTTCGTAATTTTGTTTTTCGCATTTTTTTTTTTTTCACTTATTCAACGCAATCCTTCCCCCCCCCCCAAATGACGACATTTTCTTCAAACCAGTTGGAGTACAAAAAAAAACTTTAAGACACAATAATAGCGTTATTATGTAAAGGTATTTCCAACAAATGCCACTTTTGAGGATTAATCATTTCCGGAAAGTTCATACATGTAATTGAGAGAAAAGAAAAATCAACGAAAAAAAAAAAAAAAAAAAAAAAAAATAGCATTGCCGATAACGATTCATAATAAAATTTCGAGCATTCTATAATCTTACTATGCGACAGACAGTTTTATATTTTTATTTTTTTCGCTCGTACGGAAAATGAAATTATATGTACACGAGAGTCTTTGATCGGAAACTCAACATTCGACATCTCGAATTTTTTTTCGTTTACTCGAGATATCGAAGAGAAATATGCAAAGGGAATATTTTTTTTTTGTTTTAGAAAAAGTTGGATCACGTTATTTTCTTTTTTGGGTCCCAGCCTTGCTTGAGGATACGAGTTATTCTCGTAATTTCCTTCGCGCACTTGAATATCCCTCATTTTTTCTTTCGTTTGCTTTCATTTATTCGCGATAATCCATATATCGCGTGTGACAAATGTCAAGAGGCCGGTAGAGCAAATTTCGAACGGGTATTACTTCGAGACCCGACAGAACAAAAAAAAATGGACTATCGTCAGTGAAACAAAAAAAAAAAAAAGAGATAGAAGAGTCAGTGACAAAAGGAGCGAATTGAGAAATGTTTGAATGTTATTCAATAAAATTGAATCTCATTCACTCGGCTCTCGGCTGATGTACGCGGGCCTTTTGGCATTGAATCTTTGGCAAAAAAAAAATACATTACTGCTAATTGCAAAATCCATAATTACGAATTTTTAAAATTTCATTTTTATCAGGATTTTTATCGAAGCAATCGTAATTTTTCGTGGCCAATTACAATTACTCGAAGTAATTGTAATTAAAAAAAAATTTAATAAAAATTATTCGGAGCAATTGTATTGGAAAACGAAAAATTAGTTAAAATCACTTGGAATTGAATTGGTGATTTTTTGTGAAAATTTTTTCAGAATTACGTGGTTTTAGACATGAAATTGAACTTTTATAGGAAATAATGACCTGACATTAATCACAGCGATATAACGACTCGATTCAGTCACTTGACGCTATCTATGCAACTTGATTCATTGCTATACCTTTTTAATACTATTATGTACAATGACACCATTCAGATAGACGTTAGATTTTTTTATCTTTAAATATTATATACCATTTTTGTTTTGTTTCGTATTTTTTTCTTTTCCATTGTTTCTTCACTTTTCAATAACAATATTAAATTAAATAGAATTCTCAGTGTTTTATCAGCCAAAAAAGACACTTATCGATATAACAATATTCATGAGTCACAAAAACGTACGACTGTACACGCTATTCCAAAAAAAAAAAATATCTATAATTGGCATACATATAGGTTTTTTTTTTTTGTTAATCATCCGTTCTGTTCATCATTTTCCAAATCGACTTGACGATGATCTCCTTTATTTTTCTTTCTTTTTTTTGAGAAACCCAAGCTGGATTCGAGAAAAATTGTGTGTGAGAAAAGTCTTTTTTTTCTTTTGATCGTTGGATTTCAATTTAACAAAAAAAAAAAAAAAAAAAAAAAAAAAAAAAAAAAAAAAAAAAAAACAAACAAACAGCGAGCATTGGCATTTTCATGATGCGCTGCTATGGAAATAAAAAAATTATTTTCGACAATTTCACAGGAAATTCAGTGTTTCGAGAATCTCAAACATTTCAGTTTTTTTTTTGCTGTGTACCAGGTATTAAATTTTCGAACAATTATAGAATTACGAGAAACAAAAAAATAGCAAAAATCATCGAAGAAAATAGCTATTGAATTAATTCGGAAAAAAAAAAAAATGTACACGGGATCGCCGAAAATATCGATGATATTCGGAGCGTAGACGAGGAAATGGGGATTTTTTTTTTCTTTCCTCATTGCTGTTTGTAATTAACGTTTAAGTAGCCGTTTCTCGTTTGGTTTACGAGAAAAAAAAAAGTGAGGCCGTCGGTGCTTTAATTTTCATTTGGCTTTACATTTTCAATGAATTTCTAATCCGACACGAGGTCAACGTAATTCGCCGGATAAAGGCCCACTCTACCGTCTTTTCTACCCTTGCACCAGCCCTGCTCGTCCTCGTCTTCCAGCTTTTCGAAAATCTCACCTGAAATAGAAATGTTTGGGGGGTTTATTTATTTATTAATTTTTTTCGTAATTTTCGACACTAGGAAGTAAAAAATCGTTAGAATTGTCGCAATTATACGAAGCCATTTATACGGACCTTGTTTAAAGCTCAGCTCGTCCGCTTCTGCACCTTCGTAATCGTACAGAGCCCTTACAGGAACACCGGGCTCTCCCGTATCAACGAGTGCCTCGCCACCGTCCTCGTCCCATTCTTCCTCGTCGAAGGGATTCGACTCTTGCTTTGCGTTCGTTCCATTCCTGAATTCAAGTATATATATATATATATATAAATTATATATATATATATAAATATAAAATAATTCTTCTTAACGAATCTTTGACCCTGTCGATGTTTGAAAAAGTGCAGGAAATTCGAGGGAGCTCTTTTTTTTATTTGTCAATCAAAGAGAATATAGAACTTGAATTATTTTCAACTGTTAAATTATTTAAAAGATAATTATTCAAAAACATCATTTGCATAGGGTTTCTCATTATTGTTACTCATTAGTGCTTATTGCAATAATGAGTAACTATATAGTTACTCATTATTTATAAGTAACTATATAGTTACTCATTATTTCTTATTGCAATGATGAGTAACTATATAGTTACTCATTATTGCTTAATTAATTATACCAGCTTGGAAAATTGAGTTGCATTCCAATCGTAAATCACGTGATAGTGACGTCACAACACCCCCCAGTGCAGCAGCGCGTCTAGCGGTAAAATTAAGAAATTCAAGCAGCTAATCATTCCTGATTCAAAAAAATCTTCGTAATTCGTAAATATGTAGTCCTGTAAATGGGTTTCATACATGACCAATCTACCTCAATTTCTCGAATTTCCAGAGCATTTTTAGTTATGAATTTATGCGCAGCAGAAAGAAAATTGGGACTGTAACGGCCCCGTCCTATATCCTAAAAAACTCTTTTCCTTTCCCACGCCAGATCATCAAATTCACTCTCGCTACCGGTTCACTCGCACGCTTAAACCTCACACATCAGCTAAACCTAATACTCCTTTCCGGTCAATCTCACAACCGTCAGCATCTTAGCTCCAGTTTGCCCTTGGTCCCACGGGCCTTGTTCCTCTGTCTTGACGACATCCCCTCCACTCTCATTAAGTCCTCTCCTTCCTTCACCTCATTAGCACTTCAGTTCATCATCAACCTTCAATCAATCCAGACGTGTACTCCCCCGAATATACCAACTTGCCAATAAACCATCAGTCTAAAATATCTCAAAGTTTACCTTTCATTCTCACTTCATTTAACCCGTTCGCCCATCACAGGATAATCATATTTAAAAAAATATATATAATTCATCGAATAGTTTTGTGTGAAATAAATTCTGAAATGTGAATACGCTGTGGAGGTTGAAAAATTTACTCACGTAATCGTGGAATTTCGGTTGACCGAATTGCTGCCGTCGTGATTGTTTTTTTCCGAGGAATTCTTCGTTGAATCGATACTGTCAGTTTTACTGTCACCGTGATCGCTGTCAGCCGATATTACCCGAGCCGCGGGCTTCGCTTTCATTTTTTGATTGACCGGTGGGAATTCCTGTTCCAATTTTTCCTTAACGTTAGAAAGATTGACGAGTTTCAGCAGTCTTGTTCGCGTACGACCACGTTGGATTTATACACGCATAAAATATACGTATGCATCAGGGTGATCCTTATTTGGGGATCGGAAAAATTTTCATTTGGACTCTCCCTAGATCTGTTTCAAATAATTAAAAAGAAAAAAAAAAAAATCTTGCCAAGGTTTAATCAGAGCCGCTAGCGTTGAGCGAAACACGTGCCGCAACGAGCTTGAATTTGATCCATTTAGGTAAAAAAAAATTAACCTCTCGGCATTGATTTTCGGGTTGATGAAATTTTTGAAGCTTTACCCTCGTTTGAGGAGTAACTCGAAAAAAAAGTACGCGTACACGGCTTCTCGCGCTTCGCCCACGTATTTTTACGAGGGGTCCTCCTCCGATCTTTAATTTTTTTTTTTCCATACAATACAATGATGAATATAAATTTTAGTTACAAATTGTCAATTTTTTTGGATGAACGATTCGAATTTGTGACAAAAAAAAAAATTCTTATTCACCGGAGATTCTTTGCATTTGTTCGAACAGAATTTTTTCGATCTATCCAAAAATCAATGCCAGGGGTCATTTTTTTTATTATTTTGTATCCAATTAGGAAAACAGAGAACTTGCATTATTTTCGACTTTTGAATTATTTAAAATATAATTATTCAAAAACATAATTTTCATGAGTTTTTTCAGCTGCTCGTCATTATTTTATTAATTATATCAGCTTGGAAAATTGGGTTGCATTCCAATCGTAAATCACGCGATAGTGACGTCACAACACCCCAGTGCAGCAGCGCGTCTAGCGGTAAAGTTAAGAAATTCAAGCGGGTAATCATTCCTAACCCCAAAAAATCTTCGTAATTCGTAAATATGTAGTCTGTAAATGGATTTTAAACATGACCAATGTACCTGAACAATCGAATAAAGTGAAAAAATATTGTTTTGTATCATGTTGCATAAAAACACAAGTGTATCAACACCAGAAAAAGAGTTGTTTATTTGCGTTAGGAACATCTCTAAATATATAAATATATTAATATATATATATAAATATTTAAATAAATATATATATAAATATATATATATTTATTTATAAATATATATGTATATTTATATATATTTATATAAATATATAAATAAATATATAAATAAATATATAAATATATAAATGTATTCTCGGCAAATTTGCATATGTCGCTTTCATGTATCTTTGATTAATTTTTTTTTTGTAAGTTACCCAATGATTTAATTTCGTGAATTTTTTCACCGACGGCTAAAGTTATCCGACCCATATCCTGTCCTTTTAGTATGGATTATCTGCTGGCGGATAACTATATCTGGAAAATAAATCCCTAGGTGAAAAAAAAACCGGGCATAACCTTACCCTAGTACCGAGGGGTGTTGTGACGTCACTCGGTCCGCAGAGCGAGTAATTTTCTTAAAATTTTCACACCTTAAGATATAATAATTTGCTCGCTTAAAGAAATTGATGCAACGTTTATTAACTTCAGAAAATATTTAACTGTGACTGAATGATAAAAAAAAAAAAAAGGAGAAAATCGTTTGCATGCAAGTTCTCTATTCACGCTCGTTGAGGAACGTTTTCCGATTGACGTTTTAAACTTTACAGATATATATATTTTTTTTTTTTTTTTAACGATTCGAAACAGATCTAGGAGAGGCGTCTCAATAAAAATTTTTCTCAACCCCCCCCAAATAAGGAATGCATATCGGGGTCTTTAATTCTTACATTTTATATCATTTCGATATTCGTTCTCTGAAATTATAAAATTCGACAATAGAAACAAAAGCAGATGAAAATTGAGCCCAAGGGGTTAATTAAAATTATACTCTGAGTAATTTTAATTGAATTTTATCCCACTAAAATTACTCCGAATAATTGGCCCAATCTTTCAGTCTTCGGCCAATATTATATTTGATTATCAGTGATCTCGCTTTGCGAGCTATCTTTTCGTCTCTAGCTCGAAATTTATACTTTTCAAGTATGGTTTTCACAAAGATCGAATGAAAAGTTTGAAAAAAAAACACCCCGATATTGGATATTGCAAGGATGCAATATTGCATGTGCATTTTTAAAAATACTCTACGAATGTATATGATAATCGTGGCAATGCAATATTTAAATTATTGTTTCAAAGATATCGAATCGAACGAATTCAAGTACGAAAATTCAACGTCTAATGTACTCATGCAACATTCTGATTTATCGTAGAAGTTTTTTTTTTTCTGCTTCTTCTGGGATAAAAGAAATAAAAATATATAATGAGAAGAAAAAAACAGAGATTAACGATGAAAAGAATGATAAAATTGAGGCAATACGTGCGAAACGAGGTCTTTGGTCTTTTTTTTGTTGTTTTTTTTTTTTTTTTGTAAATTGAACAAAACTTTACATGCAGATCCTCGCCGACCGGGCGCTGATTGATAAGAGTGATGGATCCTGCTGGCAGAGCCTCCTTAGATTTTGAGCCTTTGGTGATGTCGCGAAATTCCTCCGTGTAATCCTTGACGTGATGAGTGAAAAAAAAAAAAAAAAAAAAAAAAAAAAAATGGCAACATCCACATAATCGCATGCAAATTTGGCATTCCGTATTACGATAATCAGTATCGTATGAAATAATATTAATAACGGAAGAACGAAAAATAAAAAAAATCGACAAAACTGTCGCGTATGATCGAAAAAAAAAATAAAAAATCTATCGCAAGGCTTGGACTACATCGGTTTCAGCGAAAAATATATCTGCCATGATTCAAAAGTTATCGACTACCGGGAGGAAATTATATTTTCATTTTTCTTGTTTCGAAATTCGTTTTTTTTTATCCTACTGAAATTTTTCATCTTATCGAATCTCAAATCGTCATCGGTTGTCAAAGTACTCTTCGATTGAAACACCAAAAATTACTAATTAATTGCAAGCTAAAGAAAAAAAAAAAAAAAGGTATCATGAGTTTTCTACACGAGCTCCAAGTTTCATTAGCGAATATTCAATAATCAGCTGCTGTCACGTATAACATGCGAGCTTTCGAGTTTTCTGATAACTTTTTTCTTTTTTTTTTCCGTTTTTCTTTTCTTTACCTCGAATTGTGGCCAATTCATCGCCATATTGACCCCATGATTGTTGGACCACCATTTAAGGTCTTTTTCGTGATCGGCGTTGCTTATCGTGTGATAGAACTCTTCGTAGATTTGTGGAAGTCTGGCGAAAGAAGAAAAAAAAAAAAAAAAAAAAAAAAAAAGAGCTTGGATCAGCACTTGGCACGTACAAGGATAATAAAGGAGAAGAATAAGTTTTTTTTTTCTAGGCAAGCCTAACAATGCCATTTTTTTAAAGCCGGATCCTGCTTTAGAAGACCAAAAAGAAAAGCTTATTTTCGAGAATTTTTTTGGAAGAGAAAAAAACAACTCAGCCCAGTGAACTTTGGGGTATCTTTTCTTATGTATTTGAAGTGTAAAAATAATTTTTTTTCAAGTAAATACAACAATAAACTGCGGAGCAATGAGCCCTTTTCGTGAGCGCCTTGCCACTGTAGGTCCCAATTGGCGGTAAAGATGTAGTTTATAATTTTGTCAGAAAGAAAAAAAATTAAAAAATTTCCAATCATCATATATTTTTCTTCTGGGTGAGCTAAGGAAAAGTTTGAATAATCATGAAATCATAACTTTTTCCACGTTGAAAAGAAAAAAATATGTATTTTCAAAAAAAAAAAAAATCACTTTGACGTGCTCTGCGTTCGGCTTCGTATCACCGAAAATACTTCGAATTGTCATGTGTAACTTTGCGAATATATTCTTGGATAGTCTATCTATCTATTTAGGAAAAACAAAAAAAAAAACGAATTTTTGGACCTTCTAAAGCAGGATCCGGCCTTAATATCTAATTTTTTGTCCGAACAAAGATCCTAAAAGTGTTCTCCAGAGTCTTCGATACGAAGCTATTGATTCATTGCATGAATATATTATTTTCCCTGTAATTTAATTCGTGAATTTTTACTTTTTGACAATTCGTTTTTTTGTTTTCTTTTTTTTTCATGGCATTCCTCGTTACGGTTGACTTTTTACAGAAAAAAAAAAAAAAAATAATTACACTGGATCCTGAGATATGTTGAGGCATTTGTGAATTCCAAACAGGACATCCTTGAAGAATTGAAGTCTCTGCGCCTCCATTTCCTGGCACTTTTCATATACCTGCGTCATGTCTTCCATATATTTCGGATTGTACTGATTTATTTCCTGCAGGGCAGCCTCGTATTTCTCCTTGGCCTTTTGCACCTCTTCCTTCGTCTTTTGTACCCTGTCTTGCATTTTCTTCACCTGTCGAACATTCACATTCGGGCATATATCAAGGAATTTCAATAAAAACTGAAAATGCCCACACTATTCGCTATGCTGGAAAAGCCGACCAAGCTGACGAAATTTCATAAAATTCAAACGACAAATTATCATCAATCGCAAATTAATCGAAGCAATTGTAACGAAACGAAAAATTAATTGCAATTACCGCGGACAATGATAATTTAATTTTATATCATTCCGATTACTCCGAGCAATTTTTGTGCAATTTGATATAATAATTACTGCGAGCAATCGCAATTAAATTAAAAGAAAAAAATAATTGGGGTATGTTGATTTTTTTTTTTTTTCCTATCTGACGAGTCATGAAAATGTGGTTTCGTTTCTTCTGATGAGAAACGATTTCGGTAATTTAACTCGCAGCTATGTAAAAAAAAGTGCAGTGCTCATAATTAATACGTTGTAACGTTGCTGAAAAAAAAAAATATATATTTAAAAAAAAAAGCCATGCTCCGTACTGCGAGATATTGTTGTTTTTTTTTTTGGATAGGTCAGATGAAATTTTACTAGCTGAGAGTTGGCTCTAAAAATGTTTATCCGACCAGCGGGTACTGTGAAGTTTTTTTTTTCCAGTCACTGAACACGAATTTGGAGTGAAATCTCTTGAAAATTCAAAATAACGGATTCGAAATATTGAAAAATCTCACGAGTAGTTGCATTTGCATCGAAAATTATGTGCAGGCATTTTTTTTGAGTCACCGAATACGTGAAGTTGAGGCAAAAATTAAAAAAAAAAAAAAATGGCGGCTCTAAAGTTTTAAAAATCTTTTCGTTTCTTATCTATTGTTTACAATTTAAAAAAAAACATTTCGCTCCTGGAAAAAAATTGCACATTACGAAAGAATATCTTTGCGTAATATTGAAAAATGACGATATTGAAGAAAAAAAAAATGTACGAATTCGCAGGGTATTTTTGCTTACCATCTGTGCTTTCTGCGATGGGGACGCAAGTGATTTAAAGAAGAAAAAAAAAGAAAAAAAAAAAAAAAACGAGATAGAAATAACGTAATTAATATGCATGCAGCATGCGATCAACGTATACATACAAGCTGAACGTCGCCTATCTTAGTATTCCTAACGGATTTTCGAACTCTTTGGCTCCATGCACCACATCCACAATTTGTCATCTAAAAAAACGTCGTTAGGCAAACTTGTAGGCTCGAGAGCGATCGATCGCCCGAATTTTTGCTTCCAAAAAATTTGTGAGTCGAACAATTTTTTTTCTCGAACGATTTTGTGAACAAAAGTTTTGATAAAAAATATTAAAAAAAAAAAACGAAAAGGTTCTCCAAAATTTCGAACGTGAGAATTTTTTTCTTTCCTCGGACATGAAAACGTGGTCTGTCGAATAGTGCATGCAGGACAAATCGAGCTCGAACGAATATTAATGATAGCTCATAGGCTGTAATTATCGAAAAGACATTGCGCGACTCTTTCTCATCGGTCAAATCGACACTGATTACAATCACTCGAAATTATTGTAATTGTTTTTTTTTTGGCATTTAATTAAAATTACTCAAAGTAACTGTAATGGAGTAAAAATTAACTTACAATTATTTGGATTAATTGTAATTATATGACAATTGCGCAAAAAAAACTGTAATGGAGTAAAAATTAAATTACAATTATTTGGATTAATTGTAATTATATGACAATTGCTCAAAAAAAAACTGTGATGGAGTAAAAATATAATTACAATCACTTGGAGTAATTATAACGAATGTCTGATTATAAATTTTTTTTTTCCCCTCATACGTAATATTTACACACGAAAAAAAAAATCGAACGATAATTATGACTTTTTCGTTGGACGATCGTAATTTTCTTTTTCTCTAACTTGACAAATTTTTTCTTGACAAAAACAATAATGTTTAGTAGGTCTACGAATTTTACTGAAATTCGAGAAACTAGAACATTTTCCAAAAAGAGAAGTACACACACACACACGTTCCCAAAAAAAAGTATCATTTAAAAAAAAAAAAGCAAGTAACAATGTTTACTCCGAGCTCATGCGAAATTATTGAATTTTTATTAGTTCATCGATTGCAAGAGACTCGAGTGTTATTATACAACATACGTTATCGGAACCTCGGGCCATCTGTAAAACAATTATTTTTCCTAAAAAAAAGAGTACAATCGAATAATTGCTCGATAATTTTTATTTTGCGTTTCTTTTCTTTTTTTTTTTTTGTTTTTTTTTTCGTCGAGCATCAATGGCCAAACCAATATTGGGTCATCGCGGTGTCTGGTGTGCTGGATTACACGTGATCACACGGAAAATTCAACGAGACTCATCATTGATCTCAGTGTGCTGGTGATCTACGATTTATTTCTTACTCAATCAACGTTTCGTCTCTGTTGTATCTCAATTTTTTTTTTTTCTTTTTTTTCCCATCAATTTTAGTAATTCACGCCACATGACAATGTGAAAAAACAGACGATAGTCGAGATATAAAATTTTTGGGCAGATTAATTTTTTTTTCATGGCGAAAAAAAAAAAGGAGACTGTCATGTATGCGAGAGAAGAGAAGAGAAAAAAAAAATTACCTGATCAGGCGAGAGCGAACTGTCGGCCGATGCGTTTCTTTCCATGTTCGCCGCGGTACGTTCGGTCTTACAGCTATTGTGAAAATCCGATTTCGCCTTGTCGACCTTCTGCAAGAGTTTGCCCCATGGTTTTTGGGCCTTTTTGAACGCGTCCTCCATCTCTTTGCGCTCTTTCAGGGTCATCATCGACTGGAAAAATCACGAAACATAGATCTATCAATGAATCTGGATAGACATCCCGCATGTTCGTGAGGAATTGCAAAAAAACAAAAACAAAAAGTAGTTTTTAAATAATTTTCAGCAATGGTGTCCGTCAATCTGACAGAAAAAAAAAATAAATTGTGTAAATATTGCGAATGACTCATTCACAGCTTTAAGAATGACTGTACGGGAGAAAAGCTCTCCCGGAACAGTTCTCTTATGTCGCAACTGTGCCCAGTAACGACTCCTGCGGAAAGGAGCAATTCTCCAAAAGAACAATTCTATCGGAAAACAGCTTTCTTGGAATAACTCTCCCATACTAAAACTCTACCCGTCAATAACTCTCCCGAAGAATGGCACTTTCGGAGCAACTGCTTCGAAGAACGAGTCTATACCGAAAAACACTTCTGTCATATCACAACTCGAAGCCGTGATAACTCTTCTGGAAAACAACTCTTTCGGAAAAAATCTTTTGGTAAACATCTCTATCATATTACAACTTTAGCCAGTGATAACTCTTCTGAAAAATACCTCTTTCGGAGCAACACTCCGGGAAAACATCTCTATCATATCACAACTCTACCCAGTGATAACTCTTCAGGAAAACAACAATTTCGGAGCAGCTTTCCCGGAAAACAGCTCTATATTATTACAGCTCTACCCAGTAATGACTCTTTTGGAGAACAACTATTTAGGAGCAAATTTCCCGAAAAACATGTCTATCATATTACAACTCTACCCACTGATAACTCTCCTGGAAAACAACTGTTTCGAAGAAAATCTTTCGAAAAACGGTTCTATCATATTACAACTCTACCAAGCGATAGCTCTTTTGGAAAAAAACTCTTTCGGAGCAACTCTACCCTTTGATAACTCTTCTGGAAAACAACTCTACCCAGTGATAACTCTTCAGGAAAACAACAATTTCGGAGCAGCTTTCCCGGAAAACAGCTCTATATTATCACAGCTCTACCCAGCAATGACTCTTTTGGGAAACAACTATTTTGGAGCAAATTTCCCGAAAAACATGTCTATCATATGAAAACTCTACCCACTGATAACTCTCCTGGAAAACTCTTTCGAAGAAAATCTTTCGGAAAACGTTTCTATCATATTACAACTCTTTCGGAGCAAGTCTACCCTTTGATAACTCTTCTGGAAAACAACTCTTTAGGAGCAACTCACCTGAAAAACATTTCTATCATATCACAGCTTCATCCAGTGATAACTCTTCGGGACAACAACTATTTCGGAGCAACTCTCCCGGAAAACATGTCTATCATATTACAACTCTACCCATTGATAACTCTTCTGGAAAACAAAAAATCCGATCCAAAACTACCCAGTAACAACTCTCTCGAAGATTAACCCGGAAAATAGCTCTCCGGAAACAACTCTTCTATATTACAAGTCTAACCAGCAGCAATTCTTTCCGAAAACAGTACTTTCGGAGCAACTCACCCGAAGAACAACTCTCCACTGGAAAAAAGTTCTTCCAGAAAAACTCTTTGGAAAACAAATGGAAAAAAGTAATGAAAGTGCTTGGATTTTCGTTGCCCTTTCGAAAGTCAAAGTGTGCAGATCTATTGTGATTTTTGTATTAAAAGCGATTTTTACAAATTTTTTTATTCCCCCAGGAAAATATGCCTTTTCCTGCAGTTTTGGAGTAAAAAATACATTGATACTCATGAGCTCTAACGAAGTTTGAGTATTTCTAAAAAAAAAAAAAAACTGCCAATGTACCTTGTGATAAGTGTCTTTCTGCCACGTCTTGACCTGCTGTATGACGTCGTTGCAGAGATTCTCTTTGACCCTCAGATGAAGATCGCAGAGCCTGTCGGACTCTACGAGCACGCCTTTCCACGCAGCTTCCGTCGTCCCATATTCCGGACCTTTTTCAATCTTTTCATTCCAATTTTTCGACCAACCCTTCAACGCTTTCGCATAATTCTTTTCGATCTCGGCTCTCTCCTGCACCAGGACTATCAGACTGTCGCAGAGCTTGTGACCGTCCTCGATTCTCTTTGTCGTACGCTTATAGTTACCGGGCTCCCAGAAGGAATCCGAGGTAGCTATGAGCATATTGTCCTCGCTGTGATGTGACATCTTTTCTTAACCTAAGACGAGAAACTCGCTTTCACCTGGAAGTCGAAAAAAGAGGAAAATTCGTTGAAAAAAAACTTTTTTCTTTTTTTTTTCCAATTTCTACGAGTCGTATTGTAAAATCGAAAAAAAAAATTCGATAACATTGACATTACAATTAGTTTCATTGGATTAAAACTACAATTAATTTAATTAAATAACAAATAAATTACAATTGATTTGATTTATTTAAATTTATTTACAATTACTGGGAGTCATTATGATGAAACGAAAGTTAATTAAAATTTTGGAGTAATTTGGTATTGATAATTTTTCACCACAAAACCTCTTAACTCTGTGCACAAAGTATGCCACTGGGACAGTGATCGTTTGCACATTCTTTCCCGATGATTTACGCGGAAATGGATAATTGTAAGATTAATTTTACGAGAAAAGATTTCTAGTAATGCAGCGCTGTTGTACATGTTTAATAGTGGCACACGAGACATCGTCGCCACTGAAAGCAGGACAACCACGACATTTCTCCAAAGACGAGTTTTCGAGCTCTCCACTCACACGAGCATTCACTCATTAATTAAACGGAGCAAACTTTCTCAATCGATGTAATTTTCTGCGAGAGATTAAAAAAAAACATTGTTCGATGGAAAAATTGTTCAGCCGTTAATTATTTCCATGCCATTCGACCGAAAATTAGGCAAATAACAAAAAAAGAAGACATATTCAAATATTTTTGTTGCATAATTCAATAAAATTATTTTACTGTAAAATTTTGAAGCAAATAAAAAAATATATGTATGTATATTTTTCTCATCTTTCCGATAGAAGAATAATTTTTTTTTACATTTCATCTAAAGTGATTTATTATTTATTTATTATTTTCTATATTCAATTATGTACGACTGGTACGCGGTTATTGGGTGACTTGTCGAGGAGTTTGCTTATTGAATTATAGTTAACCAGGGAATCCCTCTCTCTCTCTCTCTCTCTCTATATATATATATATATATATATATATTTTATCATCGATCGTTCCGATTTACCGAAGCCATTAAAAATCAAATCCGTTGTAGCTAGATAAATATATAAATACACCAGCGCCAGCACAAGCGGAGAGAATACTTTATCAATTTTTCATTTGTAAATTTTTCAAAATTATTTCAGCAAACAAAAATTATTGCTCTGATTATGAATCCTTTTTTTTTTCGTATATTGTAAATACGAGTACTTTTTTAATGTATATATATGGGTCATTCCACCAATTATTGACTAAAGTTGTGCCGGGGGTCGGAACTCTACATAACAAAAAATTTTATTGAAAAATACATAACAAAGAGAGCTTTCATGATTTTTTTCAAATTTTTTCGTCGAACCCTTTCGGAGATACAGTAGATCGAAAATTGCAAGATTTGCAATTATTGACTTTATATATTAAAAATCTCAATCCCTTGTCCAATTTCTAAAAATATATTGAATAACGGTTTTTGTGTAAAAAACTCTCAGCTTTCTGAAAAAAATATTTTCAATATCCTCCAGTGTCGAGAAAACCCTGAAAAATGAGGTCGAAAAGTAAAAAACGCTTTTTCTACCAATGTATCATTTTTAATATTTTTTGAAATATTTTTTTCGAAAAGTTCAGACTTTTTTACACGGAAAATGTATTTTTTTAATGTGGGAATATTCAAAAATAAACCATAGCAAAATAAAGTTGAAAGTTCTGTGATGAATTGCCGATCTGTATTGTGCTGCCGTCACGGTCGTCGCACGTTAACTATCGAATAAAGTTTGAAAATATCTGTACAAAGGATTATATTCAGCGATTATATAGTAAATATTTATGTTTAAAGTGTGAAGTGGGTAAGAAATAAAAATTATTACTCAAAAGAGTTATGACAAGGGTCAAACCTTTATTATTTGAACTCTTCTTGTCACTGTTGACGTAGAAACATTTCTTACAGTAGCAGAACCACGATTCTCGGTATCAGGGATAATACAATGAAAAGATTGCGTCTTTTTTACAGCTACAGCATTTGCAAATCTTGACTTGAGCTATGCTGCGCGTACTTCGTATTTCTCATTTGAAATGAAAGTGAAATCAACGTTTTCAAATGACTCACGTGCCCTGTCATACAATGCCAAGGATGATAAAATTTCGTTTCTCGTGCCCATTTGTAGAGATGCCCTTGCAGCGAGACGTTTGATCGTGCCTGCTAACCCATCACATGGTCCTTTTCCATGGGATGTAGCAAAGAAATGCCATTCAGCCTTTAGCCCAATGTCATTTACGTGGTAGCACAAATTGATGAATGTCGATTTGTTCTTGAACTGTTGTGGTACCAATGGTTGTGTATTACATGGAGAATGATGAGTCCAAGCATTTTGCAGCTTCGTTGGCATCTCTGATTGTAGACATCACAATACAGTGGCTGTTCATTTGTTTCAAGAAGAATTAATAAAATATTTGAAACAAAAATTCCAGAATGTTTCAAAAATATATTATTTTTCGGATGGAGCACCACAACAGTTCAAGAACAAATCGGCATTCATCAATTTGTGCTACCACGTAAATGACTTTGGGCTAAAGGCTGAATGGCATTTCTTTGCTACATCCCATGGAAAAGGATCATGTGATGGGTTAGCAGGCACGATCAAACGTCTCGCTGCAAGGGCATCTTTACAAATGGGCACGAGAAACGAAATTTTATCATCCTTGGCATTGTATGACTGGGCACGTGAGTCATTTAAAAACGTTGATTTCACTTTCATTTCAAATGAGAAATACGAAGTACGCGCAGCACAGCTCAAGTCAAGATTTGCAAATGCTGTAGCTGTAAAAAAGACGCAATCTATGCATTGTATTATCCCTGAAACCAAGAATCGTGGCTCTGCTACTGTAAGAAATGTTTCTACGTCAACAGTGACAAGAAGAGTTCAAATAATAAAGGTTTCACCCTTGTCATAACTCTTTTGAGTAATAATTTTTATTTCTTACCCACTTCACACTTTAAACATAAATATTTACTATATAATCGCTGAATATAATCCTTTGTACAGACATTTTCAAACTTTATTCGATAGTTAACGTGCGACGACCGTGACGGCAGCACAATACAGATCGGCAATTCATCACAGAACTTTCAACCTTATTTTGCTATGGTTAATTTTTGAATATTCCCACATTAAAAAAATATATTTTCCGTGTAAAAAAGTCTGAACTTTTCGAAAAAAATATTTCAAAAAATATTAAAAATGATACATTGGTAGAAAAAGCGTTTTTTACTTTTTGACCTCATTTTTCAGGGTTTTCCCGACACTGGAGGATATTGAAAATATTTTTTTCAGAAAGCTGAGAGTTTTTTTACACAAAAACCGTTATTCAATATATTTTTAGAAATTGGACAAGGGATTGATATTTTTAATATATAAAGTCAATAATTGCAAATCTTGCAATTTTCGATCTACTGTATCTGCGAAAGGGTTCGACGAAAAAATTTGAAAAAAATCATGAAAGCTCTCTTTGTTATGTATTTTTCAATAAAATTTTTTGTTATGTAGAGTTCCGACCCCCCGGCACAACTTTAGTCAATAATTGGTGGAATGACCCATATATAAACAGGTATAGTTTATTCACATATATTGAAATAAATGAACATATATAAATGTGATGTATATTATACTTTTGTTCACTTGAAAATATTGTTTTGATTTTTTGATATTTTGATATCGAATTTTTTGGCTTCCGGAAAATATTCGATAGGATTCGTAATGAGCGAAAAATTTCCGATCATCTAGTGCCTGAAAATAAGCTGGAAGACGAAAAAAAAAAAAAAAATTCCCAATTTTTCGCACACTTTTTCGAAAACCTGAAAATACTTAAATTTCGAATGCCCATAATTTTGCTTCACAATGACGCATTTTGACTTGTCGAGGGTGTTTTTCAAAGCTCAGGCGTAGACCTAGAGGATTTTTTTCTACCCAAAAGAGCACTTTGAAAATCAGCCAATTTGAGCCTAAAGGGACAAAAGTCGATGGTCCGACTTTGAAAATTTGTATGAAAAAATCGAAAAAAAAATCGTAGCTCGATGAACGAAGCGGCGTTTTGAAGTCTGAACGATTACGGAGAGAATGAGCATAAAGTGCAGCCCCACCTCTACCGGGAAGCAAATTTACAACGATTTTAGCAAACCCATATTCATTTTTCGCAAAAATTAAAAACAATCTTCGATTTTTGAAATTTTATTTAGGGCCTTGTATCGATCCTATTTTTTTTCGCCGATCACGAATTTGCTGGACATTCTCCTTGAAACACAAACATTCAATATGAAAACATAAAAAAAAATGGTTTTTTCCCCCCGGAAAATTGAAAATAAAAATTTTAATCGGATAAAATTTAATTAAAATTCATATAGTTCATATCGAATTACTATAAAAAAAAAAGCTCATGATAAAAAAAATGTTTTTTTTTCGTTGTTTCTAATTATTTTTTGTTTATTCAAACGTTCGTCAATCCTTCTTCCTATACGCCCTCGTGGGAATATAATGTATTTTTATTTATTTATAATTAGACACGTATTTATATGGAAAAAAATTGTGTTTTCGCAAATTAAAATTTTCATGCAGGAGACAGCTATTCAAGAATTAAATTTTTCGTCACAAGTCCTACGTGACAAAACTTCTCATACACCGTATCTCCATTGTATTATACTCTCATTTCACTGACTGAACCGTGGACTATTGCGTCACATGATAATTTCGAAAAAGTGATAATTATTGTCTGCCTTCAATGTGCAGCCCCCCCCGGGCGATAATACAACGATAAGTGCGTTTATGGGTTAGTCGCGATGAACGATACGCGACGATTCATCGGCTGTCAAGTAATCTTTGGTACATTTCTCAAGTATATCTGGGCACATCTATCTACGTGTTTTAATATTTTTTTTTTTACAGGCTGCCAATTGAATCCGCGGATAAATTTGATCGGCTGATTGGATACTTTTGTAAAAAAAGTTATAAAAATTTTAATATCAAAGGCACTTTATTAAAAACAATGTCAAACTTTTTTTTCTCTCGTTACCCTGACTACTATCAAGTCACTGTTTTGGTTTCTCCTTGAGCTATAATAATTCCTAAACGAGACATATTATGCTCTTTCATAAAAAAAAAAAAAAAAAAGATTAGGGGCTTGACTTATCAATGGCAAACTTGTTTTTGTACGAAAGTTCGTTATTTTGTTAGAACTAAAGTAGAAATGAAATGAGCTTTAGTGCGAAATTCATGAGTCACATGCACTATTGACGTGACAAGCCACGACCTCGATGTACTCATATATAGCTTCAATTTCATGTGTAGTGTGTACATATATGTATGAATTCTGTCGTCTCGAGCACCGGAGATAGTTGAAACCACTTTATATGTACCGCAGTATAAAATCGTATAGTACGATACTACACATATTATGTGATACGAAACAGGCAGGTTTCAATTTAACTCCCGACAGAACGGATGAGTTATCCCTGCTCGATTAATTCAAGACCAGGCATCCTTTCAAGAACGTTCCATGGAAATTTCAATTTTCCTTTGCATAATGTATCAGTCTACTCCAATCAACCATATTCGATTCATTGATCCAACATTACGAATCGTCTCACAAAGAATTTCGTAATATTTCGCGTAATGGATTTTTTTTTTTTTTAATTATATTTGCACTCTTACAGAAAAAAAGTAAATTAAGATAAATTGCGTTTTTCTTTTGTCTAACGGGGGCAATGCATGTAGAAGGCTTAAAACTGAGCGATTTTCGAGAATATTTTTTCACAAGGAAGGAGTTACTATACATTTTAAAAATTTTGACATTATAGTTTTATTTCATGTTTTTACTATTAAAGACAATTTTTTTCCCCAAAAGTTAATAGAAAAATCCAGGCATTGAACTAAAACAATCTTAAAAATGTTGATAACAAAGTGCTCTTTTAATTGCAAATAATGCGGGAAGTTTTCGTAAAAAATTCGAACTAAATTTTCAAAAGCGTGCCATTTCGTCAATTTTTGATATTTTCGAACCGGATTCAAGTTCAATCCCAGCGTTTTTCTATCAACTTCTGGAATAAAAAAAGGTTTTTTCAATTTCAGATGATTAGAAAAGACGCTAGGCTGCACACCGTGCGACAACGTGTACTTCACGACGTCTCCATAATTTAACGAGCGGTACATTCGCCATTTTGTAAAAAAAAAGTCTTAAATAGTAAAAAAAAAAAAAAAATGAAATAAAACTATGTCGAAATTTCAAAAATGTAGAGAAACTTCTTTCTTACGAAAAAAATTCCCGAAAAATCGCCAAGTTATAGGCCCCTTAAAAATTTATCAAACATTTCGTTGATATAATTGCCAAATATTTTGATATCAGAGCAAAAAAAAAACGAAGGAGAAGTAAATTTTTGGTTTGACGTGACACAATTGTACTCGTGAGAGTGAGAGATTCTCAACAATGGTTCCAAAAAGGATGTCGACGTAAAAAAAAATTTCGTCTGACGCAAGGAGTTGCGATGCACAAAATAAACGATTCCCGGGCACATACACATACACTATGGGAGTACCTACAAAACAGGCGTGTGTAATCTACAAACAAGCTTTCACAGTGACACAGTGGAGACTCGATCGATTGTTCGACGTTACGTATCGTGTCAAAGAACCCGAATACGCGTGGAGAGCAAACTGTAAAATTAACCTGTCACTTATACACTTGTCTCAGACACAATGCTCTTCGGGCACAATGGAATAGCGAACTGAAGAGCTCAAAAAAAAAAATGAAATATAAATAAAACACGGTTTGAACAAAAAAAAAGATGATTTTTTTAAAAGCAGGTCAGGGTTCATGGGATTGACGATTAACTGGTGGATTTTTGCGTAAATGTTGAAAAAAGAACAGTCATGCTTTAATTTTGTGCCAAGCTATTCGATTTTATGGCTGAGATTCCTTGGAAAAACGAAAAACTTGGGAATTTTTTGAAACACACACACGTTGCGAACTGATAAGTTAAAAAAAATTCCGATAGTCCTTATTTTTGTTTCCGTGTGGACGTAAATTTTATAAAATATCGCGAGGATCGATTAAAAAGTGACGTACGTAGATGGGAAATATACGCGAGTATTAAAGGTGTTAGTCACTGACAGAGAGCGCCCCGGCGCGTCAACGTCATCGCCCACGTTCGTCCTCGGACGAAACCGTACGACGAAACTTGTTACGATAATAACACGCTTCCTCCACGTTTGCCTGTCCACTTCTCAGTTCATTCTGTAACTCGCGCATTTCCTATATTTCCATTTATAAATACCAATACGTGCGTCTACAGTCGAGCCTGTCTTAATTCGTTGTACGATATTTTTCTTGTTTTTTGGGATACTCGCGAATTTTTAAAAGGCAACTCTACCGGACAACAAAACTCTGACGGAAAAAATAACTCTCCGGGAATAAACACTTCCAGACTAAAATTCCGTCGCAATAGAAACTCTGCCCGAGTATAATTGTCCAAGAAAAGGTCTATCGAACGATAACTCTACCGGCGAACAACCTCGGCTGAGACGACAACTCTACCGGTGAACAACTATCCGATGCACAGAGCATATATCACGCATGCGCAAGGAAAAGTTGTACTCATGCGCGGCTAATACATTGTGCGTCGGAGAGATGTTCTCCGGTAGAGTTTTCGTCCCGGAGAGCCGTCATTCCGATAGAGTTGTCCTTTCGGAGAATTACTCGCTAGGACAGATCGATTAAATCAGTCTTTTATTCTCGCAGGGTAATTGCTCGGTAGAGTTGTAATCTGGGAGAATTTTCGCAAAAAAAAAAAGAAAAAAAAAACGATATCAGACACTCTACCTGTGTAGAGGATAGAGATGGAGGTCACGGAAAGATATTGTTTTTTCTTTGACCAATCAGAAACGTCACTGATCCTTGAGAGTGCATGGGGATTGAAGGACGACGGTATTCAATTAAGAGAGAGATAGAGCCAACTGTACATCCGTACGAAGATGTACAAAAATGCAACGCTCTATCGTCGTAGTGTTGGTGTGTAGCCTAGAAATGAGTACGGGTTGGCTTTCATCTAGGAATGTAGTTTATATCCCTCGGCAAAGTTGCCCGAGGATATTAACCACAACTTGAAAAACAAGATTCGATGGATATTGAGGAAGCTCATTCGAGAGGATGCAGCATTAATTTCGACCGTTGCTACTATATGTATATATGTTTCGAAGGATACGTAAAACCGACTGGTTGGATTGTAAAGCATCGCGACTCTGATCAGTTGCTTCGTTGTAAAAGTAAACTGTCATCAGACGTGCGCTTTGCATGAAAAAGAATCGAGCAGTCGTGAAACACGCGAAGCAACGATATTAATTTCGGAAGTTTTTCAATGAGCCAAATTGGAATGATAATGTATACTCAAGCTTTTTTTTTTTAAGGCCCCTCATTCGAAGTCTGAGGTCAAAGACTGAAAACTCCTAAAATCCAAAATGGACCATCCAGGGAATGCTGACATCAACAAAGTTTGTTATCGAAGATTTGGATGACAAACCTTTTTTTTATTTTCATTGCTTCAGTAATATTTTTAAAATTATTCCAAATGCTTGTAATGTCCAAGTCGTTATATTTTCCGAAGTATCGTAAAATTACGGTAAAAAATATGCGTCTAAGATGAGCGGAGAGAAATGACAGTAACAAAAAAGAAAAAGGAGTGAAAAAATGACGAAGAAATGATCACGAGATATTTGCGATATGCGTGTTTGAGAATCCTCGCATTTCTCGATAATTCTAAAGTACAATTTCACGACTTACGTGTCGGGTAATTATGTAATCTTAAGGCCTGGCCAAGTGCTCGAGTACGACCGTGACCGGTTAACATCCGTTTCGTTTGAAACACGCGGTGTCTCGAGTATACGTGCTAGCACGAATATCATACCGGTTCGGACCAATAAGAACTCGCGCTTATACGCGTGTACCAGAAGCGCTAATTGACGCTCTTATAATTAACAGCCAAGATCAGTGATAAAAAAAATTTGTATATCGTTTTCTTTGCAATCGTAGTTTCTTATTTTTTAATTTTTTCTCAATCCTGAGTCTCGAGACATTTTTATTTGGTAAAAAGTATGAGATTTCCTTCAAATGTAAAGAAAGAAAAAATAATGTAAATAATTATATATAATATCGATTTATTATGAATGTATTATGTCAAAATCTGAATTTATTATCCAAAATAACGAAATTTTGAGTGCATCAAATAAATTGGGTCTCGCCAAGCTCGAAAATTTTTCGTATGATTGCGATCAATGATATCAGCAGAAATTACGCCATGGGAAATATTACGGAAAATGATTCATAAGTTGTAAGAAAAAAGAAAAAAAAAGCTTAATAATAAACTAGTTAACGTCCAGAGAGTCAAGTGTCGTAAATATAATTATTAGTAACGAGTATGAAAGGGGAGGGGCCGTCTTGCTCGAAGACTTTAAGAGGGAGAGAATTATCCAGTCTCCTTAAAGTATAATTCATAAGTTTTCCATCAAGGGTACCTACCTACTCTCTAGTTTTGTCAACGTGTGATTACAGATTACGTGTC